>JAWDGP010001077.1:722500-925000 GCA_033675545.1 Elysia crispata | reverse complement strand
GGGCTGAGAGCTGCATACTAAATTCACATGAGATTTGCTTTCCACATCATTTATTTAACATGTTATGCTTTTATTAGAAAACTATGTAGATAGGACCACGGAAAGCCTTTCAAAATCCAAGCACCATTCAAGTTTCAGAATGCATCACTATGTAAAAGAGCTAATTCTGCTTTTATTTTATCGATATCAGAAATAACTTACTAAAGTTACGCAGTCTCGAACATGACTGCTACCATCGATAAAAACTTAAAGTAAACATAAGACGTAGTGATATCTACATAAGATTAACATGATTTGGGACCGCATGTGAAGAAAATGAAATGGATTGTTCGTTAGAAGTCACGAAAACCGAGCACAGCAGCTGGTCAGTCGGTGAGAGCCCACTCAATTCTTCTAGCCGCGACTTGTATGGGTAATCTACAGGTGTTCTGCACACTTAAAACATGTATACTTGCTTTCAATCATACATAATATTTCTATTAACTTCTAATATCAAGGGAAATTAGAACTAGACAAACATGTGTATTAGATAAATGCAGGGTATTGCCCTAATCTTACCCAACTTGCTTCGATGATCCCCGCTGGACGTGCAGTTTCCCGCCAGCGAAGTTGTCATCGCTAACATCTGTTCGATCGAAGCCGTTATTGTCATAGGCCAGAGTCGGTTTCATGCTGTAGCGGTTCATAACGCCTAGCAGATTAGATGCGCTTGCTTCTTAGCCTCGGTTAATCACTGTTTTATGTTGGTTGCTTAGACTGTCCACCATAAAAATTAATATTCTAGATCGTCAATAAGTTGCTATCTGGTTCCTTTCTCCCTTTCAGCTAACGTCTTGATTCAAATCTTAAAACTGTTCCTGTAGAAAAATGCAGAGACCGATTTTTTTTGTCATCAAAATGATTCAAACCCTTCTTGTTCTTAACACTGTTAAGAGTTAAGCATTCTCAATTTCGGTTTGAAATTATTAGATTATTTTGGTAAGTTTTTTATAAAAGATAGTTGTGTTAAAAGTCTCGAAATTTTCTGTAAAATCATATGCTGCTCAATAAAACACCACTCTAAACGCTCATCTTACAAATTCTGATTAAAATTATATAGACCATGTTCGATCGTTCTTGGATACATGTCAATCTTCAAGTTTTCTGTTACAAGTATACGAATAAACTATAAGTGCTAATCGACTTAATTCTCAATATGAAAAACACAAATGAAATATAATATTTCAAATGACATAGGCAAGACCAAGAGAAGTGTTCGTTCACAAGTTTAGCGACCTCAAAAACAATGTAAATTTTACTGAGCCTGCAATCCTACTAAAGGCTATGGTAAAAAAGTTCTATTAAATTTATAATGCTCCAAATCTCTCGTTCGACTACAGACCTTTTAACTTGTTTTCGACCAAATAAAACTAATTAAAAAAATACTAGCAAGCTGTAGCCTTGTGGCATGAAGGAGAGGTATTAAAAAATAAGTGCCTGCTTATCGTTATCAGTGTACAGTCTTCTTGCACGGAGCGATAGCAAATTGATTTCGTTTATATCAGATAAAGCAAAACTGATATTTTTTGTGCTAATTAGTTGGACGCTCGAGACCAAAGTTCTTGATACACATTTGAACAACGTGATGTCAAACGGTATCATAGATCAAACTCACCTGTTATCAAATGTGTAGGGCTGTCTGACTGTCGCTGTTTCTCTCTCTCTCTCTCTCTCTCTCTCTCTCTCTCTCTCTCTCTCTCTCTCCTCTCTCTATCTATATAATGTGTCTTATTCATTTATCTCACATCAGCCTTTTTTAATGTTAATTTATTGGCAGAAGTAGGTTGTCACCTGTTTTCCCACAGGGAAATTGTTTTTCAACCATCTAACAAAAATATATGCGATGATGTATCCCTTCTCTTGGTCGTAAAAATTATCTTTGTAATCTATATACAACACCGCTCAAACTGACAATGGTTACAAATAAAACAGTAGAAAATGTTTAATACTGAATGTTTAGTTGACCCTTTGATGATATAGCCCGACCATATGAAGACTATGTTCTACCTTTCTGTCCACGGAACTAATGAAAGTCCTTAGCTCATCCAGAATCAACGTGTGTCTTCAAACAGAAAATAATCCACCCTGAGGTGTCAGAAAGATCATTCTTCTTACTCACAGATATGTTAAAAATGGGCTTTGGGGTTTAGTTGGGACAGCAATTTATTAACGACCAGGAATCCTATGTTCTCAACTGGTCGGAGGCCTACGGTGATGGAGCTGGATCTAATCATTCCCACCCTTGGCTTGACGTGAAGAGTTCTCCTCGACATAAGGTTCTGAAAGAACTTACCAAACATCCAAATCAGCGTGACAGCAAAGGTAGCGGAGGCTTATCCCAACATTTAATTTAGAGTAAAAGAATTGTTTGTAACATTTTGGGAAATCGGTATGGCATTTACATGCTGAATGGACAATGTATAAGTAAGAATGGTTCACAGAGGAAAAAAAATCGTGCATACAGTTCTAAAATCACACATAACGCAAGCAATCCAAACCGCAGCACATATTCGTCTTTACTATCGATTTTATTGTTAAGTTAATAAACATGTCCAAGAGATGAAATGTAAAAATTATTATACTTTTAATACAATATTTATCGCAAATTTAGTTTCCAGTCACCTGAAAATTATCTTTTTCTTTAAAAAACAAGCCGTGAAAATACTTATCAACTAAACATCTTATCTCAATGACTTGCAAAATCACACTTGATAAGAGATGACCTGATAACAAAGGGTACATCGGTATCTACCCGTCTGGGACCTATATCGCTTCAATGTTTCTAACTTAATAGAACAGTTTAATGGGAATTTTAAAAAAAATGGTAAACCGTAAGATAAAGAGAAGCTGAAAATTTGAGTTCTTTATGAGAGTATTCAAATAAAAAAGAGTAAAGATTGACTAAAATGAGCATAAAAAAGAAATCAATCAGGTGCACTGCACATAAACGTAGGTGATCATGACATTCCAAGCATCTCGATACTTCTTCGCTTCTAGTGCAAGTCACTCGTTCTATATTTAACCCATCCATCCATTTTTCTCGCTCTTTTCGCCTGGTGTGTTTTCCTTCAATCACTCCATGTGACACAAGATATGGTAGTTCCTCTTTTCTCATCACATGGCCAAAAAAAGTTGCCTGGCGTTTACGTATTCTATTTTTGAGTGATCTTGTGTCAACTTCTCGAAACACTGTTTCTTTTGATTTCGCTGTAGTCCATGAGATTCGTAACATTCTCTGAAGGAACCACATTTCTATTACCTCCAGATTCTTTTGTAACTGTTTAGAAATTATCCAGGCGTCGCATCCATACACCAGAATTGGTTCAAAATTGCACTGCAGGGCTCTTCTGCTTGTATGAATGGAGGTGTGTTTATTTGTTAGTACCGATTTCGTTTTCTCGAAACTCATTTTTGCTTGCGCTTTTCTTGATGCGATTTCAATTATTGCATCTTTCGCTTGATATTAATTCCCCAAATATTTGGGTACTTCCCTGTGCTTGAGTTTATTTCCGTTGGTAAAGATGTTTATCTGTGCACGTTCATCCTTTCGGCTGATGACCGTAACATCTGACTTTTTGCTGTTCAATTCAAACCCTTTTTTGTGGTTTCTTCTTCACCAATGTCAAACAATCATTACAAGTCTTCTTTATTTTTCGCAATTAATACAGTAACATTAGCGTATCTTAAGTCGTTTACGTTGTGCCTTCCTACTTTAATTTCTGTGTATCCTTCTAGGTTACGCATAATTATTTCATTGTAGAGAGAGAAAGGTCTGAGGAAAGCACACATCCGAGTCTGACACCACGCTTTTTTTTTTTTAAATGAGCTGATTTACAACTTCGTGTTAATGATCAGCCTATTTTTTTCCAGTCCTGGTTACCCCAGCTCTAGAAAGGCTTTTTGTTTCTTAAACAGTTACAACAAAATCGAGAAGTTCCATTATTTCACCGCTGGTTATTACTCACAAATAAAATACAATCATATTAACCTATTTATCTAAGAAAATTTTTATAAAATTGAAAGATTAAAATCCTAAAAATCTTTTTCTGGTGGTCTACGTAAGCTAGTAGCTTTTAAGTTTTGCAGAAAAACCTTTTAATAGAGGGCAATACCCAAGACGATCTCGCTTCTACCAAAAAGATTGAAGAGGAACAATAAAAAGAACAAATATTTTAATTGAACAGACAAGAAACTTTTAAATTTTGATGCTTCATAGATAGATTGCATGTATAGAAACTTTTACAGGATCGCAAGGCAATGATTGCGGTATGATTTAGATCATCAAAAAATGTTTAACTGTTTTTTTTTTTATAAACCAGTCAAACTACGTACTTCATTCACTCATAGGATCGCTTCATAAACTACCACAGCAAATTATCTTTTGTCTGTGGCATTTCTTGAGATGAGTTTGATTTAAAAATAATTATTTTTTATTAAAAAAAAAGTAAAAATGTCAATCTATTTATGAATCGATTTAAACGCTCATCGTGATGTGGGCACTAATAACTGAGTAACTATGAATTCTCGCGAGCGTACCTTTAGGCAATTTTTATTTCTAATTTTAAATAGATTTGGAGAGTGCAGAGTTAGATGCTTTTCCATACTATGTCAGCTTATTCTTTCCTTTGAAGAAAAAAAATGATATAAAAAGAGAATTTTTTTCTATCAACCCTTGTGTTTGCACAGCGTAACTGAACCCGTTCACCTTCATTCTGCATGTGAATTGTCCCACAAAACCGGGGATCCACGTTATCGGCCTATTGTTATCTTTGATGGTTTAGTGGCTGATAGTACACCTGAGCTGTCACGAGTCATAACTTGAAAAAGAACTGGAGGTCACGTTCTTTATTTTGAATTGTTTTAAAGGTTAGCACATTAACACTCTGTACACACACACAACTAAGGAAAAAAACTTTACAAAATTAACTTCCTTCCCCACCCCACCCCGCCCCCTAACCAAACCAAACAAAACAATAACAACAACAAACAAACAAAAACACACCGAAAGAAACCCAGTCGTTGCTAGTTTTCTCTACGAGAAAGTAAAAGGCTTGTTTTCTTGATCCAAGAATTATTGAAATTTTTATCTGATTAAAACGTCACGAAGAAAAGCAAAATGTTTTATTATATCTAAATAATTCAAAATTCAACTGCCAAGAAACATGTCGGTAAAGTATTTGAACAATTTTTTCCAGTGGTTTAATAATTTGCTTTCAAATTAAAGAAGCATAAAAAGTGTGATTTGTCCACCAGGACCTCAGAACGGTTCTTTTACGACCCTGGAATTAGAGGGCTTTCCATCCTATAGACAAAGAGGAAAAATAAGTTATTTTAGACTTATTTTCCATTATGTTTTGTTATCGTTTTTCAAAATAAAGAGCATGCTGCCCAGTTACAAAATAAAACCAACGCCAATTCTTCTTTTAAAGATTCTACCCGAAGAATTGACTGTACAATATAATAAATCTAGTTTTGAAAAAAAATCAGCATTGCCTTATTTCTGAGTTTAAGCATGAAGATTAAAAATGCAAATAATAAAGACTAGTTTCGGACAGGAAATCAACTCAAACTTTTGGGGACCAAATGTTCAGTCAAACCCCGCAATGAGAAGCCGAAGAATTAAAAAAAACTGTCTATGTCATTATGAAACTTGTTCAAATACGGTGTGATGGCTGTTAACTGTAAAAGGCTATGACATTTATAGATAGCAACTTTCACATATTGTATGTTTCCCACGAAAAAAAGATTACGATAGGTTTTTGTCTTTTAACTACCTTATCCTGTGCCTTACAATCTTTATTATAAGCCTAACAACTGAAGGGCAGCAAAAACTGTTAGCCAAAATAGAGACCAAAATGGGCAGTACTAGTACCAGTTACACGATGCATATTGCAGAAATCATACTTGGCGGTCAATTTCGTTGCGTGAATCACAAACAGTAGCGAACTATCATGCGAGGAAAGTGATTGGTCGATAGTAGTAGACGAATACTGTAATGCCACCTGCAGGAAGGAGACACGAATTACGTTCAAAATGCGAATGCATGAGATTTACGGATGTATTATTGAGAAACCAGTCGTTTATAAACAGAATCAATGACATTTTCAAATATCTCAAATCATCAAAATATATCCGGAAAATGGCGGTTGTAAGTTTTATATTGTGAGTGTGCAACAATGCCAGGTTAAAATTTTTGATTTGTCACAATTTCTTACTATCTGATGTATTTGACTGATGGTATTATAAGGCGTACCTAGCATTTACTTCCGTCAAAACCAAATTTTGTTTTTGTTTAGTCCATAAATATATAACTGAACATAACAAATAATTTGAAGCTTCAAGAATCGCTTTTAAGTTTTTAAATTAAGATCTGTAAAATTAGGGAAAACTGAGAGCAGATAAAAAAAAATTCCTTCAAAATGTTAAAAAAAAAATCATGGCAGGTTGCCTCAGACAGCTTTCAAGTCGCAGATCATAGATATTTATTTTAAACCACGTTCTGCCTTTATCTGTCTACTTGCCACACACATTGAGTACTTAAAATTCATTTCAGCTCATGTGAAATTTTGAAATTTTTTATTTTTAAGCCTTTTTTTATTTATCGTCTCCTCAGAGCAGAAATTATTTTCATCAAATTTTGTTGGTCATCTAATTTTTAATAGAAAAAGTATAAGTGCCATAATTGAGACAACTGACTTGTATAAAAAAAAAACAACTTTCAGCGCATTTAAATCAAACTAAAATAAAAGCAATTAAAAAAGAAGCAATTATACAATTCAAACTTAAAAAGATTTTCCAAAAAAAAAAAAAAATGTAAAACTAAGAAAACAGAAAAATATGCAAGGGCCTATATATATATATATATATATATATACGAGGGCATATTGATAAGTTTTGCCTCCAAGTCCATAACTTTGGAAATAATGAAGACAAACAAATGATACTTACACCAAATGAAAGGTCATTTTATTTAGCACCAGATGACATATAATTTTTCAACATAATCACCGTCCCGTTCGATACAGAGCCGCCACCGACGGACGACCTGTTGGATGCCGTCAGCGAAGAAGTCAGCAGTCTTGTCTCTGCACCAAGAAAGAACAGCATTCTTCACATCTTCGTCTGTCTCGTAGCGGTTGCCCTTGAGGTAATCCTTGAGTTTTGGAAAAAGAAAGAAATCGCTCGGAGCAAGATCTGGGCTATAAGGTGGGCGCGGTAATGTCCGGAGGCCTAAACGATCTAAAGCCGTGCGAGTTTCCAAACTTGTGTGAGGGCGAGCGTTGTCGTGATGGATGATGGTGCTTCTCACGATCTTTTGGGACAGTGAGGGTGTGGTTCACACAGAATTTTTGGAACAAGGCAACACCGTGAATTCTACGAAATATGTGAACACACTGGAGAAACTGAAAGCGAGGTTGCGACTGGTAAGGAGTGAGAAAGTTTCCATCATCCATCACGACAACGCTCGCCCTCACACAAGTTTGGAAACTCGCACGGCTTTAGATCGTTTAGGCCTCCGGACATTACCGCACCCGCCTTATAGCCCAGATCTTGCTCCGAGCGATTTCTTCCTTTTTCCAAAACTCAAGGATTACCTCAAGGGCAACCGCTACGAGACAGACGAAGATGTGAAGAATGCTGTTCTTTCTTGGTGCAGAGACAAGACTGCTGACTTCTTCGCTGACGGCATCCAACAGGTCGTCTGTCGGTGGCGGCTCTGTATCGAACGGGACGGTGATTATGTTGAAAAATTATATGTCATCTGGTGCTAAATAAAATGAACTTTCATTTGGTGTAAGTATCATTTGTTTGTCTTCATTATTTCCAAAGTTATGGACTTGGATGCAAAACTTATCAATATGCCCTCGTGTATATATATATATATATATATATATATATATATATATATATATATATATATATATATATATAATAAACAAAAGGAAACGAAACAAAACATACGCATATGCTTTTAAAAGCAGATACATGACATGCTTTTTCAACTTCACATATACTACTTCTCCTAATTTATGAATATTTTTATTTTACTATTCCGAGTACGATATATATTATTCTCTGGAACGAACAGTACATTTCCTATTGGAAAAAAAAATAGATGATGCAAGTCAACGTAAGTCAGTAAATTCTCTTCTAGCGTCGTTCCATCTTTCTCTGTGGTTGATGTGAGACCAAGGTATTCTGTCGGATATTGCAATTGATGCTTCCCTTCAAAACTTTGGCGTAAAACCAGTTGAGAATCGCCCGCACCACATGACCATAGTCAATGGTTTAACGTCGTTTTGACCCGACAATCTTAACAACAAAGTATTGATGATAGCTTCAGGGAATTAGAGCGTACCGTCATCTCAAAGAGTGTTCAATAGCGAGAACAGTCATAGAGTGAAGAAGATGAATTTATTTGGTGTCGTGAACCGGCACAGTTACTCGACAGGTATTAAAATAGCCGCTCCTCTCGCAGTTCCATGCGACGGCTGTGCTCTCAAACAAACATAAAACAGCAGATTTCTCCTTTGTGATTTTTGTGTCAATCATAATTTGGCCAATTTTTAAACAAAAATGTGGGTCATCTAAGTTAACTTTTGATTGTATAAAAGTTGCCTTGATTTTTTTTTTGTGTAGAAAAATGTAATTAAAAATATAAATGTCTTTATCTTCTCGACATCCAAGCCAAGGATTGCGGGCTAGAAACGGCATTTTCATAATTATTTGTTGCAAAGTTAATCTAGTTGATGTAAAATAAAGCTAATGGTTAATAATTTTTTAGCACACGGCATAAAATTATTTGTAAAAGTCAGATGATTTCAAGCCATATATTGCTATAAAAGAAAAACGTGAAAAGCCCTCACCCCCTATCCATCCGCCTCCCCCCCCCCCCAATAAAAAAAAAAAATTATTATTTGATTATAAAGCGGCGCTTCATAGTTAACAGGGTATAGAGTAATAATTTCAGTAACCAGGAAGCGGTCCGAAATCCAACTCTTGGCTAGAGTCCACGGAAAAAGCTCTTTCGACAGAATTTCCTACCTATTAAAAAGAAATAAAAGCCACCGATATCCGATATCTCGATTTCATTATTGTGTCCAAAAAAAAAAAAAAAGACTCAGAGCTACAGGAATGAAGTTAAATCTTTTATTCTTTACAAATTGCTACTACTACCAATACCTCTGCCACTGCCACTACCAATACCACAACCACTACCACCACACCACCACCACCACCAACTAGTGCAACAACTACTACTATTTCTACCATTACCACCACTACTACTACCAGTACCAATACTTACTATTACTACTACTACTACTACTACTACTACTACTACTACTACTACTACTACTACTACTACTGCTGCTGCTGCTGCTGCTGCTGCTGCTGCCACTACTACTACTACTACTACTACTACTACTACTACTACTACTACTACTACTACTACTACTACTACTACTACTACTACTACTACTACTACTACTACTACTACTACTACTACTACTACTACTACTACTACTACTACTAGCGTTAGATCTTTAAATGCTTGCCAATTTCCTAAAGTGGCCATTTTCAAAGAGTCATCCTATGTTAGGATGAGTTGAAACTCATTTTTCAAAAGGCTGCAGTGAACCTCTGAAGATTAAGAAAGTATTTAAGTTATACAAGTAAAACGTTCATAATCTATATCACAAAGTGGATAAAAATACCACACTTATCCAGATGGTCTACTTTTGTATCTTAAAAAAAGGAGTTGTCACAAGGCACGTTCTGTCCGTTTGTCACGCAATCATCATTACCGATGGCAAGTACAAACGTTATCATTTCAAGCTAAAATATAAAAAAAATCACTGGATCGCCCACTGATAATACACGAGACGTTATCAAGCAGTTTCAAAAGGATTAAAAATTGTTAGTTTCACGACCTATTTCCACTATTTCGCCACATCATCTCATGTTTCTTCTCTCTCTTTCTCTCTGTCTCTGTCTCTGTCTCTGTCTCTGTCACTGTCTCTCTCTTTCTCTTTGTCTCTCTCTGTCTCTGTCTGTGTGTCTGTCTGACTGTCTGTGTCACTCACTCACTCATTCATTTTCTTTGCTTTTTATGTCTTCTCTAGCTCTCTCTTTCACACACACACACACTCTCTCTCTCTCTTCCTGTTTATCTTCTGCTTCTCTTCTTTTTATCGCTCTCCATCTCTTCCTTTCTACCTTTTGCTTGCTTTTTTTTCCAAATTCACTTCCTCTTTCTCTAACTTTCCTTGTGTCTCTTACCCGCTGTCCTTCACACGCACTTGCTCCTTCTCCCATTCACTCTCTCTCTCTCTCTCTCTCTCTCTCTCTCTCTCTCTCTCTCTCTCTCTCTCTCTCCTTTTCATTTTTTCCGCCGTAATCTCTACCCTCCCTCTCTCTATGTTGATACAAAGTTACCACGGTCATACATGGATTCTTATAGTACTATTAAATTAACCCAGGATATTTTGCAAATTTAATTTACCAGGTTCTTTGAAAAAAATTATAACTTGCTGAACATAACTGTTTAAAAAAATGCACATTTTATCAAGTCTACTTTTGATTTTGATTTTTATTTACATGTTATTCTGCTTCATACTTTTATCTGAAAAAATGGTCACTTAGTTTAGAAATATTTGGAAATTGCGTCTTCCTAATATACACGCCAAGTCACCCAAGTGAACAAACTTTTGCATGTTTGCGTTATAGTGAACTATTTGTTTTTTTTCTTTTTTCTCCTTGGGCATAGAAAAGGCAGAATTGTACTCAGAACGCACTTACAATTCAGCCTACAAAAAATATCTAACTGTCATAACTCTGCCAAATAGTGAGGTGATAAAAGCCTAATTCACTCTTACATTTTTGCAAAAGTTTTTTTTTTTTCATTTCGGTGACTTGGCCTGTATGTATTTCAGGAAGCCTCGGTGGGAATATTTTCAATGTGTTAGTTGCGATAAGCATTTCTTGTAAAATAATTCAATGTTTGTTTACAGTTATCGCTTGCCCTAAGCACTCTGTGTCAAAGGGGACTGTTCAACAGATGCGTAAACACGTGACGATACCAAAGAACTTAGACTAAATTATTCCACTTTAAATTTTTAATTATCTAATTGTGCGTTTTAGGGTGATTTCTAATACTAGCCTTACAAGGCTGTTTCATTTTTCAGGTCTAAATAAGGTACTATGTCATATAAGTTAATAAAGAATAAGGTACACGATATCAATCAAACCTAAAACCAACCAATTACAGATTCTACAGTATTTTTTTGTTTATCCTCCATCAAGTGTTGTCACTTGATCCTAACACCAAATAGTTACAGATTCCAAGTAATTTTTTTAAAATTTATCATTCATCAAGTGTTGTCACTTGATCCGAAAACCAAATAGTTACAGATTCTGGGTGATTTTTTTGTTGTTTATCGTCTATCAAGATTTAGATTTTTTGCTGAAATGATTAGCAAAGATTTCGCGTGATACAACAATCTAGCTCTTACTGAGCGTTTTGATTGAGCGACTGATAGCAGCTTTGGCAAAGCAAAGTGTTAATTAAATGATCTCATTTTATTATTTAGTGTTTTATTAGAAGCCGCAGTTATTTCTATTTCTATTTCTCTGTTGCACTCTTCATCAATTTCTTTTATAACCATTCGATTGATTGGGTCACGGTTTACAATTTACGCAATTTTCTTGTTATAAGAAACAACAATAAATTCGAATAAAACTTTCCAGAGTTGAACAAATTAAAAAAAAAAAGGAAGTAAAAGCAAAATATGCAAAATTCTTTTTTATTTTATATGAATGTAAACCATACTTTATATTATTCACCCGTTTCTGAACATATTATAGCTTTTGTTGTGCATGTGATGTCAATGGCCTATCGGTTTGGATTCTACTTGGTATCTAGAAATCTTGACTTGGAATCCTGTTAGAGACTTGGCCTTATATCCTTGGGACAGCGCTTAAAATCCCTTTTCATTATCTCCCCCGCCCTTCCCTAAGCGAACAGGTGCTTTTACAAACTGAAGATGAAAGTCTAAACCGAACCAGTTATCTGCTTAGGGAATCACTGATGCGGCAAGCAATATTTCCGATGCATGCTCTTTAAAGCTGTTTTAAGCTACGCTTCCTGAGCATCTCTAGCCTCTGCTGAGATCTTTATTTGCTAATTTCTTTTGTTAACTACTATTATCAAAACCTCCTAGAGTTTTTGTTTGATTGTCTCCTTTAAACCATCCGCCGCAGTATGATCTGAGATCCTTTTTTTAAATATCAGAAACGGCCTATCTGGGCACAAAAAAATGAGATCCCAAACTGATTCAATGGCGGCGGGTTTTAGAGCCCAGGTGAAGCGTTCTTGGAAATCTCAGGTCGGTCACTGCGATCTCCAAGCATGTACAAGCTAGTAGAGTGAGACCTCAATATCACCCTCTGACCGTGATACTCACCTCAGCATGATTGGAAAGAAGAAGAAATATTTCATGGAGGGTATGGACTTGGTATAAATTTTAGCTTTGCTGTATTTCAGCAGTCACGTGTACGGTCCATGAATGCAAGCAACATTAATAGAAGTATGAAATATGACTAAGCAGAAAGAAGCAGCAAGATCAACCGTAACAATACTAACTCCACTAACAACAACTGTTCAGAAAATAAAAATTTACGTGCCAGTTGCGCAGAATGACAATGCAGTAAATATGCATTTTGGAATTGATTGCGCAATTTTGTTTGTTTAAAATATGGATTGGAGTTTGATAAGAGGAGGAATGTTTTAAGATGTTTCAGGTTGATATCAACGCGGGAAACACTCAATCTTGGTCACAAGACACTTATCAAGAGAAAAGGATAAAACAAGCGATCTCAAAAAGGATAAAATGCATTTTTCCTGTCATTTGAAAGTCATCGTTACATTTGCGCGTAAAAAAATTACAGGGATAAAACTAATAATAACAGCAACAAAGCAAACATTATAACCATAGAACATTTTTAAATCAGTACTTCAATATATTACAATTTTAATGAGGAAAACGCTCATTGCCATAAAAAATGGTTCATAATAAGTAAAGGAAGGGAATTTTTTCTACATCTATATTTGATTGAAAACTTTAGTTGCGACAAAAAGTTATAGGGAGAGTATCTGAAAAAAAGGGGTAGTGGAGTGAGCGCAGCACAGCTTCAAGTTTAACCTGAGTATGATGTGTGCAGGTTTCCTGATCTGATGATAATTCATCGAATTTTCTTGCTTCTTTAGATTCTGATCCGTTTACTAAACTAATGCGATAACATTCTTTTCACTCAGCCTATTTAAAACGCTTTCTCTTATCCTTTCCCAAAGAGTTCAGGACCTGCATTTTTTACCTCTTGTAACTCGTAAGAATAAGTTTCTTCATTACACTTACACAATAATATTAACAATGAAATATTCAAGCGTATCGGTAATAAAAGAAATCTAGATGTTAATGCTGAATTTCTGAATATACTGCTTTTGCAAAACTTCACCATTTGATGGAAGATGTACACTCTCCCATGCTTCAACATATTTCTCGATTTTATGCCTGAAGGCAGGTTTCATGGCGACTGTTTGGTTAACTCTAAGCGCACCTCATTCTGCAGGGACTATTTTTAATATATACTGACATTGATGATGAACCTTTTCGATTCTGTCCTAATCAGAACTGTCTGGCGATGACATCGATGGAGAGGATCTGAAATATCTGGTCAACAACTTATTTCAAAATCACCAGCAATTTGAAAACTTTTATTTTAGAATCTATATTGAAACTTTTGTTATACGATTAAAAAATAAAAACAGCAATGAAAATGTCAGTTCTGTTGGGCTTTATTATTATTTATAAACTTTCATTACCATGGCTTTGTTCAGTATCTCTCTTTGCATATTCTTTATCTCTTCTTCATATCATTTGCGTTTTTTCCTTTCATCAGAGATAACCTTAAACTAGGTTAAATAATTACAAATTAATTTGTTGAATTTGGGTTGCTGCAGTAGTTAAGAGTTCATAAAATGTAATTGCAAATTCACACTTACTTATCAATTGCTTACCCTTTCTTTTTCTGCCTCATGATTTTTCGCGGCTTCTCTGGTCAACTCACCTCCGCATTGTACTCTTTCTGCTGGTCTGTTTATCTTTTTAGCTAACTACTTTTTCCTTCTTCCTTTCCTTCTCTCTTCACCTTCTCACTCCCTATTTCATTTCTATTCTTCGTTTTTGCATACATAAAGTCATCATGAAAAATGTTTAGACTAGCAATGTACATCAATGTTCGATGCTTCTTACTGTGAAAAAAATCCTTGAATGTCAAAAGAAGACTAGATTGACCTTTTGAGGTTATATGCTCAAATAAGGACGTGGATCTCTTGACATCCGAAGGCAGAATAAAATTTTATAACAAAAACTGTAGCCTAACCCTTGCCTCTGGCACTTGAATCAAGAAATTTATTGAAAAAGGTACAGAATCAGAATTACCAGCAATAAAGGAATTGTGCAAGAATTGCATTTAAATTCAAGGCCAATTGTTACTTTTCTCCTGATCAGTAGCACAGTTTGACTCTGTTACATGTTGCAAAAACTATTGATGATGATTCGAAACGAGATTAAGCAGTTTTGCACCAGTTAATTAAAGCTAAAACGCATTTGTTGTATTCTACTTCAACTGGAGCATCATGAATGAAAGTATGTGGCAATAGGAAACAAAACAGCATAGAAAAATCTCGTTTGAGTTTCTTTTTTTTTGGTCTGTCGCCATTGAAAGTGTCGATAATCAAATTCCTCGGTTCCTTAAATGGCTTCGTTTTCTAATTCAATCGTAGTTTTATCTCTGCAACGTTTTCATAATATTTGTCTTTTTTTTTTTTGCTTCAATGTGGGTCGTTACTGGTTTCATTATCTGTTCCAGTCCTTCCGATGTAGTTGATAGGAGGACAGCACCATCTGCACACCTCAGTTCAGGGTATTTTCGGTGCTCAAACTTTTATTCTGATATTTTTTTAAACTTTTTTGATTGATAAGATGAAAAGGCTAATTCCTGTACAGTTTTTGCACAATTTCTGGTTATCTTTCGTGGGTAACGTGATGCAAATAAATCCTTTCAAAGATTTTAGCGACATTTCGATATTCCCTATTTTTAAAACAACTTTGTGTACCAGTCGGACGATATTTTATCTTCCTCGCTATGAATTCTAGAGGTGTTTCATCGGTTGTCGATATTTTTAAACTGCCGATCTGTTGAAGTGTCCATTTTACTTAGTTTACTAGTGGCTCTGTTTCTGTTTCCATGAATGTCTGTATGGTTTCAGGATTCTGATTTGAACTGTAAATTGCACTGCAGCATTCCCCCCTCTTACCCCCACCCTTCGGTTATAGAGAATGATAAGTCTCCCATAGGTTTACCGAAAATGAATGCCTTTCAGTGCCACTGTTACTTTATTCTACTAATACCAATTTTTAGAAATTTTTAGAAAGCTCAAAATGAAAAATATTCAAGATAAAATATATACAGATTCATTTAAGTTTTTTGAAAGTTTAGAGACACATTGTCTATGATTGTTCGAGCAAATAAACATAATATTCTCTGGTTGTAACGCAGTTTTAGAACAAGGTAGTACATTATAATTATTTGGCTCTAGTATTGGCTTAATTGTGTTTTGATGTCTTCATAAATGAAAAATTATGAACAATGTCCCTAATGGCAATATTTCTCTTGATCTTATTTTCTAGCTTTTCGCATTTCGAAAAATAAATACGACTTAGATTAAAAATGTAGTTTCAATATGTTTAAACATATATTCTTTTAGAATTCAAAAGTTCAAAACTGAAAGATGTCCTAGATATCGCTGCAAGTATAAAATTGTTTCATATTAAAACATGTAGGATTAGATTCCTTCTTGACGACTTTTTATCACTCTGAAATAAAAAGCACTATAATAATTAATACTTGACCAATTTAGAATAGAGCAGTGATATTATCTTTCTTATTTTTTTTATATGCATCTTTTAAAGTAATGATTCTATGAAGATGTTCATATCCAAAAATATTAACCATGTCTACAGCGACAAATATTTTCTTCTCTCTATCAGCTCGCTTTTCACATTGCAGATCTTACCAAGTTTTGAGATCTAACAGTCTCAGTGATATTAGAAAACCTTAGATTGTACAAAACTACTTACTCCCTCGCAACACGCATACTATTTCCTCCAAACTTAAAGAGAATATTAAAAAAAAAATAGGAATCCTACGCTGTGCAAGTCAAACAACGATTATCAGCTCGGTCTAGGGTCTGCCCTAAAGAGGTTAAAAACTCATGGCATCACAACAAGAGTAAACTTGTCAACGTTATCAACAAGACCAATTTGATGCGCAAAAACTTTATCAGCTGGCAAAGCCCCAGTTTTTATGAACATATTGCAGATTCGATTTTTCCTGTGTTTGATCATATAGTCAAATTTACAGTTTTTGTTATGATGAGCTTTAAAAAAAATCACTTAATTTATACTGATAACTATTAAACATACTACGACTCAAATGCCCGACACAACAAACTAGCGTAACATGATGGTCAGGATTTGTAGATCTATGCCATTGCGGGTCAAAACTGTCCAATCATCATGACAAACTGTTGGATTTCCTACAAAATCCAAATAAGACCCATTTACCCTTATCATTAATCAGATAAACTTAATTATGTTATTATGCATTTTTTGTGATTATCTGAAATTGATTGCCATGAATCGGTATTATGAGAAAAAAGTTCTACACATTTCTTCATGCGTTAAACCTTTGACTTTTCTCTCAGTCTAATAGTCTCTATCAACCTTATTATGAGCTTGTGATTCAATCCAAAACCAATCTGTCTTTTTATGAGGGTCATGAAATATCAGCTCAGTTATTACAGCAGTGGACTGGCAATATGGAGTCCCTGTGTTCGAATCCTACAAAAAACAAACTTGAAATATACTAAATCTGGGCTATTTTTAAATCTCATGTTGAACTGTTAACGTTTCTTTGCTCCTCACTTGTGTATCAGTCTGCCTGCGGGTTTCTTAACTGTTGAATCTCCGATGGGTGTTCCAACAGCAGAAAAATTATATAATTGTTCAATCCTTCATTTTTGTTTTTTACTATAAACTATTCTTATTTGTATCAAATAATTTTAAGAACTCACATTGGTATCGATATTCATATTTATCTAGGCAGGAATAAATCTCTCTCTCTCTCTCTCTCTCTCTCTCTCTCTCTCTCTCTCTCTCTCTCTCTCTCTCTCTCTCCCTCTCACTCTTATATATATATATACACACATACACAACACATGCTATACCCATATCTCCGAATGAAAGCCAAAAATATTATTACAGATACTCGTTTACAGCCAGGTTACTTTCAAAATCTCAATGCACTATCACCTAATTGTAGATTTTGAATTTCATACTTTCAAGCTTTCACGTAACTAAATTCTACTTCTAGATTTCGTTTCGGCTTTATCAAACCCACAAAGAAGGTCCTAGTTTTTGATGCAGTTATAGATCTTTGATGTTTTAGTGAGACACCGAATTTTAAAGCAAACGTTTTTTGGGCATTGTTAATTTCTGAAGTTTTTCTCCCAATTGGAATTTTCAGTTATGATATCATTTGCTGAATTATCCAATGTCACGTGTGTCTTACATAGACCAGTTGCTATAAATAAGAATGTGAAAATTTTAAAGGGAAGAAACAAAACATTTTCTTTGTTGTGAAATAAATTATTTCCCCTTTACAATAGCCCTTATGTGTCACATTAATATTTTTTTGAAGCCTATAGATAATCTCAATAAAAAAAAAGAGGAAGAAAATCAGGTAAAGTTTAAGTGTGATGTGTTTGTCAGCATACCCTCATATTTCCTTGGTTTTTTTTTTGTTTTTATTTTCATTTTTATCTAAATTTGGTAGATCTTTTAATGAAACTTTCTTCAAGCAAAAATAATTAATTTATGTCATATTCTAAATAGCCAGCCAAGCAGTTCCCTGTGAGGCTGCGGAATCCTGAGACTTCCTAGCACAATCAGTCCTTGTATTGTGAGAGGTTCAGAAAAATATGCCAGTAAGCTTTAAACTGCCATTCAGCTTGGGGTTATTGCCAATAAGACATTGTGATATTGAGAATAGAGGTGAGATTTATTCTCAAAGTGTTGTATTTTTTATATAGACTTAAGGGTATTGCCAAGACATAATGTATTGAGAAGGGGCCCAGGCTTACAACCAATATGCATTGTAATAGGAAGAAAAGAGTCTTGAGGTTATTATGCGATAGTAAAACTGGAGTTATTGTGTTGTGTAAATACTGTCTGAAGATTTCATATACTTAGTATAAAGATAGGTATACTTAGTATAAAGATAGGTTTATCGTTAGTGCGTTTTCTACTGAGTATGAACTGGGAGTTATTGGCAGCGGGCGGTGTACACACTTAGGCTTTTTTTAAAAATTAATGTATGATGTACAAAATATGGATTTGAGATTATTGCCAACTTCGGATAAGCGAGCCATTGACCATAAGCGTTCTCAAGAGGGTATGCTTCAAGCTGGCATTTCTTCTCTGCCTCTCATTCTACTGATAACTCTTATCCGTAGTCACTATAATACGTTTAGGCATCAAACTCATTTTTATGCAATGTACACTACACACTGGCAATAATCCCAAGTCCCTACTATGTACAACACACATTAGCAACAGCAGCAGCAGCAGTAGCAGCAGCAGCGACAACAACACCAATATCAGCAACAACATCATCAACTACAAAAACAAACAAAGCTAAGTGCATATGGTCCAAAAAAGTTCTGCGCATCATAATTAGAATTTTCGCAGGCAATGACAAAATCTTTTTCAATATTAAACTAATGTGCTTATCACTTATTCGTTGATTTTAAATACATACATAACTTGCTTTAGAAGCCCTTGTATAAAAGACAATCCAATTGAAATGAGAATCTCCAGAGGTTGGCTTCCAGGTTTTTTGCGCAGAATGCCTTTGGTATGAAGCTGACTAGAACAGCATAATCAACCAGTGTAAAATATATGTGAATGCGTGGCGACCTTATTCATGCTTAAATATATTCACAGTTTGACGATTTGGACTTTCGAGAATTCCTTTTTTGATTTCATTTTTAACATCGCTGCAAAAGTATACAAGTTTAAAATGTTCATCATGATGTGTAAAAGACCTATTAGACTCAATTTAGTTACAGTACTTAAAATCATGGAATAATGTGTAAATCCAATAAATAGCTTTAAGAGTTGGTCGATAATGGTTTTAATTGCAATAAATATGTTCATGATCCGATAGGTTCTCATTGTAAAGCAAATTTACTAAGCATGTTAAGCACTATTATCCTATTTAGTCTTAGAAATAGTATAATATGATATGCTTATTATAATATGATGTTATGAGATATATTTTGGTAGTTTGGTTTATAGTTGTTTCTATAATTCTTGTCTTGTCAATCACAACGCATCTTACAAGATTCCTATGTGTGATGCGACTTAGTTTGCTTGTATCAGCTCTGTCACTGTGTGTGCCCCTTCTCTCTACCTTTACAATAATTTCCTTATACATAAAATAAATATTTGTAAACTGCTCTGAGTGCAATGTTTTTTATGAGATACGCCGAGGTTAGTTATTTTAGAGGATGCTACTAAGTCGAGTAAAAAGTACAGAGGAAAATGGCACACCACTGCAATCCATCTTAAAAACGAACCTCTGTCTCGGCAAGACCATCAGTGACATAAAAAGATTATGTTACATGTTTGTCTGCATCACAATAATTCTCATATATTTTGATTATTGTTTATTTTTATTTACATTGTTAGACCTAGGCTCACGTTGCCGCTTCTATACACACTATCTCATTGTCAATGGATAAAAATATCGAAATTATCTTTCTAGGTTGCTTTATGTAGCTTATTCGATCAAGTCACGCCTCTAGGATTGTGTAACTGTCTATATTTATGTCATAAACAATTGTAATCAGAGAGTTGTTGGTTTTTGCTCGTCCCAAAATGCTGATAAGTTAGAACAGAAAATCCACTTGGATTCTCCCAAAGAAAAATAAAAACAAAACAAAACAAAACAACAACAACAACAAATAAAACCAGAATGATTCGCATTTTTGTCCATTTTTGTCCTTTTTTTGTGTAATGTCATTACTTCATCATAAATATAACCCAACTCTTTGTTGTCACTTTCATAATTATCGTTCAGTTTAACCCATGATTTTTAGTTTCTGGATTAAGAGGGATAACATTATGTAAGATCCCAAATGTATTTAAAATTCCTTGCTCAAGCCCGTTATTAAGTTATTATTATCATCTAAACGTACCAACGAATGGCTGCCTTACGGCAGTGCATGTGATTTGTACCTTCATTACAATGAGCGTTTAAAAGGAGTCTATCATTAAAGTGGGCTTTTACAAACATCGCTATGTGTGTTAGTTTATGCAACTCGATTTCTGTGGACAGTAGACAATATTAGAGATATGAAGCAGCAGCGGCAGATTTTTGGCCAGCAACTAATATACTAAATGTTGATGATATCTGGTGCACTGACATCTTTATTATTAAAGGCAACTTCGATTTCTTTCTCCGCTATCTGCTCCAAAACCACTCATTGTGCAGTGATGAAGTTTACTGAATTTTAATCTATCGAGATCAGTGTCCCACGCGGCACAAAAAATTAAAAAAAAAAGTTGGATTTAGGCTAAAAAGTGCATTTGAAAATTCGTTATATATTAACTGTAATTAAAACAAACATTTTTTCTTCGCCAAATTTGTTATGATGAGCCAAATAACATTTAAAAGACTGTTTTCTCAGCGGTTTACAATTTCTAATCTGGTGGCATTTTTAAAACATATTATTGTTATTTTATAAAATTATTAATATAAATTATATATAAAAACTGATTATTTTACTTTAATGCAGTGTAAAACTGGAAAAATTAAAAAGAATTTGTATAAAATTTGACTTACTCCAGCGTAAACAAAAGCGTAATGGAAACATCGTCGTCTTTTCTTCCGGTGCAGCGGTTGTGAATATAAACAATACTTCTGCTTCTTTTGCAAACATTTCTTACTTCTATACTGTTAAATATCTAAGATATCGACAAGATCCACTAATTGTTAAAAAGGAACCATAGAAAAATTTATGTTTAGCTATTTTATCAACTTGTCTCTCTTAACTTGTCTTGCATAAATTATAGATTTAACTAGATCTAGATCCAGAATCAATATAAGCTTTAGCAGTCTAGGGCTTCCCAAACAATTAAAAAAATCAGCGCCTTGAAATTTTATCTCTGTAAGGTTAACTGGACAGTGGCACTTTTTTACTTTGTTTAGGAGGACACTTTTTCACCTCATAAGGTTTTGCATTACATTTCTCTGTAACGGGTCACTATTATTATTATTATTATTATTATTATTATTATTATTATTATTATTATTATTATTATTATTATTATTATTATTATTATTACACCTGTGATTGTGATTTACATAGCTTAATTGTGGAACGGCGAAGATTCAGAGACTCACCACTATTTTGGCTTCTATCTGTAATTTAAGGTGTAACAAAAGTCAGTTTTTATCGCATTTAAGTAAAAAAATCATTCAATAAAACATCCAACTTTTTCAGAGACTTCATTTGCAATTTGCTTCACAAAACGTTTGATTTGTAAAAATGACTTTAAATTTACATTTAAGAAATTGGAAAATGTATACTATTTGCAAAGGCGATAACTACTATTCTATGGATAGATATTTCACACTCATGACTATAAATCGAAAAAAAAAATAATTTGGGTAGTTTCAGATTTTGCTCAGTACATTGAAAAATTTCGACGAAAATGAAATTTTCAAAGAAAAATAAATATTCATCATTATAAAATATAACCAGTGTCCTGAAAAAAAATTCTTCATTTTGATATCTTTTGCTTTCGACTTTTGTGAGAAATTTATCCATGTAAGTTAAATGGATAGATTTAAAAGAAAAAGTGGATAGATGAGAATGTTTAAATGGGAGAGGAAAAGAAAGAGGGATAGGCAATTGAGCAATTGGAGAGGGAGAGAGGAAAAGAAAAAGACACAAGAGAGAGAAAGAGACAGAGAGGGAGAGAGAGAGAAAGAGAGAGAGAGAGAGAGAGAGAGAGAGAGAGAGAGAGAGAGAGAGAGAGAGAGAGAAACAGACAGAGAGAGAGAAACAGAGAGAGAGAGAAACAGAGAGAGACAGAGAGAAAGACAGAGAGAAAAAGCGAGACAGAGAGAGACAGAGAGAAAGACAGAGAGAGAGAGAAACAGAAAGAGACAGAGAGAAAGAGAGAGAGACAGAGAGAAAGAGAGAGAGAGAGAGAGAGAGAGAGAGAGAGAGAGAGAGAGAGAGAGAGAGAGAGAGAGAGAGAGAGAGAGAGAGAGAGAGAGAGAGAGAGAGAGAGGATTCAGAATCAAACAACTTGTAAACTCTAGCACTGGTGCTTCTAACAGGATCGAAGACTGTCTGAACTCTCCAGAACCAGGCACCGAAACGGGATTACCTGGTGACTAATGGCTTGTGTAATAAGACTGTGTTTCCTGTTACTAGTATCATGGCCCAATCAAGGCCTGGTTGTGCTCAGTGGGCTCACTGTGCTAACCTTATGAACTTTAGTAGAGATGTATGTAAGTTTGGGAGTACCAAAAATTTTGAGAAAAAAGGAATTTCGAATAACTATTGAACAATGATGTCCTGTTCCGCACTGAATTTTGTCTTCTCTCTTTCCTCCCTCCCTCCCTCTCTCTCTCACTCTCTCTCTTTCTCTCTCTCTCTCTCTCTCTCTCTCTCTCTCTCTCTCTCTCTCCAAGTTTTCCTCACGTTATGCTCTCTTAATTTCAATTAGCATCACATTTCTAACTTAATCCAGACCTTATTCCATTACCATCTGTCTTTATTCTTCTGCCACTATTCGTTTCTATTTTTCCGCTTTTCTTCTTCCCCGCTTTCTCTCTCTCTCTCTCTCTCTCTCTCTCTCTCTCTCTCTCTCTCTCTCTCTCTCTCTCTCTCTCTCTCTCTCTCTCTCCCTCGTGCTCGCTCTCTTTTTTCTTCCTATATATTTATCTTTTTAATGATCTCTACCTTCGAGTCTTTCTCTTTTACCTAAAGCTTTGTATCATCATCTTCACTGTTTGCGCCCTAGTACATACTGTTATTGTGAACATTACTTTCTCTATCTTTACCTTTATCTCTATTTAGTTGCTCTTGGTTTCAATGTGACCACCATCCATTCCTCTCCTGAAACCTCAGCATACCTGACAGAAACTTGAGGTGAAGTGCCCTCCCATCCCGTCACCCCGCCTCGACTATAGGACACCAGATCCAGATCTACAGACCACTGGCCTGTGACTTGCACCCGGTCCTAGGCCCGACTCACGGGATGGTTCCGAAAACCGGTCTGTCCAGTTCGGAGCAGTAACAGCGTCACGAGTTACATACCCGAGGTGACCACTGCCTTAACCCGTTATAGATAGTGAGGGAAGTACTAAATCTAGATTTTCAGGGAGCCTTCATATCACCTGTGGATTCACACAATTATCGCAGCCTCTAATTGACAACGGTACTTGTTCTTCTTTTTTTTTGTCATATCGCGGACGCCCAACCCCACCCTTAGCCCCAGGTTATATAAAGTATTCAGACTGTTGTGCTAAGCGTGTCCTCTAATCATGGCTTTCGGGGCCTAAGGATCAAGAATAATTATTGTCTGTAAAGTTTCCCAGATTTATATTGTTATCCATCGACTTTGCTACGGAGGGCGAGAAAAATAGTGGTGCTAAGAATGGCCTTGTATCTGAGCTGAGAACTCTCTGTGCAATTCAAATAAATATTTATTTCCTTTAAATAGAAATCAATGTTTTTCTTCAGTCGCAAATATTAGAGAGTAAAAAATCTTGTTGAATATGGACTGTGTTAAACCATTAAATCTCCCTCTATTTTTTTGTCGCGTTAGCTCGCGTGTATTCACTGAGAGTCGACAATATTTCACTTATTAAACACAATGACAATTCAATTTTCCTTCTTAAAGTGGTTAGAAAATGTAGAGATCAATGATGTGTATGAAAATTATAAGTAGCACATATTTCTCTATTACATAGCAGAATATTAATCAAAACCAAATTAAAAAAAAATAAGAAAGGAAATAAAACATGTATTCTGCATTCCGGCTAATTAGGTTTTCAAATAAATATACTTTATAGACTTAGCGGCATTTTTTAATTTTGAGAGCCTAGGGATGTAAACTTGTAATGCACATTGAATTGTAGCAATAATTATTATTATCAAAGGTTTAAAAGTCATTGATGTTTAGTTGAAAGGAAAGACTCTGAAACTATTTACCTTTGAAAGAACATTTGTATTGTTTTGTAAATAAGACTTTATGGGCATTCATACATCCATATTTAAGTATACTTTTACAATTAGTTAAAACCTTTGCTGTTTAAGAAAGCTGATATTCCCGTGGTCCTAAAAATAATCTATAGTGGGCGAAATTTATAAATTCTCTCTCCAATTTAAACTCTATTAACTTTTGGCGTATAACGCGCTAAGTTGAATTTGTTCAAACCAACGATTGTGGTTAAACATTATCTCGAAAAAAAAAGAAACTAAAAAAAAAAAAATCCTCTCCCTCAGAATGGCTCTAAGTCAGACTACAGAATTATTTATAAAGGATGCTTAAAAATCAAGGACAATTAACTTGGCTAAAGCAATGAATGATTTTTCTTTTCATATATTAACTATGTGAGTTTTATCTTTGCTATAAATTTACATTATAGGCTGTAATTTTATCTGCGGCAGCTTTTACATAAACAAGCAAAACATGGCTACCGCCTAGGAAAGAAGAGCATCAAATGAAAAAAGAAATTGGAAATATTAGACTCCTTTCCACCCCATTCTACTTTATATCTCAGAAACTAGTAACAATAAACTATGTGGATGATTAAGAAAGGCGTATAATAAAATTTGAGTTTTATTTAAAATGAGCGACGATTGTATTGTTGCTGGCTGGGGCTCAAACCGTTATCTTTCTCAAAATAAGGCACATCCCCCGGCTGTGATAGACGAGCTGTGTCAGATTCGATGCTCTCACCCCTATCGATGAAGGAGGGTGCTGCTGTATTTGCCTGACAGAAGATCGTCTCGTATTGACTTATCTGTCTTGTAGATATCTCACCTTATCGCGTTGTTGGTGGCTTACCTTAGCCATGGCATTCCTCTATGTCATGTCTGTTGATTTAAAGAACTTTGTAATCACGCTCTTTCAAGTCAGAGGGAGGCTAAGGATCTTATATAAACTTAATAACGAGCAACCTCTGTCTGTAACCAGACTTCAAGGTATGTCGAAGATAAATATGTTAGGTGCGAGGAACCATTTGCTGTTTGGACTATTGCCTCGATCTTCCTCCATAGTTTTCCAACAATTTTCCTAACTTCCCTCATATCTTAAGTGTTAAATCTTTGGCAAGGGTATTGTTTAATATAGGATTTCGTGGAGCCTTGCATAACACGGAGAGGCGCTCTAAGAGAAAACTGTGGAGATTCTGTAATCGGCAAACTAAAAGAAAAAGAAAAACATCCCTAGATCCAATAGTAGTTAAACAGACCAAATAATTATTGTCTTTGTAATTTGCATTTGTTAAACAGGTTGTTCAATTACTATTTTTTAGTAATAATAATAATTTTAAAATGCAGTTCACCTTTATTCCATAACAAAAGCGCGGTCGCTCTTCTAAATTTTCCATTCAAAAAGCGAGAGACAACCATGGTGTATGGAAATAAATTGATAAATGGTGACGTCGGGGGTCAAGGGACAAAAAGAAATGCGGTATTTTACCCATGATCTGTTCTCAGTGCATTTTTTAACATGCAGTTTAACAACTGCAACTGAAGCCCACTGTCATGCCGAGTTATCCTAAACTGGATAGCTTTGTACACAAATTAAATTGGTTCATAGCAGGGAATCAATCTGCTATGTAAGTAATTTTTTTAACATGAAGGATCAAACGATACAATAAGAATTATGGATTTTGCAAGCAAGTTGGCTTCATGCCGCAGGTGTGGCTACTCTAAAATGATCTTTGAGCGCAAGCTTAGTAGACGCATAGTTTGAGAAACTCCTTCAGGTGTGGCGTTAGCTGGACCTACCGGCCGGCAAACGTATAACTCCCACGCTGGTATGCACCTCACCCCACCTCCCTCCCCCCTCCCCACCACCCAGCGGTCAGCCTCACGCCCATCTAAGAGTGTGACAATAATAGTACTTAATGCCGGTTCGCGTCCTTGCCCCACCCGACTGTGGTGCCTGGTCAGGCCAGTATTTTAGAAAATGTCCAGCGGGCGCTTCTCACACTCGGCCTGATTCACGGCCAGAGGACGGACTGGTCATTTGGTTGACCTCAAAAATAAGGGTGATAAAACATATTTCTTTTCGTTAAAGGTCAAGTCTATATGAATTTCGAGTGAGATTGAGTGCAAAAGAACATCGACCAGTTTTGCAACGAGTTTCAAGAGTAAATTTCGAACTCAAAGGTATGCTTTTTTATGTTAAGTATTTTCTTTTAAGCTCTAAAATAAATCTGCATCATTTAAACTTGATATAATAATAGAAAGTCCATTGTCAAGATCTTACTAAAGAAAGGTTAACATTTTCCTTCCGAAAAATTACCTTTCATTAGCTAATTAGAGAATAAAATGTTTTCAATCCATTGCATTCAACCGTTCCGTTTAAAAAGGCTGGCGCATAGTATTTGTCCTGACGTTATTTTTTTAAAAATTAGCCTTGATTATTATGTAAGGTTGTTAAAAAAAATAAAAAGTAATAATCCACAAGCAAATATATTAAGATGCTATGGACGATTTATTCTCCCTTTAGATATAAAGCTTGGTAGACCTCTAATATTTTTGCCTCAAGGTTCTTGCAAAATATCGATTCCCGTTTAGCGATCAATTGACCACACAAGGCTGAGGACTTCAACATTATGACCACCGTGTTGAGTATCAGGTCGAGCCGGTCAGGGAATCGAAGTCTGGGAGAACATGGTCATTTTGCTCTCCCCTAGAGGGAATACTTGAACAAACGCCTCTTTGCCGTAATTTACCGAGTAAAAACTTTTCACTTTAAAGGGTATCAAAAATGATAAAAAGAAATTTGGGAAATGTAGATCTGGTGGGTGCCTCCAAACGGGAGACATCAGCTACAAGTGATCAAATTGTGCGATCAATATTTTGGCCATCAAACTTACGTTTCCATGTGGAGAGACATTCCCAATTCAAAGGACTATTCTAAACGATTTAATAATTGATTTGAGAGGCAAGTCCAACATCAGGAAAGCGCAAATGTCCTTAGCGTAAGTCATTGTTTTTTTTTATTGTGAGAAAGAACAAGGCGTTTACAGAGGAAATTTTAGTGATTTATCAAAATTGCCGGTTTACTAAGATATCCAATAATTAAACAATAACTTTTACATTGAAGTTTCCAATGAAGTATCTATTTATCATTCTAGAGATCTTCCAAATTAATTAAAGGTGTCTTGTTTTAGCAGTTAAAACTTGCTTCATCGATTGGACATATGTTTTAGACGTATTAAAAAAAAATAAAAGAAAACAAGACTTGTGAGCGAAAGTAAAATATTTGTTACAGCTTAAATGTAAGGAATTCAAAGTTTTATATGATAGCAATAAAAAACAAAACAAAAATCTAATGAAATTAAATAACATAATATGTTAACGTTGAAAAATTATATTCCTTAGACATTGATGAACTATCGAGTGTTTTCAGAGCCTGTTTTCAAATAAAAATCATTATAAAAGATCAAATATTCTGTTTAATATCCTCTCCTTTAGTGGTTTAAAACATTTGTGCACATAGATATCCCAAAGTTATGCTATACATTTTTCATCCTCATGAGAGATTAAAAATACACGTGGCTAAGTCCTGCTTTGCAGTCTGTTTGCATTTTTGGTCAAATTTATTGAGATGAAGGTGATTGCTTAAATGTCAAGTGGTAAGGCAGCAAACCCCGAAACTTAGCAATTCATTTACAGTTGTTTGGTGATAAGATCTTAAGGCGTAAGGTACTTTACCTTGTACTCTATAACTACTTTACACGCGTTTCAAATATATATCTGGTGACCAAATTGCAGACAAGAATAAGAAAGATAGATAGATAAATAGATGAACAGATAGATAGATAGATAGATAGATAGATAGACAGATAGATAGATAGATAGATATATGAATAGATAGATAGATAGATAGACAGATAAATAGTAGGAGATAAAAAGGTCGAGTGACTTAGTGATGAAGCGAAAGAAAGTTGATGTCCGTTTTGTTTCAAGTCATACCATGCTTTAAGTGAAGAATATCCATGTAATAGCCCGCTGGAACCATATTCATTATTTAATCTAAAATACTTATATCTGAAGGTCTTTTTTATTTTACGTCAATAAAATATACATTTGTATTTTAGAGTTATCTGCGACATATATCTGTACTTTGTAAAGGACTCTTTCTATTTAAATGACCTTAGCTTGTCCTATAACCAAACAATACGACTGGACTTTCTGACCGGTATATTTTGGGCGAGGAAAAAATCTGTTGAGCTTCAGTGAACCGAAGCGGGCTGAGGTTTTGCTGGTCTCAGCTTGACCGGTCTAAGTGAGAGGTTCTAGTTCTGTAATTGTTCCATGTCCTTCAAGTCTCTAGAAGCTACCAAGAGCAAGGCCGATTGGCCAATGAGTCATGGACACCTTGCCCAATGCGGCAAACCTTCCCAGGGTGGGGCCGGAAGCCCGCTAACACAGCACTTCCGGCTCTCGCTGTGTTATAATATTTTGTTATGAAATGTGATTTCTAGTCATTGCACTACAGGAGTGATCAAAACATGGGACGACTAAAATGCTTATTCATATTTTGAATGATCCGCTCACTTGTCTTGCAACATCACACTTTGATAAACATTTTCTAAATAAAGCAGCCTACAATATAAAATTGCATTTCTGCCAACCGTATTTTAGTACAGACCTGAAATATATGGAAAAATGATTATGTAAAGTAAGAAAAAGAGGTGCAAAAGAATACATATAGTGCTATGTCATTGGATCTCTCTGAGGCAAGGGTCTTAATTAGCTTATTCATTTTTTAAGACAGTAATCTATGTACCAAAGAACCACCACGCCCTTGGCACACTGTAAAGAGAGAGTATTTTTTTGGTTATATTTTTTTTACTTATTTGCGTACACCAGTTAATCTCTCTAATCCAATCAGGTTGGATTTTAACTGACAGGATTATCCGGTAAGAGGATTATCCAACTTTTACTCACAGTCTTTTCGATTGTGGTAGAGTGGCACGAGCGAAACTTGATTCAAGAGAGATGGATACAAAATGATTTCTTGTTTCAATCGGTTGTGTAACGTTCACTAGCAAGGAAGCTTGAAAAAAACAAACAAAAAAACAAAAAACAAAAAACAACAAAAAACAAAACGAAGAGGCAGAAACCAAATCAAGAGATTGATTAAATTCTTATCATGATAAAAAAAGGCATTACATATTCAAACAAAGCATTGATAAACATATTTATCACAAAAACTAATTGTTTGTCCCACATCTTTCGTCCTTGAAAAAACTCTTTGAAAAAAAATTCTTTTAAATAATAAATACTATAGCAAAAAAATCAAAGGGGTGTTGAGTTCAAGAATGATGACATATTGTAAATTGACAGCAGTAATTGTACTATTATTATTATTATGTATTTTTTTTTGTATGATGCAAACATGTAAGGTTCATTCCATCCATGTCCAATCTCTGTGTCTTCTATTTCTGAGGGTAACGGACTTTAGCAAAGTGCTGGATATAATTATAAACTAATATTACGATCACTATGTGACTTTTCCATTTACAAAATCACTCTCTCGGTTCAGCGGCTTGTAAGCTCTGACATGACAAACACCCCTTTTTTTCTTTCGGCTTGAGAACCAGCGAGACAGGTTTTGCTCTTTGATATTGGCAGAATCAGCATTGGCCAATGCTTTAGTACCCCTCCCGTCTCACTGTTCACCGGGTAAATAGCTGGCCATAGATAATGTCAACTCTGTCGGTCAAGGATGTCACCAGAGCCTCGGACAACGGAGTTCTTGGTACCCGGAGTAAAACACCTCATTGAAGAGTTCAGAAGAAGAAAGGTCTGAGCTTTACAAGTTCTGTCTCTTTTGTCGTCTCTTTCTCTTTGAAGAACTGTCTGTGACTCCCCTCTGAGATTCTCTAAAAATATCAATGGTAATTTTACTAAAAAAAAATACTAGCAGCCATGAAGCCGTTCTGAAATAATGAAGGTAAAAATTATGCTCTACAGGAGAGAAAAGAGAAAAAAAGTGCTTAAAAACGTATCTTTTTGGAGTTGAACCGATAAAACCAGGTTTCTTTCAAAGCCAAAGGACCAGTTTAAAAATACTTTATGGTCCCAAGTTTCTTCTCTTTTCCTCTAAGCGTAAAACTTGTTTAAGCGAGAGAAGACTGTTAAAACTTTGGACTTTTCTCCTCGGTCAAACGCATATTCCTTAACTCTGCTGTGTACCAATGCGGTTTTGTAAGACAAAAGAAAACCAAGACAAGCTAAGCAAAGCAAGAAAAACGGTTGAATTAGCTCTTGTAATCTCTTCAGACAAATCGTTTCAGCTTGACCTGACGTGACCTTGAATGGCCACACCTCTATTTCCACCTTCATCTTTCTTTAATACGGTTGAAATATCTACACTTTCCTAGAGTTCACCTTTTAATTGTAGATGATGTTTAAAAATAGAACCAGACGTTCCTATGAAGAACATAAAGGACAAAAGTGAATACTCATCATTAATTTAATAGTAGTTTCGCATCGCAGTAGAATATTCGAAAACTGTAGATTTTTTTTTATCCGCAGCTTTTTACCACTTAAATAATCACGCAGTTTTCAGACCAAAAAAAAAAAAAATAACACATATTGTTTATAATGGTTATAAGCAAATTTGTAATAGTTATGATCAAAACTGACTGAGGCAGCACAAAAATATCTACTAAAATGATCAGTACCAACAAACTACCCCTCTACAAAATAACACCCAGTACTTTCAAATACGCTCGTAGGTGAGAACTCTGTAATCTTTGAGTCAATAAACAAGAAGAAAGGAGGAGGGTAGAGAGATATCTATAATTTGTAAATGGTATTTTTCATTCTTTTGACCACGCCTACTCTTAAAACCTCATGATTGTGAAACGGACAGCCTTGAACTTAGTGTCCACATTGTTCCCATGTCCAAATAAGTGCACCCATGTCTACCAACACAGTATATACATGTTTTCTGATCGGGGGAGCTCTGTTTTCGTAAATTAATGCTCTCAATGGAGACAAGCTATCTGCAGTCTGTGGCGAGGTACGTCTTGGTCGCTAAACTGGTTTTTAATCGCAAATCTCGATTGAGCCACGGGTGGAGGAGCATTGAATAGTTGTAAGAAAATGTCCACTTTTATGGTCTACAAGTAGCCACTAACGTTATGCAAAATGCACGGTACACTGAGTTAGGGTAGATCACTCTGCACAGGAATGACCAGGTCATCCTGCTGTGAATATTCAATGTAGAGTTGCATAACGGAGTGGTAAATCGACTGAGGTGGGGGCTAAAAGTAAAATATCCTAGACTAGTAACAAGTTTAAAACTCCAAGGTTTTTGTGTTTTCCAGTGGTAGGAGCGGCATCCGAACAATAGTATTGAAAAAAAAAATATTAAGCCGCAGTTCAATTCAAGTGTGAGGAAAGTCTTAGTGGTAGAGAGCTTTAGGGACACCTCTGAAAAGAATCATTTTTGTTCTTTCACATTATGCAATATTAAAGGTGAACTAGTCACAAAAAATCATCCTCTACGATGTAAAGTTTGATGAGATGGGCTTGTAATATGAAAAGAGCAAAACCTGGGAGCTATGAAAATCCACAAAATAGTGTGAAAGAAAGCAAAAGAAAGGCACAGACTAAGACAAGCAACACTTAAGAGAGAAAGGCGAAAAATAATAGTGAAACAGAATAAAACAGTGCGAGTGAGAATGAAGGAGTATGAGAGAGAGAGAGAGAGAGAGAGAGAGAGAGAGAGAGAGAGAGAGAGAGAGAGAGAGAGAGAGAGAGAGAGAGAAAGAAAGAGTGAGTGAAAGAGAGATGCACAAAGAGAAATAGATCTTCAGCGTTGGGGGTCGGGGGAGACTTCAAACGACAAAAGAACTAGAATATAACTCCGAGTGACAATATTTTGTAGAGGACTGAAAGAAGTTGAAGTCGATGGAGGAAAAAAAATCTTCTTTCTGCTCTTGATTAACCGCCTGCATTGAATGAACAAAAATCCTGACCGACAGGTAGACAGGACAAGGGCCATTATTATCTAGTATTTCGACTGATACAGAGGGCTCAATGGTAGATCTACCTTTTCTTTGACTGGACTAGGTGACCCGTAATACCTAGCTGAAGCTCATATCTCCTAAGTCTTTGACTAGGTATAGGTCAGACTGAGATTCCTAAAGACACACATAAAAATAGATGTTTCAGGGAACCGGCACAGAGGGCTCAATGGTAGATCTACCTTTTCTTTGACTGGACTAGGTGACCCGTAATACCTAGCTGAAGCTCATATCTCCTAAGTCTTTGACTAGGTATAGGTCAGACTGAGATTCCTAAAGACACACATAAAAATAGATGTTTCAGGGAACCGGCAAGTCCAGTTGTCTAGCAGACTTGTCCAGCCAGCACCTGGTTCAGCCATGCTTGCCGTGATTTAGGTCTGGCCGTTGGTCAGCTCTGGGTGACCACGCCTTGTCTATGCCTGTGTTGGTACCATGCAGTGCCCTAAAGTGCAAGCCTAGAAAGTATCGTGCGAGAAGGGTACCGATATGGGTTTGAACCTGTCTCTGTAAATACCTACAGATCATAGAGATGCCTGAATTGATTCGCACGACTTGCAGCCTAGTCTAAGGATCCAAATATTCGCACCATTTTTAATATCCATTATTGGGGTGAATGACATTTACTATTGATTAGAAATACTCTTAATCTTTATAACTTTTAAGTCCAAAAACTCCACTAAAGTATTATCTTTCGATGAGCCGCTGATTAAAAATTAATACAATATGATCTAAAAACCTAAATTATTATCCAACTCTGAAACATGATAAATAATTGTTGACAAACGTTATGAATGCAAATAATATTGCACAGAAATAGCATCCCACCATTCCTAGAGAAGTAATATTTATTAATGACAAAAAACAAATGTAAAGAAAAAGTTTAAAGAGTCCATAATCGGTCATTTAAAAAAGTACTGTATGATGTATAATTTTTTAAAAGTTAAGTGTACTTTTGCATTCTTCCCTCTCATTAGATTATTTTATTATTGAAACCGCGTTTTAAGCTTTTGACAAAAGAAAGAGGCTATAAAGGGTGATGTAAAGATAAACAAACTATCAAGAATTTTTTTAATATGTCTGACAAGCTGAAACAGTGGACCAAATGTCTGTTGTTCGAGGTGGCCCCCTCTCTTTAAGATGATTTCAGATTCTTTAAAAAAAAATTAATGAGCAATTATTAATTTTGTCATGCAGTTTTACAGCCAGACAAGGCCTTAGCGACATGAATCAGACCAGCCAATAACTGTCATCACAAACCCTTGTCGACTCACTTCTCTAAGGTCTCTACCTGTCTCAGAAGGAGGGACACACCCCTCGGTCCCCATCATACACAACAGAAAAAAACATCCCAAAAAGATTAAGTTATCGTTTCCTGTGCAAACTTGAGATTGTTGACTTTGATCTTAACATCTTTAATCTGTTGAAGACGAGAAAAAGGTAACGAGATGTTGCAGATTATTGCAGCATTGCTGCGTGCTTTTGGCTGAAAACTAGCATTCTTCAACTTAATGAGTTGATTGCAATAGCCGAGTACTTATTTCGCAAACGTCAAGGACTTAAAGAAATGTGTATAAATGGCATGCCTTTGACATTCACAACTTGACCTATAATAATATCTCGATCCGCAGCAGTAAGATCTCAAGTCCGAGGCGCTAATCATTCAGGCGCTCTGACTTAAAAAGTCCCCCAAAAATCAAGAGATTAGTCTCTCAATGTCATCAAAAAAACTTTTACCATATCTTGCTCTGAGCTTTAAACACTCGCTTTGAATCGAAAGATAAAGCATGAAGACATTTCTCTCAAACAATGGTTAACGGCTCTAACCAAACTGCATAACCGTAATTCACCAACCAAATTGTCCTAGTTGTATTGAAAGGACAGAACGACTTGCAGCATACTTAAAGCTTGCTATTAGGCGCTGTTACAAAAATTCACTTCTTGATGCAGTGAATTTAAGACATAAACCCTGACTCCTATTTTAAATGTTTTTTTGTATAAACTTTTGTTAGCAAATTCAAGCCCTGACACCCAAAACTTTTGGAGCCTTGTCTGTTTCTTCCAACAAGAAACACCATTGGTCGAGAATCACAAGGCCCGTTATGAGAAAGAAGACATTCGTGCCAAGTTCATAACATGTCAGTGGCTTAAATTATAGATCTTGACAGCTCTAATTTGTCTGATGGGAATTTGGTGAAAAAAATTCTAGGATTAACGTTCTTGCTTATGGTCATCAGGACCATCATCTCGTGCGAATCAGTGAAGCGAATAAAACCAATCGATTCCTCTCCCATCAATATTTTATTAGAGCAAAAAAAAAAAAAAATTCAAAAAACAAAAACGAAAAAACAAAAACAACCTAGTTTTAGCACTTCTTGTTGATAGCCACTGTCTATGTTTCCTCAGAAAACTTGATCATCGCCCTGTGGTCAGCCATGGCTGGCGGAGGCCAATTGCTGCGGCTCCTGGTGCTGCTAGCAGTGGTCAGCGGATTGGTCAAGGCTCAGACTGGCACGCGTGAGTGTTTACAACTTGCTGGGTTTTTTTTCTACTTAAATGAAAAATGAGCCATGGAATGTATAACTAATAGCAGCTTTTGTAAAAACGTAACAACGCATGCCCATTCTGTTAGACCAGCTGGCCAAAAATAAAATGCAGCGATTCCTCAGTCGAAAAAAGTTGCAACACTCTGAAACGTGAGGTCTTTGTATTTTATCTTACGGGTTCACACATCAGACTTTTTACTTATTAAAATGTAAAAATTGTACAATGTCAGACAAGACTCAGAGTAAACAAAATAAAGATAACTAAGATGAACATTCCGTGAACAGTTTAAAAAGTATTTTTGATATTTCTTTGTCCACTCACTGATTTCTTACAACTAATTAGAGTATAATTCTAGATACCAAGAAAAGTAACTAAGCTGAGGCTGACAATAACTTAAATTGTACCATTTGAATGTATTCTTTTCACGACCTATGTTTTTTTTTGGTCTAAATTCATCGAAAAGAAGCCATCAAATGATAACACCAACATTAAAAAATAAGGGAAATAACTCAGCAAACGTTTTTTTGACGGAGTAATCAAAGAAAAGATATTTCTTATTGGTTTATTAATGCTGAATTCATTGACTGCCCGAGATCAACGAGAAGCAAGTTATGTTTAAAAAAGTTTTCTTTTCCTCCCAGCTTGCACCAGACTGGATGGACAAACCAACAGTGATCTCACTGTAAGGATTTCTGAAGCGACGGATGCAGGTAAAACACACACACACACACAAATGTTCTATACGGTGATTCAGTATGATAAACATTATATGTTTTCTCATTATCAGAATGGCACGAAACAAGTGAAATGCGTTCAAACTTCATATTTTTTTTTCAAAGGGGCTGCTAATAGAGACTACCTCTTATTATTGAGATTTGAAAATTAAGTATGGTTGATTAAAAGGCTACAGACTGATAAGAATGTGCAGTTACTTGATACAGATGGTTGCGTATTTGTTTTTCCTAAAGATCAAAACATTGAGATGCATTGATAATTTCTAGGACAATGTTTAAAAAAAAAAAACTCAGAATGTGTCAGTTGGAAGTTAACTTACATTCAGAAACTGTTTTGTAATCAAAAAGTCGATATCGGCTTTTGTTCAAATCACAAAGTGAGACGTTTAGTTTCCTCATCTTGGCTTGTTGGAAAACGAGAAAACGGTTGAAGGATGTTGAAAATCCTTTAAGTTTATTCGGCCATTGAGTATTTTTTTTAAATTTGACCATTTTTTATTTAGAGAAAGATATCTTAATATGTAGTGATCGCATGTAGAACCTTTGTAAAAAACTGTGATTGACCAAGCAGGAGGTTATACGATTGCCTATTCTCTTATTTAAGTTTAAAAATAAAATGAAGGAACGGTAACTGCGTAAAGTCCTATATTTGCTTTGACTAAATCGTGAATTCTCTCCCCTTTTCCCATTCTACCTAGCTATCGACGCGAATCCCCTAGCTTATCGTGGTCTGATAGGCATCAACGGACGGCTGGCGTCTCAGTTCCCTCAGTTCCAGGTGAATCTGATCCTCATCCAGAACGATGCCATCATCAACCCTCAGGAGTATTTCCTCCTCGAGGACAACTTTGATGGCATCAATGTCAGGCTCATCAAAGGGCTTGACAGGGATGTAAGTATTGTAACTAGATAGTCGGTACACAGTTTGACATAATTGCGTAATATGATTACAGGAAATAATATATGTAGAGAAAGAGTGAATAAGTGAGAGAGAGGGGAGAGAGAGAAAGAGGAAGGGAGAGAAAGAGAGAGAAATCAAAATAGAAAAGCAAAAACACTACACTTGGAGGACAACTTGGTAATTATAAAGGATCCAAAAAGGACGCGTGTGTATCTGTACATAATGTGAAACAGTGTCTAAAAAGAGACAGGCACACAACTTCGAAGCCACAATAAAGGCGAAACGTTTATATGTTAAACCTATACTTGTGTTATTTCTTTTTTTAGTCCCCTGTTATAAAGTTGTGTGCCTGTCTCTTATTAGATCCAGAAATTGATAGAGTAAGAGAGAGAGAGGATGAGAGAGAAGGAGAGATACAAAAAAAAAGAGAAAGAGAGAGAGAGAGAGAGAGAGAGAGAGAGAGAGAGAGAGAGAGAGAGAGAGAGAGAGAGAGAGAGAGAGAGAGAGAGAGAGAGAGAGCGCAATATGGACTGAACAGACAGACTGAGGGAGAAAAAGAAACAGAGAAAAGAAAAAAAAAATTAAATAAGCGGTAATCACAGATTAGAGGAGAGACACACAAATGCAGACATACACAATTTTCCATGGAGCAACTTTTAATTTATTTGATCTTCCCCCCTCCCTTTCAGGGTCCAACAGCCAGCGTCAATGACGATTTTGTGGATGTGACATTCGGTCTGAGATGTATTGATCCTAATGGAGCGGAGGTATGTAACCACCGACACACATTCCGTCTGACACTGCAGATCTTATTTCTCGTAATACATTGAAACAGGCAAAACAGGTGCAAAGGCACATAGTAACATGCAACTTGACCGTCACGGAGTATGCGATAAAAATACTTTCTCCATCATGTCGGTGCTAAATGCATCTAGGATAGATTCCAGCAAACGATAAAGCCTTCTAACCAAAATACATTTCGACCTATCATACTGACGCTCTATATTAATTTTTTAGAGATTATTTCTAGCCTATTTTTTTGTTCTCCGAGCATCTGCCTGATTTTTATTTTCCCCTGTCGTTGACTGCAGACACTGTACAGCCTCACCATCGCCCTGAATGATGCCAACGACAACGGTCCGATCTTCGTAAACCTGCCTTTCCTCTTCAGTGTGGAGGAGAACAGAGTCGGGGCCACCGTCGGAACTGTTTCGGTAAAGATACTCAGTCTATTTTAAACAAGTTCAAATTGATTTATTATTGCCTGATGGCGTTTTGCTGTAATGGTTCTCTTTGCTCTTCGGTAATTATGATATGTTTTTTTTTAATTGCCATTGGACTGACGTTGGTCACTGTCACTTCCATGACATTACTTGAAGTGATGACAAAAATTTAAGTCCTAACCCAGCAAAAGCGCATGACCGTATCTGAAATCCATTTTTTATTCTAACATGTAAATCTGAATATGATCCAATTATACCGTACACAAACACAAACCTTCTTTTTGCCGAACTAAGTATTGACCTAGATCGATCCAGGATTCTAAAACTCAAGACACTCGTCGAATATATAGGCAAAAAATATTTAAAAAATAGCATTGCTTTTGATAAGTAAAATATTGCAATATCTTGCAATATCTACTTAGCTACTTTCGCCATTAATGATTTCTCGTGCAACTTAGAGGACATTAAAAGATCTCAAATAACTGCCTAACTATTTCTTTATCTATTAATGTTTTGATGAATATTTCAACATGAATTCCTGTCCATTCCTTCTCTCTCCAGGCTATCGATGCCGACGAGGCAGGAAATCCAAACGCGCAAGTGACGTACTATCTGGACTCTTTAAGGTAAGCATCGAGTTTTCCTTTGGTCTTCCCGGGTCTGCCAGCACGTTTCACGAAAACTGCTGTGAAGTTCATTGTTTTGTTAAATGTTTCCGGAATTAAAAGATATTGCGCTTTTTTTTCTCGATGTGATAAAAAAAAGTTTAGGAAAAACTATAGCAGTAATTATGAAACACTGATTCTGTTTCACGGCTTTATTTTTTTAACTAAAGCCCATATATGTGAAATTAAACTTTTTATGAATCTTCAGTTCTTTTAGATGAAAAGAGTTTAACACATGGTTCTCTTTAAAAAGAAAAAAAAAGTTATTCGAATCATAGATTCAATCAGCATTTTAAATCCTCCATCTCTTGCACGTGTTATGAAACAAAATGTGAGCTTTGATTGTATTTACCAAAGAGAATGCCTTCAAGGAGGCGTGTCTGCTTGTGGCTTACTACACGTTTGTCTTCTTTTGTTTTATTTGAAAGACACAATGAGCACGAAGAATGTTACATAATGATGTTATTCCTGTCCCCAGTGATTTCTTCGACAGGTACAGTTTCGTTTGACACACGCAATGTATTTACTCATGTTTATTGGTGGAGAGGTGGAAATGCAAAACGTTTTATCTGGCGGCTAAGCTGTGTTTTTTTTTCTCTTTTTTTATATAGAAAGAATTAATTTATTGCAATTTTATCTGCATTCTTGCTAACAGGCCACACGTGGCCATGACTAATAATAGATTATGTCTAAAAAAATTTACTTCGTCAACTTGTGTTATGAAATTTAATTTCAGCGATTAAGGCGCTATTTAATCTGTTTGCATTTCTACATCAAGATTTAAGTCATAGCTTAAACATTTTTTTTAAACTTTTTTTTTTTTGAGTTCAATATATTTTTAACCAATCTGATCAAATCCATAAAGACTAACATGGTCTCGTTTTTGACGATATGATTTTTTTTTATTTTGAATCCTTGCAAAGGACATTTAAAAAACCAAGAGCCATAATTTTTTTTTCTTCTCTTTGGTTCTGCACTTTGCCCTTTTTTAACACAAAGTCCAGGCCAAAATTCATTTCAACCTTTCACTAATAATATAATATTTTGAGAATAAAAACCCTAGAAATTTTTGCATGTCAATTCTTCTCATCACAAAACACCATTATTTTTACTTTTTCTAATTCTTCTTTAAAAAGATTGGGGGCGGATTTAATATCAATTATCTTTCGCCCTCTCATTATTTCTCAATCAATATTTACCAAAAGTGTTCAAATATTCTCTCTAATTTGTTATTCACGTTGGAAAGTAAAAGAGCCCCCTTCCATCAGGGATTGCACATTAGCTTTTTTGAGTATTGCTCGAAATATTTAACATCGCTATTATTACTGATTGCCAATTTGGAGTAAATGTTTTCAGAACATTGACACCCTATTACTTTATTATTTTAAAGGAAAAAAAATGAAATGTTTTTTTTTTCTTTTTTTGTAAAATCAAAATCTATTTATATATCCCTTTAAACGCTTACTATCATGTAGGTCTAAACTGAATAGACAGTTATTGATTTTCAGGAGGCAGAGCATCTCTAGGCACTTTTTATAACGGGAAATTCATAACCTTATATTAAGCATTTAAAGGGGTTTTAAATAGGTTAGGAAAAAAGAAAAGGCCATTTCCCATAACTGGCTAACAGTTGTAAAATCTTTTGGTATTTTGAAACTGTATATCAATCCTCATTTAACCGTTACTAATATGAATAATATTCTGGAAAAAAATTGTTTGATGCAAACAAAAAGATGTATGCTGCTAAACCAAAATTTGTCATCAATATCTTAGTTTTTCATTATTGATTTATCAATATTTCTTTTCTTTCGCACACTTTTTGAAATGTAAAAAGAGAACCCTGGATGATTATAAACAAAGAAGATAATAAGAAAGAAGACCATCTATTCAGAGACAAATCAAACTAGTCATCATGAGATAATGTTTTTTTATTTCCAAGAAGAAAATGTGATTGTGGACCACTTGCGAAGATATTTGAGCAAAACAATAGCAGTAACAGCTGGCTTCGTAGCTCTTACTTGCTCTCCTGTCATATTATTGTCAGCAGAATTTTATATACACAACCCCGTCCCGATCCTTCAATGTGCATAAATCAAAGCATAACCAACTATTAACTGCAGGTTCGCTTGCAATGCCCAGTCGGGTGTGATCACTACCATTGTCGCCCTGGACTTTGAGGAGACGTCTGTCTACGAAATTCCCGTGGTTGCTCGAGACACGGCCATCCTGTCTCGAAGCTCTACATCCACAGTGACCATTCGAGTGATAGACGTCCAGGATAATGTTCCCCTCTTTACACAAGGCAGCTATATCGCTACTGTACCCGAGAACCAGCCCAACGAGCTCGTCGCTCAAGTTGTCGTAAGTAGAAAGCGTTGCAACATGAGGTTTAGATACTGAGCAAGGCTGAGAGTTCATGCCATTGCTAGATTCTTGGTAGAAACTATTGAGAGCGGTTCTAGGTGTAAATGGACATTTTCAAGTAAGCTCGAGATACACAGTGGTGCTTAAAGTCTGAGGAAATACATAGGCTAATTGGCGATACCAACTGTTGCCATGAGCTTGAAAGTTATTGATATGTGGGTGTGACGTACTCATTGGTGTCGAATGTCTCATTTCTCAGTCATTTTCATAAACTCAAAGATGCTGAGAATGTAGGGACAATTTCAAATTAGCTTGAAGTAATCACCGGTGATGATGGTCTGGAGAAATTTTCATCGATATATTCAACATTGCTAATATGTATTCTAAGAGTCTAAACACAATTCTAAGGTAGCTTAAGGTACTTAAGAATGTGCAGAATCTGGGCACATTGCTAGGTAAGCTTGACATACTGAGTGGTAATGAAAATCTAGAAACATTCTCAAGCTCTTATCCATTTATGAAGACTGCAGAGTTAAGTTTGGGTGAAGCTGAAAGTCTACCTTGTTAGCTTGAAGTACTTAATTGAGGACACGATTAAGTTATATTTAGATATTGAAAATTACAAGAGTCTCATGTGGTTTTAAACGGCACTGAGAAGTCTTAATATTATGGAGTATTGCCAGATCGTCGAGCAACAATTAGAATCTTACAAGATTTAAAAATATAGAAAAACGAATTGTTGTGGAATGAAAAGATTAGAAACAACCATGGCTGTTGTTTAAAGTATAAAAACTTCTAAATTGTAATCATAGTTTGTGCCGGACGTGCGCATAGAGTTTCGTTATCAACCAATCAATTAATCTAATCCATCTCTCTCTCTCTCTCTCTCTCTCTCTCTCTCTCTCTCTCTCTCTCTCTCTCTTTTACTAATCAGGCGATAGACGCTGACTCGACACCACAGATCGTGTACACTCTGACAGGAGACGACTCAAACCTGTTCACCATCCAGCAAGACGGGCGAATCTTCACCACGTCAAACTTGGATTACGAGACAAAGACTGTGTACAACTTCTTCGCCACCACGGAGGACGGGCTCTCGTCTTTTATCTCATCGGCATCTGCGGCAATCACAGTGAATGTGCTGGTGAGTAGCGTATATAACTGACAACAACTGGTGTGAGTGAACAGTGTGAGTGGGTTGTGAGTGGGTTGAAAAATAAGTAAAGGAAATAAGATAAAGCTATACAGCAGCTTGATGAAATGGTCTGAGAGTAAATTGGAAAGATAATAAGTATTTTTGTTTACGGTCAAGTCGTAAGATAGACTGAGGTAGATAGGCAAATAAGTTGGTAAATATACAGTTGATCGAATAGATGGATGAAGAGATAGATAAGATAGATAAACTAGATGAATAAATATAAATATAAATAAATATACAGTCGACTAAAAGGTAGATACAAACAGAAAGAAAATGCGCGTTTTTGAGCACGTTTATGAGAAACTAAAAAAAACCAAACAAACAAACAACAAGCATGCATGGAAAACAACGCCTCTCTTTATTTAAGGATGACATGGACCTTTTGTATTAAAAAAAAGTATTTAATTAGGTGTAGGCTCAAGTGGAAATCTTTTTCCCACTTAAATCCAGGACCGAAACGACAACACCCCTCAAGCTTCTCTGGCAGATCGTGAGATTACAAGGCAAGAGACGACCCAGATTGGCACTTTGCTCACAACCGCTTCGGCTGTAGATGGAGATCCTGCAGTGAGTAAACAAACAGTGGAGCATTCTGGGTGAAGAAAGCAATCAATCGATGTGCCAAGTTATAAACTAAGAAAACGAACAATCTTTGAAATCAATGAATTGTGTTCAAGACAGTCAATAAATTTTGAACCAGACAGTAAATGCATTGTGTTCAAGATAGTCAATGTTTTGTGTTCTAGACTGTAAGTGAATTGTGTTTTATGCAGTCATTGAATTGTATTTTCGACATTGAATGATTTTAGTTCTAGACAGTCAATAAATTGTCTTCTAGACAGTCAATGAATTGTGTTCTAGACGGTCAATTTAGCCCTCTGCCTCTCTCCTCAGAACACTCTCAACAGCCGCATCTCGTTCAGCATCACCGGAGTGGCACCTCCTTCAGGCCGAGATCTGTTCCTGGTCGACCCCAACTCGGGTCAAATCTTCTTGGGAAGATCTTTCTCCTCTGACGATGCCAGAGCCACCAGATACAATGTGAGTTGCTTTTCTTAAAAGTGCTAATAAAATAAGTAAATGAGGATAGCTGTAATTTGATAGAATATTTTGCTAATAATTAGTTCTTAAAAATTATCGTATAAATTTTATGATAAAAGACTATACTCTGGATTAAAACCAAATGTTATCAAAATATTCAAATTTTATGTCCTCTTCTTTGGAAAAATATATTTCCCTAAATAATTTGAATAGATAAACACGAAGATAGAAATTATAGGAATCCAGTCAGAGAAAAAAAAAAGCTCATATAAAACTATCGAGGATACAGATTTTCTCGCAAAAATATTTTTTTCTGTTGAATACACTTACCGCTGAGAAGGCTCACCTTCACCATTGATAAAAAAATATCGAAAGATAAAAAAAAAATTATAAGGAACACCATGAAATAAATAGCTTTAGAATCTTTATATAAAAGAATGCTTAAGTCGCGAGAGGGTTGTTTTTGATTGACCAAATCTTCTCAATTGATGAGTCTTGAACAATAAATTTTACAAAGAAAAAAATTTTATTGTGCTTTGAAATAGTATTTCAAATAAATTAATCTAGCTACAATATTGATATTAATTGTGTTTTAGTGTCACATATATTGTTTAAATGCTCATGGAACCAGCATATCCACACATCATTCAATAAATCAACCAATCAACCAATCATCAATCAATCAATCAATCAATTGTTCAACCGATCAGGTTTCCGTCACTGCCACCGACTTTGGTACCCCAGCTCTGGCTGGCACCACTTTCCTCGTTGTGAACGTCCTAAGAAACGAGTTTACACCAAGTTTTGCCATCCCCGTGGTTGAGGTGACCATCCCACACATCCTTGCGCAGGGCGCGAGCGTCCTGGAAAACTCTGCAACAGATGCGGACACAACAGTGAGTTGGCTGACTGTCGCGCTCTATCTTTAAAAAAAAATGCAAACAAAAAATAAAAAAATAAGGTTCAAAGGGAAACCCTCTTTCTCTACTTACACTTGCTGCATTTCCTCTTACTCTACCCACACTTGCTGCAATTTTTCTCCTCATTTCCCCGTACTCTTCATACACTTGCTGCAATTTTTTTCCTCATTTTCCCTTACTCTACTCACACTTGCTGCAATTTTTCTCCTCATTTCCCCGTACTCTTCATACACTTGCTGCAATTTTTCTCCTCATTTCCCCTTACTCTACTCACACTTGCTGCAATTTTTCTCCTCATTTCCCCGTACTCTTCATACACTTGCTGCAATTTTTCTCCTCATTTCCCCTTACTCTACTTACACTTGCTGCAATTTTTTTCTCCTCAGTCTCTTTCCTTTACTTGAGCTACTATAATTTCTCCCTTAATCCCCCCTCCCCTCTACCCAGCCCCTTTCCAATCCCCCACCTTACTCTGAACAAAATTTCAAAATTTTTTAAAAAACTCTCCTCAGTTCCCCTACAACGACCTTAACTACGCCATCATAGGCGTCGGAAACGCTCCGACGTACTTCAGGTTGCGAGATACTTCCTCTCCTCTGGTGGAGATCGCCAGACCGCTCACACAGGACGATGAGCTACAGTACACGGTAAGTGATTAATATACTGGCCTGTGCATTTCTCTTTATAGCTTGATATTCTTCTCTTGAACCAAGGAATAAACATGATAAGATATATGGTATTGCAAAAGCTAAGCTATTTTTAGTGACAGAGACATTGAAATTGGAAATGATTGATTATAAATAACTTGTCATTCAGAAAAGAAAAACAAAACAAAAACAACAACAACAAAACAAAAGCAACAAAAAACAAGAAAACATTCCCTAAGAAAAAAAATGTATCTTTTTTTTCTTAATCTCAACTTACTTTCATATCTAGGCTGCACTTAGAAATTGTTGCTCCTATCACTGAGAATAAGTTTTAAGCAAAGTTTTATTCTCCCTTTTTTCCCTTTGTCTACCATTTTTTTTAATTTGTCAGTGATTTTTGCAAAGGATTGTGAATGTTACATAAAATTTTATATATTTGAAAAACAAAACTAAGCTGTAGGAGAAATACTTACATTTGTGTAACCGTTGTTCATTGTGCAGCTCCTGATCGTTGCTACTGACGGCGGTGGAGCAACAGCCACATCGACAGCTAGTATCACCGTGTTGAGGAATCTCAACGATCCGACATTCGTCAATCCGATCCAGGAACGTTCCATCGAGGAAAACTATCCTCTCAATCAGATCATCACCACAGTGGAGGCCAGGGATGCGGACGTTACGGTGAGCGTCTATATAAACATATATAATAGAAATAAAGATGAAGCAGATCGTGGAGAGGAAGATATGGAGGAGAAGTAGGAGAATTAGAACAAAACAAAATCTCCCTCACCCCGCCCCCGAAAACATAAAACAAAAGTTAAAAAAAGGCAAAAAAAAAAAAAAAAAAAAAAAAGAAACAAGAACAAAAAAAAAACAAAAAAACCAACAACAAAAAACGGACCAATTTTCTAAAAAAGCTAACTAGGCCAATTTTAGTTCATATGATATTTTAACTTCAACTACGAACTAAGCCTCCCCTATCTATCTTGCTACAGGCTCCACATAACATAATCGACTACACGATCACCGGTGAGGCTCTGTCTCTGCTGTATTTCAACATTGACAGCTCTGGTCAACTGTACCTCGTGCGCTCTCTTACCGAAGCAGCAATTGACACTTTCGTGGTAAACAGAGTTATTTAGCATATTGGTTGCACATTCTGTTTTTGGCTAATGATAGGCAAAAAAAAAAAAAAAAGGAACGTTTGAAAGCATCAACTAGGGACTACAATTTTATTACAATATAATGATGCACGATATTTCAACACGATGACATCTTATCTAAGCTCTTGTAAAAGTAAACAATAATCTTGGTCAAAAATCAAAAACGGGAAAAAAAAACAATTCTTGCGAGTAGTAGAAAAAAAAAGCTCCGAATGCACTCTTAACGACGTCAAGTTTTAATACCGACATCTGCCTTGCATGTAATAATCTGTGCATGTTACCTCTTTGAGTCTCTCTCTCTCTCTCTCTCTCTCTCTCTCTCTCTCTCTCTCTCTCTCTCTCTCTCTCTCTCACTCTCTCTCTCTCTCTCTTTCTTTTTTCAGCTTTAGTACTACAACAATACCTCTTTTTATCATTGTCTATCAGCTCTATCTGTCTCCGGATCTCTACCTCTCTATATGTCTCTAATTCTTTAAACAAACAGTTCTCGAATGTACCTGTCCCTATACTTCACACCAGGTGACTGTCCGAGCCACTGACCGCGGCCTGCCCTCGTCCAGGTCATCAGCAACAGATGCGAGAGTCACAATCAATGTGATAAGGAACGAATTCAGGCCCATCTTCTTCAACACCTCCTACGAGGAGACAGTATCCGAGCTGGCCACCACTGGAACCACCGTCATTACAGTCCGGGCCAGCGATGCTGACACGAATGTAAGCTTTCTCTTAGAAATCACCCCACTCCCTCTCTCTTACAATTTAAACAGACTCCGCTTACTCCCTCCGCACAGCCTTCCTTTATAGACTGTGCAAAAATGATGGTCTGACTAAATCGTTTTGGATCTAGAATACAGTGAATAGACCATAAGTAATCACTGTAATAATGAAAGCTTTAGAAATTTCAACATTTAAATGTTTATAGTACAATTATGGATTCATTTAGAGAAAAAAAAGCCAAGATTTTTGTCGACAAAGTTTAAATGATCGAAATGGAATCTTATCTAAATTATTTAAGAAGCAATAAAGTATAAAATTATCAAAGAACAAATTAAAACGGAGACAATAAAGAGACTCTAAAGATATTTTATCCCAAACTTAAGAAATTAGAATTATACTAAAATTCTGTGTACTTGACATCGTCACGTCAAATAGCAATACGTTGCCCCAACGAGCATTGAAGAATATAAAATTCAGAAGATCACAATGCATCGTACAAAAACATGATTTACATATGAGTCATTTCTGGTTTATTTTAAAGTACCTTAAGAGAAGAGAAGCCAAACTGCTTACTGAAAATCATTTCTATTTTAATTAAACTGCTCTCCATTCTCTTCGGCCCTGACAGCCTCAGTTCAACCAGATCAGGTACGACGCTATTGGTGATGACAGCGCCACGTCGTTCTTCGACCTGAACACCATTACTGGTGTGATCACAACCACAGCGGATCTCACACAGGAGAATGTCAACTTTTACAATGTAAGAAAATGCTTGTGATAACCTCATTTTAGGTCATTAAAACGTTCAAACCAGCATGAAGTTGTGATAGTAAAGTGGTGGGCTTCAATGCAAATGACTTGCTTCTGTTTAAACAAATTTCACTGCCATATAAACCTCTCTAGATGGTTTTGTTTTATGCCTACCTTTTTGTCAAATGAAAAATTCATTTCTACAATATTGCTAAAGCCATTGGGCGTTATTCGCTTTTAGCCCTCTTTTTTGTTGTATAAATCTTATCAAGGTAGGTCCGGATAAAGCACTTCATTATTTTGAAATGAAAACAATACTAAACAATTATGACCTCTTTAGGTATTAAGGTTTTGCATTTGAGATTTTACTGATCACATGTTCTGTCTCAATCACCCTCTCTCTTACTGCCTGCCTGTCTGTCTGTCTGTCTGTCTGTCTCTCTATCTCATTTTTACCTTTTTATATTTTCTTTGATCTATGTACTAAACGCTGCTTGTATCTGTGTCGGGCCGTGTTCAGCTCCGTGTGGTGGCCAGTGACAACGGAGCTCCTGCCAGGAGCGCCACAGTGGTGGTGAGGATCAACATCTTGCGGAACTTCCAGGCACCGGTGTTCACACAGACAAACTACGCGGCCAATATCTTGGAGACACAGGCTTTCGGAGTGTCCATTATTGCCGTGACTGCCACAGATGGAGATAGAAATGTATGCTTATTTATTTTTTTTTTTTTTTTGCACTGGAACTTGTAAATTGTGCCCTGGTTTTCAACTAAAGTATTGAACTGAAACAAAACTGATGCATAAGAGAATGCAATCCTTGAACTAAGGCTGCATTTGTGGCAAACATTTTCAAAATACTATTTAAACACCGTTTGCATCATAATTATTGTTCATTGCCTCTGGTTTAATTGTGGAAACAGGTTAACACTATACAGCTAGAGTTCCTCTAAAGCTTTCTATATTTGAATTATTTAAAACGATGAAAAGAAGGATTCTATTCTGCACTTAGTTTCTGTTCCAGGTGTAGATAAGTAATCCAATATTTTGGGCATTTTTTTTTACCAGGCTCCACATAACACAGTGTACTACAGGCTTATCGGGAATGCCCGCGCTCTGAACTTCTTCCAAGTGAACGAAGTGACAGGCGCTGTCAGTGTGAGGACCTCCTTGACTACCGACACCAACAGGGCAAGCACCTACCAGGTCTGTCCATTGTCAACAGCATTAGCAATCACACGCGCCCAGATTCGACGGTCCTTTTGAGTAAAAAAAAAACAACAACAAAACTGCCACAACTTGTTAACCCACAGTTCTCAGGAATAAACAGAAGTTATGAAAAGAGTAAAACCTAAGAACAAAAAAAAAATTCTTTAATATATGGAAGTATTCTATAGATATTCAAAGCTCCATATTGGGATTAGAGAAAAGAATTTAATAAGGCTTTCTTTTAGAAAATCAATTCTATCCAACTCACAAAGTGTATACATCTTAAGCATTAATTTGCGGAATTAATTGAACAGTCCTCTGACTGATGGCACTTTCGTCAAACTTTTATTTATCCTCTAGAGATACCATAATTTCTCAAGAAAGCTTCTGTAGCGTTTGTCCTAAACCTGTATTGTCGGTTTTTCAGCTGACCATCGAGGCGAGAGATCGAGGCACCCCTGAGCTGGTGTCCATCATCCCAGCGACTGTACTGATCAATGTGGCGAGAAACCAGAACGCACCAGTGTTCATTAACGAGCCGTACGGCCGCACAATCTCCCAGTCTGTCTCGGCTGGGGACAGCATCTTCAGGGTCACAGCGGTGGACGCCGACAACCAGGTACGTAAACCAACAAGGGCGGGGATACAAGGAGAATTTTCAGTTAAAAAAACGGGGAGGGGAGAGATATTTCTAGTGGTTTGAGGCAAAGAAAAATTAAAAAAAAAAACGTCAAGACCGTCAAGAAGATGTGAAAAACTGACGAGATGTAGACACGATTATTATAAGCTCGTAGAAAGAAATGTGGAGAGAGAGAGAGAGAGAGAGAGAGAGAGAGAGAGAGAGAGAGAGAGAGAGAGAGAGAGAGAGAGAGAGAGAGAGAGAGAGAGAGAGAGAGAAATGGAGGAACGGTGTTACATTTAAACTTTGTTCAAATAATTGATTAATAGATATGAAGTGATGATGTAACAATAAATAGATTTCATTCGTCAAGCCTAGTCCAGAAACTGATGTACGTCTGAATTTACCATAGAATATCCAACCATATTTCTTGTTTCAGAACAACAACGTTGACCCGATAACGTACTCAATCGTCGGCCTGGACTCGGCTCCTACCTTCTTCAGCATCGACTCCAGCACTGGAGAGATCACCATACAGCAGAGCTTGGTCACTAACACTGCTACCACCTACCAGGTTAGATTCAGCATCCAACGTCTTTTGTCAAGACCAGGCACTTTACCTGCAAAATCATTATTATTTCGTTTATGATTTGAGATCCTGATATGACTTCAACAAATACATGAGCAAATGAAAAATTTTCGATGACAATAGAAATGTTTAGATTTTGTTTACATTGTTATGATATTTAAAACTGTGCATGTTGTTAAAGAGAATATTTTAAAGTATTTTTATGTTCCATAGGTGTTAAACTGTTTATGGAAGCAACATTATTTGCTTTGTGGCTATTTCAAAACCCCTTATCTAAAATGACACATGTACTTTTTTTCTTCCCCCCCAGATCTTAGTTCAAGCTGTGGACAGTGGGGTTCCGGCACTATCTGACCTCGCTACAGTGACTATCACAGTCAACAGGAACCTGAACCCTCCAGTGTTCCTCCAGAACGTCTACAACGTGACCATTCTGGAGACTCGACCTCTGGGAGACACATTTATCTCAGTGCGCGCTACTGATGACGATCTGATTGTGAGTTTTTGTTTCTTTCGGGTTTCAGTTTAACGGTCCACTACGACTACTGTCTTCAGCGTGTTTCTCTCTCTCTCTCTTTTTTTTTTATTTTATTCTCTATTTTTATTTTGTCATTTTTTTCCTTTTCTATTTTCCTATTAAAATCGTTTTCTTTGTTCTGTTAACATTTGTGAATTTCTTATATCTGTACCCAAAACTTAGGAAAGGAGAGAGAGAGAGAGAGAGAGAGAGAGAGAGAGAGAGAGAGAGAGAGAGAGAGAGAGAGAGAGAGAGAGAGAGAGTGAGAGAGAGAGAAAGGGTGGGAAGTGGAGGAGGGGGGTAGGTACAATAATTTAAACCATGGATGCCATTAAGGAAATAAATCAAAGCAACAACAACAACAACAATAACAACAACAACAACAAAAATATGGAATTATGGAATTATGAGAGTATATCATTCCTAATTCTTTGTTTTTGTCCCTGACTCTGATATCTTTAGGCACCCAACAACGTTGTGAACTACCGTGGAGTGAGCACTCAGCTAGCTCTGGAGTACTTCCTCGTCAACAGTGTCACTGGAGACATCTCCGTACGCTCTGTCAGGATGGCCACCGACGATAACACCCTATACACGGTAAAACTCGCCACTCAGTCTTCTACATATTCAGATATCTGGTGAAACCATCGATTAATTCAATGCAGGAAGAGTGGCAGGAGAAAAAAAAGACGATGCAAATAGCATGTTTCATAGTTAGAACATAAACTATTGATAAAATATTGGAAATATCTGGTTCTACCTTGTATTTTAATGAGCTGGTTAAGGTTTTGAATAGGTGATACAAAAAATGTACAATAAAGCAATAATATGATAGAGAAACTTTCTCAAAGTAAGTATTATCTTGTGTAAGAGGCTTGAAAATAAGAGCCACTGCGTAAGATATTGGTTGTTCATGGCCATTGTATGGAAAATACACAAGGTGAATGCCTCTGTATGTACCCTCATAGGCCAAATAAAATGATGTAACAAATGCTTAAGTTTGGAAAAATGACAGAAACAACAAAAAACTAAAGAAAAAAAAAATCAAAAGAATCCGATAAATAAAACAAGCATGATCTTTAAACTTTTTTTCCTTCACCGATTTTTTAAACACTGAAATGAAACATGAATTTTTAATTTATTAACTTACATTATGTGGAAATCAGTAATATTTAACTAGATTAAACGCTTCACTCTTCTTCCGAAATGTCTTGACTTCGCTTACTAAATGTTTTTATAGATATCCACTTTGGGTTCATTGTCGATACATCTCCTTTGGGATAACACTAAAAAAGTAATTATACTTCGTGCCTCTGTTCAATTCACAAACCTTTCTAACAAACCCACAGCTGACAGTTCAGGCTCAAGACTTGGGAGTCCCTGCTCCATTGATAGCATCGCCATCGGCTATCGTCAACATCAACGTGTTGCGGAACCAGTTCTCGCCTGTGTTTATCAACACTCCGTACCAGAGCACCATCCAACCAGGGACCAGCCCTGACTCCAACGTCTTCACAGTCACAGCCACCGACAATGACCTCAGAGTAAGATTTTAGAGATTAACAGTACATTATAGACGCATGCGCAGTAATAACTGTGATAAAATACCAAGTTAACCAAGACCGAAAACGGAACTATTGTAGAAGGAAAAAGGACGCAATATTTACAATGATATCCATGTAAGAATTAACTGTCACTTGCCAAATTGGCTTGCTCTTAATGCTATTTTTTTTGACGCCTTTATCTTTTTTTTATTCCGAAGGACTGTCTATAGCTTATCATAATAATGGTGTACTTCCAAAAATACGAAATATTTACAGGATCCATAGCAAAGTATCACTATAAACCTTTCGATATCCCAATTTATTTGCAACGTCGTCAAGAAAGACCAGTAAGTATTTTCTTTCTCTCGTCTCTGTACCTCCAGGCGCCGTACAACCAGGTCACCTACAGCATCATCAGCGGGCAAGATGGAGGAAATTTCTTCTCCATAAGTTCTCAGACTGGAGACATCTTCCTTCAGAACAGCATCTTCAATGATCCCGCCTCCTCTTACAGGGTACATCAGGAATTAATTTAACTTTATATTTGCGGCGTACCATGGACTAATAGCCTCCCCCCCCCAGAATTCAGATTTGTAATTTTCCATAATTTAGGTACTTAAAAAAATATTGCATATGGAGTATTTTTTTTTTTTAGCTAGTATTAGTTTTTTAACACCAATTAAATTTATTTTATTAGTAAAAAGTGCATTAGTATTTAATATTCAAACAATGTGCGGTTTATAAAAACAAAAGAAAACTATATTGGTCCTGGCTGGAGCTAGGAAGCTGAGAAAATAAACAGAATATTCAGACTATCATATATTATTCAAAATTCAATGGGACGCTTAGCTGTTATTAATGAATAAAACAACCAAGTAAGCAATACGAACAAAAGAGACGAAGATGATTCTAACTAAATCAAATCAATGGACAGTTTCTGTCATCAACCTAGCTAGCCTAAAGCCTAAACAGTCCACGCCTTCCTCTATCCACAGATTCTCGTGCAAGCTGTTGATGGCGGTAACCCTGCCCGGGCAGCATACGCCGTGGTCACTCTGACTGTCAACCGGAACCTGGCCACTCCAGTGTGGGTAGATCCTGGAGCGCCCGAATTCACCGTCACTCGCAGTGTACCCGAGACCATCGGAATATCCGACTTGATCTACGCTCTCACAGCGTCGGACGCTGACCTCTCTGTGAGTTGAAAAAAATTGTAGCAAAATTATAGCACTTCTTGATTATCGAACGTTTCTCTGCAGCTATTCTGTGAAAGGAGATTTACTTTTTATTGGATTTCTGATTGTAAATAACTGAAACCTTGACTCTCGATCCGTGTCGGATGTGATGCCAAACTATTCAATAAACGATAATAATATTTATTGTTTGCCTTCTTTGAGCAAAATTCATCCTTCAATTTCGAACCTAAGATCCACTTTTTAAAATCTTACTTTATAAATTCGCTCGACAAATTAAAGCCCAGTTTTGGTCTATCCTTAAGCAAGCTTTCATGATTAGCGGAATTCGCTTAATGATTTTGAAGTGGCCTCCCTCATCTCAATAATGCGCTCTCAATCTCATTGATCTTTAGTGAATAGCTTTAGTCATTAGTGAAGACTTTTTTACATCTCTCCTCTCTACTGTTCCCAGGCACCTTTCAATGAGGTTGAATACAGCATTGTCGGGCAGGGCGACGCCAGCTTCTACTTCAATGTGGACCCCAGCAGCGGCGAGGTCCGGCTGAGATCTTCCCTGCTCCAGCATACTGAGAGCTTCTACACGGTCAGTTGCTTGCACTGTTTCACTATTTAATATCATCTATTAAAAAGAATATGGAAGAGGACATACTTGAAAAAAGAGTGTGATAAGCACACACATCAGCAACAAATGTAAAGAATGATCTGTTTTTCTGATGCCGACGAATTCCGTCTCATTTTGACAGTAGATGACACGAGTCTCGACAATTTATCTCAAAGTGAGACTAAAATTATAAGCTCCTCGTTTCCTTTGCCTCCAAGCGATTGCTTCATTAGACATACATATATTGCCAAGCACACTCAGTCATATGTCTGGTAATGGAGTTGATATGTATGTTCAATCCCTTCTCAATTTTTGTTTCGCCTTCCAGGTCCTGGTACAAATCGCCGACAGGGGCGTGTCATCCAACGTGGCTGCACAGACAGCAACAGTGCAGGTGAATGTGTTCAGGAACCAGAACACCCCCGTGTTCATTAGCACGCCTTATGCCACCACAGTGCAAGAGAACACAGGTGTTGGACAGTCCATCTTCCGGGTGACCGCCACAGATGCAGATCAGCCGGTTAGTGACTTCTTTTCTGTTGTTTTTCAAATCCAATGCATTAGCAGGTAACCTACCGAGGATAAGTCTACGGGTTTCTTCTTTGGTTTCTATAAACTCTTACTGAGTTTTGATATAAAAAAAGGCAAAACAAACATGAATTTATTCCCTCTAATGTATTGCATATTAAAAAATGAAGGGAGAGTAAAGCAAAAACTAGCACTGATAGCAAGAATTCATTGATGGGTGTGGAAATAAATAAATATGAACCAACAAGGAAGGATCTTGATAACACCATGTTTATTCCTTTATTTCTTTTACTTTAAGCCCACCTAAGTGACATTCGAAAGTGTTTAAATAATTAAACGAAAATTTTCCAAGACCAAATAACAATTCCCTGTCTTCAGCTGTTGATTATTTAGTTATCTTTTCACCCCATGAGGATCGAGAAGACACGGGCCATTATTTCAAGTTTCTCCTTCTCATTCCTGCAGGGAACTTTTGAGCGAGTCAGCTACGAGATCATCGGTGATGACGCGGCCCCAGTCTACTTCCAGATCGACTCTCAGAGCGGGGTGATCAGCGTCAGGTCCTCCCTGGCCACAGCCTCTGACAGCGTCTTTGTAAGTGAAGAAACACTGATGGTGCACTGAATTGTGGCTGGCTGTAAGCTAGGGCCATTTTCATCTGGAAAAGATGTAACGCATGTTTGTAAAATTGTTCTGCGTCGCAGTATTTTAAATTCGTTGCTGTTTATATCTTTATTAATGGAAACTAGTATGTTGCATGTTATTTAAATTGAATTTTAGAATTGAATACCAACGTATTCATGTGAATATCGTGATCTCTGCACACCAGAACAAAATAAATAAAATGTCCTAAATTAGAATACTTTATTCAATTACAGTTTAAAGCATTTTACTCAAACTTTACTCATGTCTTACTGTCCATGTTGTTTCTCCTGTAGATCCGTGTGCGAGCGTTCGACAACGGCGCGCCTGTGCCACGCAGCAACACTACAGTGGTGGTAGTTTCCATCTTGAGGAACCTGAACAGGCCCCTGATCAACCCGCTCCTGTACACAGCAATTATTCCCGACACCACACCACTAGGCTCCACTGTGATCACTGTCACTGCCACAGACGCCGACTCAGGAGTAAGGAAAAATACCCTTACGCTTTCCTCCCAAACTCGCTATCGGTGTCTTTCTTATTCTTCAATGTCTCAATGTAATCTTAATAGAAAAGTATTGCACTAAAATGATTATTAATGATAGTGGCTTGATCTTTTCTGTATTGCTCTCTCTTTGCATCAAGAAGAGTAAACAACAGTAGTAATAAAACAGTAGTGTTAAGATGAACATAATTAAAAAAAAACAACTGAAGTTTGATTAAAAAAGTTTTTCTTGAATGTTCCTGCGTATAGCAGTCCCATAAGCCATACAAATTACCATATCGTAAACCATAATAATTATTATTATAGTTAAAGTAATAATAATAATAATAATAATAATAATAATAATAATAATAATAATAATAATAATGATGATGATGATGATGATGATGATGATGATGATGATGATGATGATGATGATGATGATGATGATGATGATGATAATAATAATAATAATAATAATAATAATAATAATAATAATAATAATAATAATAATAATAATAATAATAATAGTAATAATAAAATCTATGTAATTTACATAAAAGTGCTAGCGATACTGTCAGAGTAAAGAAAAATTAATGGTGGTTGTGATACCCGCGATGGAATAGAGTGACTAAAGAAAAACAACAAAAAAAAAAAAGAAGAATAAAAAAAAAACGAAAAAAAACTATGATGTAACAGTAATACAATTGCACTTTTCAATGTCTAAACACTTTAAAAGATTTTGTACCTCCTTACATCCGACAATATTGCTGAAGCAGCATTAGGCATATATTTTACTAGGCTTTATTCGCACTTATATTGATTTTTAATTATTCTAAGAATTGTAACCTTTTATCACGTGGTTTCTTTTGTTCTACAGCCACCTCAGAACACCATCAGGTTCACATCACGAGGCACCAACACGGCCGCCGAACAGTTTTTCTACGTTGACTCAATCACTGGTGAAATTTCTGTGAAACAAGCGCTCACTTTGGACAACAACCAGAACTCGTTCTATGAGGTAAGGCGTTTCGCTTGAGTGATAATAGGGTGAATATTACCTGAAATTTTCGACATTTCTCTTCCTATCTTCCTTTCTGAGATTCATCTTAAGCGCACTGTGTCTCTCGCTCTATCTGTGTGTTTGTATGCCCGCCTCTCTTTCTCTCTCTGTGATTATTCTCTCACATCAGCAAAACAAAAAATAATAAAAAAGAAGAAAACATCTGACTGTCTATGCCAACACAAACACAGCAGCAGCAGCAGCAGAAAAGACAACATGAACAACAATAACAGCAGCAGCAACAACAACAAGAATAACAACAGCAGCAGCAACAACAACAAGAACAAGAACAAGAACACAACAACAACATCATCATCAACAACAACAACAATTACAACAACAATATTAACAAAAACAAGAAGAACACAACAACAGGAATACGCTTTGCATCCGAAATATGTATAACTTCTTTTCTCATTTTCTTCCTTAGCTTTTAATGGGTGCCACAGATCTAGGAGTCTCGCCCCTGCAGGCTCCGGAGGAGGCACGGGTTCAAATCACCGTGACCAGAAATCAGAACTCGCCGCTGTTTGTGAACACGCCGTACTCTGTGACCATCCCTGAGACTGAGGCAATAACCACCAGCATTCTCTCAGTGAGCGTGTTTGACGCCGACACAGTGGTAAGTCTCCCAAGTTATCATTTATCGCTGCCTGGAGAATATTTAGAAATGCACGAAAAAGTAAAATCCAGCGAGGTCTTTGCCTTGTTCTAAAGACAGAAAGATCAAAAGAGATAACTAAGCTTGGAAATAAGGGGAGAGAGAAAAAGAGATAGACTGAGAGAGAAAAAGAAGGGGGCAGTGAACGTAGAAAAGAGAAAGAATGAGAGGGAAAAGGAAATAGGAGGAGAAAAGAGAATGTACACTGATTATATTAAGCATTACCTTGTTGAATTTGTTTGTAGAGTAAACAGACTGCAGTGATAAAATAATCTTAATCAGTGTCTTTGTTTTTATCAAATATCGTCCTGTTTAGGTAAGATTTTCATTCAAAGTGTTTCTCTCACGATCCAAATATTAAGACTTCTCTTATTTCTTACTTTAATGATTGAAGTAAAAATACATTATGATTTTGTTGTTGTTGAATGTTTCCTAAACTCACATTTAAATCGTCTTTCACAGAGTCCTTTCAACGAAGTGACTCTTAGGGCCATCGGGGACGGATCAGCCCTGAACTTCTTTTCTATCGACAACTCTGGTGACATCCGAGTGAGCCGCAACCTGCGCTTGGATACTGCCGATGTCTATACTGTAAGCAGCCGCTAAGCAACTTTCATCTTCTCTTTTATATGTAGAGAGGCTAGTTCACAGTATTTAAACCAAAAAAAGTCATTCCGAAGATGATTTGTAATAAATGTGCAATGGAGAGATTCTGAATATATCTTCGAAACATTGAACAAATTTAATAAGTACGTTTTAAGGACGAAAGAGAGCGATGAAAAGTTGCCCTTTGTGGATAATTATATTCTTGGAATTTATTCTGTTTTCCTTGCCAGCTCCGTGTCGAGGCTAAAGATGGCGGAAATCCGGCGGAAACAGCCGTTGCCCTGGTTACTATCAACGTGCTGAGGAACCTGTTTGCTCCTGTGTTTGTAGAAACCAGTTACGAGGTGACCATCTTCGAGACTCGTGACCTTGGCTCCTCTTTCCTCACCGTCAGAGCCACCGATGATGATAACAGGGTAAATAGAAGACCATTAAAGTCTATATCTACCTCTTAAATGAATATTTTTTAAATTGCTTTCACTTATATTTGCCACGTTAACACTGCTTGATACTTCTTTCTTTCATTAGAGATGATATTATTTTCCTGAAGATTGATATGGAACTTCTCTTCAAAATGTATTCATAACTTTATTTTTTTGACAATCACATATAATATAATAGTATGTTTCCTTCTTCTTCCTTCCTGTGACTGTCTATCTGTCTCTCTCTCTTTCTATCTTAGTCTATGTCTGTCTGCCTCTCTCTCTCTCTCTCTCTCTCTTACGTATCCATATCTGAACTTGAAACCATTTGACTACTTATACAACCTATATAAAAAAAAAACTTCACATGATTCACTTTATTTACCGTTTCTCCTACTTTATCGACCACACGCCAGGCGCCGTATAACGTGACCAGGTACACCATCCGAAACAATGGGCTGAACACCCAAGGGGAGGATTACTTCTTCATCGACTCTGTGACTGGACAGATCTTCCTGCGACAGTCTCTACTGAACGATCCGTTCGCTACACAAGTCTACTCGGTCAGTGGCTGGTCTTGACAGTCTGTATAGAATCAATAACAACCTATGGGCAAAACATGCTCGTCTTAAGCGTAATCTATAAAACGATGATGATAAAATGAATTATAATTGTGATGCCATTTGTTAGAAAAGAACACAGCTGAAGTACCATTCCTTATTTTGAGATGTAAGCCATACATTAATTAAGATATTTTGCTAGTAGGCAGATGTCTAGCTTAGCTTACAGTAAGACAAAAAGCTAGAGTTTTAGGATATTCAAATCACCGTCTTTGTTTTATATTTTAATTTTCAAAGATCGATAATGCTGTACTTTAACCCTTTATCTGCGTACAATGTAAAACTTGAGTACATTTGTTGCTCTGATTTCTCTGAACAGTTCGACGTTGTAGCTACCGACCAGGGCTCGATTCAGCTGACCTCCCTGAACCCGGCTCGCGTGACAGTGAACGTGATCCGCAACAGACAGGCGCCAGTGTTTATCAACACGCCGTACTTCACAACCATCAACCGCACTCTTGGCATCGGCCTGTCGGTGTTCGAGGTGGAGGCCAGGGACTCCGATACTCAGGTAAGTACAAGCCGCTCTTTGTTTTACTTACATATTAACTAAGTGTCGGCTTGATGGAATGGCTTCAACCAACTCTTTGACTGATGCTTTGATATAATCTATCTAAAATAAGATGTGAGTGAATTTAGAGTCGTCAGAAGCATTCAAACTGGCACCACAGCAAGCAAGCAAGCAAGTAAAAATTAATGTTAGAACAAAGAAAGCATATCCACTCTTTACCCATTTCCACTTATAGGAGAAAAAAAAACTTTCTGTTACACATTTCGTCAGAACAAATCTCATTGAAATACCCGAATCTGAAAATTGCTTGGGGAAAGATAAACAATAAAAAAAAACCTTCTCAGCATGCATTTTGCTGAATGATCTTGCCTTCACAACATAGTTTGAACAGTGGATTATCTTCCTTCTCAGCCACCATTCAACACAGTGACCTATGACCTGATCGGTGACGGAGACTCCCAAGTGATCTTCGCCATCAACTCTGTGTCTGGCCTGATCAGCCTGTCTCAGGGCGTCATTATCCAGGATACGCTCACTTACTCGGTATGTGGTAGATACAGATAGGGCGCCGCTTGGCCAAGTTACCTGCTGTGCTTTAAGAGAGAGATACGTTGTTCTTATTAGATTCACATCCTCTGAAGACAGAAACTCCGACTAAGACGCTTTCTTTTATCTCCAATAAAAAATAGATAGAAAGGCATAGACAAAGTGAGATCATTTGAAAGATAGATACATGGATAAACAAGAGAGAGAAAGAGAGAGAGAGAGAGAGAGAGAGAGAGAGAGAGAGAGAGAGAGAGAGAGAGAGAGAGAGAGAAGTAGCTGGAGAAAGAACAAGAAAGATAGTGAGAATGAAGAAGTGAGATGACAGAGAGAAAACATTGTAATGTTTTGAGTTAGCCTACTTGAGCAAGGTACAAAATCTAGAACAGCGCTTCAACTGACAGTTTTTCTAAAAAATTTTCTTGGGGAGAGACTTATTCCTGCTCTACTCCCTTTCTAATGAAATCTTCATAATTATAACTCTAACTATATCTATAATACTACATTTCTCATAGGGATTCAGTTTTTAACATTGTTCTGTGCCCCTTCCATCCAGCTTCGTGTTCGAGCCCGTGATGGCGGCACGCCTCGCCTGTCGTCCACCGCTGTGGTCACTGTCAACATCCAGAGGAACCTGTTTGCACCTCAGTTCACACAGGCAACCTACGAGACGACCATTCTGGAGACCCAGGCTCCAGGCACCATTGTCCAGTTCGGAACACCGATCTCTGCGACCGATAGTGACCTCCAGGTGATTCATCAATACAGTTATACAGCAGTTTTTTTTCGTGTTGAACCATGACATTGCAAGAATACAGCTTGATCCTTATGTATCCAACTGTTATCGCAGAAAAAGAAAAGACATTTAAGAAGCTCAAATACAGATATAGATTGAGACAATAGAAATTTACTTATCCAACTATCATGTACGATTTGCCTTTCCTGTTCTAATCTGTTCATCTTCTCCATACCAGGCGCCGTTTAACGAGGTTGAGTACTTCTTCATCAACACGGTGGACGCTGACCGCTTCTACCTGGATCCTAACGTGGGTCAGATCTCAGTGAGAAGGAACCTTGTCGGGGAGACTGCTGATCGCTATGTGGTGAGTATTCTAGTACTAACATCCCATGTGCGAATCACCTGAATCAACAATGGGGCTTTGTATGTGTATATCACCGATCGAAAGACTAGGGCATAGTATCTACGTAGAGCAATTATGCGCGATGAAGATTTCTTGCACAATGAAGATGAATTTGTGAGCAGTTTTTCTGTAGTTCGTCTAAGCCTAACTTTTGCTGCGACCCTATGCAGCTTCATGAACTTTATGAACAAAGGACCTAATAAACCCTCACAATATTGTGTCACCTTCACCATTTCAATCGTCCTAAAATAATTCAGACGGATTCAGTCTGAAACTAAATTTGAACTTGCCTTGCTCGTCAAATATGCATTAAAAGAATATTTGCGTGTGAAATTTGCAAGGTATCGAGATTACTACATTCGTGTCATTCACACCCACAGATGACCATTGCAGCCCGTGATGGAGGCAACCCATCTCTTGTGAGTCAGAACATTCAGGTCATCATCAACGTTATCCGCAATGACAACCCACCTGTGTTCATCAATGAGCCTTACACAGTGAACATCGCTTCCAGTCAAGTAGCCGGAGCTTTTGTGATCCAAGTCACAGCCACAGACGCTGACATCTCGGTAAGGGCAACCGCAGAGAAGAGTTCATACAGCAATTTTTTTTTCTTTTTAAACCTCTTGGCAATTCATGAATAGTTACCATGCATTAAAAGTTTAGTCGTCATTAAGATTTAAACTTGTTAGATCGTAGACGAGGGTCATATGATTCAAAGTATTAGTAGCGGCAATGTCATCAACAGCATCGCTAATTCTCATTGTTTCCACAATACTTCTGTATAAATACAAACAATCTTTAAAATTAAACCCTGCAAAACGGGCAACTTTTTGTTCATTAGTAATAACACATTCAGTATAAAATTCTAAGTTTTGTTTAAAGTACTTCTCACAGTCGTTAAGCCCTGTGATCAGCCTCATGTTGAATTATACTAAATAAATCAATGTATCAATCATCAATAAATCAATCAATTCCACAGGCTCCCTATGGAACGGTATCTTACAGTATTATCGGTGACGATGCAGCTCCAGGCCTGTTCTTCATCGACTCAGCCAGTGGCCGCATCAACATCCAGCAGAGCTTCAGCACGGACTCTGCTGACCAGTACAGGGTAAGGGCATTTCATAGAAAAATGTTTAAAGAATAAAGAGAAGATGAAATTTTCAGATAGTATCGCTGAAATTTAGTAAAAAAATCCAAGATTATATAGAACAATAAACCTATTTTATACAACAAATAGAAACCTCGTTCATATGGTTTTTACTTTCTTCTTCCATTGAGGAATTTATGTCTGCGTTAAGTTATCTTAACATAAGCACATATTACCCTTTTATTTCAGGATAAATTAAAAAGCAGAAAGTCACCGAATAAAAAAGGAAAAATTGATACGAGCTATGTGCATAGGATGATGTTTACATACCGACTAACTCGTCCACTGCTTACCGATATTCACAGTTTTCTGTACGTGCTTATTAAATCTAAGTAACCTTCCTGCTACTTACTGTCCATATCTAGATCTATCTGCAAGCTTCTTTAAATCTCTCATCACCATCGCCAGATCCGAGTGCTCGCCCAGGACGGAGGCAACCCCAGCAAGTCGGACATCACTGTGGTGGTTGTGACCGTCACCAGGAACCTCTTCTCGCCAGCATTCAGCCCTGTCAACTACCAGGCGAGCATCACCGAGAACCAGGCCATCGGAGATCCATTCAGGACAGTCACCTGTGCTGATAACGATATCGCGGTAAGGCTCCTTAGAATAGAAGTAGAATTGCTAATTCGCTTGACAAAAACGCAAAGAAACCTTGTATGTTTTGGAAACCATGTTAAAATTCGAAACAAAAGCCTTTGCTGCTGCTCCATTCGTTAAATATCTTTCTTTCATTTTTCCTTTTTTTTGTACCAGTGTACATAACAAGTAATTTGCATTGTTAACAATTTGCTTTACACTTTTTTTCACTTCTCTCTGTCCGATCTGAGTATAGTTAAAATATAAGGAAACAAAAACTGTGCATGAAAATCCCTCTCTTTGAAAGCCCTTTTTAAAATGAAACTCCATTCGTGAAAAGACCACTTTAACAACACACCCTTCAGCATTGCTAGCAGAAGTCTTGATAATCTTTAAAACAAGTTCCAAGCGAGAGTAGATCATCGTTTCATGCACGGCACTTCCAATTACTATTTTTTTCTTATGTCATGACTAATCAGTTTAATGAATTCTGACTGCTTTAAGTCTGACCCTACCTATGTAATCAATTTATTTGTTAAAACCATCCTTCACAGGCCCCCAACAACCAGGTGGAGTACACACTTACCGGAAGTGATAAGATCCTGCAGTATTTCCAGGTGAGCCGCTCCTCCGGTCAGGTGTCCACCCTGCAGCCTCTCTACCTGGATGCTGACGACAGCAGTAGCTACCAGGTGACAATGGCTTTTCAGATCAATCCAACTTTATTCACACGACATCGGTTGCATTAAAAGATGTAATACGAGAGATTACAAAAGATTCATAATGGACTTTCAATGAGAACGCCAGGATAAAAGGAAATAAGGCTTCCTGAAATGTTCGTCAAATTTCACATTAGAAAGCCAGTGACCTTGATCCATATAAATCTTTCGATATCTATTTTTCTATCTTTGCATACTTCTGTGTATGAATCCATCACATATCTATTTGTCTATCTATCTATCCATCAATGTGTCTAAGTATCTGTGATCTCTCTCCGCATTTAAGTTATATGTCTGTAACTCAACTGGTCTCCTAAAACTCCTACCTGTTCACACCTTGTCTTCAGCTTCTTGTTACCTGCCGCGACCTTGGTAACCCTAGCAACGGCGCCACAAGCACAGGCACCATCACTGTGGCTGTGGCCAGGAACCTGAACGCTCCGGAGTTCCTGAGCGAACCGTATGAGACGACGATCAGCAGCACGGCGGCCAGTGGAAGCAGTGTGTTCACAGTCAGCGTCGTGGACAGAGACACGACGGTAAGGCCACGCCCTCTCTTCGTTGATTGAATTACTCAATACAATTTGATGCCGAAAAATATATCAGACAGATATCCAATAGGTGTAACAGAATGTTTCCAAATATGAGAGTACAAAAATTGAGCAGTTTTTGCAACGGAACAAAACCCATTTCAGTATCTAAGCAACGCATCTTTGAGCCATTTAAGTGGACCAATCTTTCGTATATGAAAACAGTGGTATGTCGAACAATATCTGAGAGACGTCTATGTATCAAAAAGGATTAGTTATTTACATAGGTTTCCAGACAAGTGATGTGTTTTAACATTATCGCTGTAAAAAGGTGGGTTGCCTTGGTAAGAAACTTTCATAATCCTAAATCTTAATGATTACTACTTGATAGGTGCTTAATAAGTTTAAGGGAGATCTGTTCTATCAATTAATATTGTAATGAAAACGAAACAACGCTAGAACAATAAGCTAGTGTACGACCATTATGGAATAGGATAAAACCAGGAATTCATATCATGAATCCTTGTTTCTCGAAGTTATTTTATTCAATTCTATATCATCTCGTTTGCAACCTCCTACCCTCACCTGTTCTCGCTCTTTTTTTTTCTTTCCAGTCTCCATACAATGATGTAAGCCTGCAGGTTATTGGCGACGACAGTGCTCCAACCTACTTCACTTTAGGCAGTGACCGTATCATCAGGGTCAGGGACACCGTTGACCTCAACGCTCATGATGTTGACGCATACAGGGTGAGTGTGCACTTGAACTGATGTTAGAAAAAGTAAAGATCTCCGATCTGCATAAAGCACCTAGCCTGCCTTCTTATTTCACTTCAGAATGTGAAATTGGCCTAACTTTTAAGTATAAGAGAAAACGATCAGGCATCAACAACGGTGCTTCCAAAGCAAAAATCTTATTTTTTCAAAAGTGTATCTATAAATATTCCTTCAATTTCCCACTTCCTTCGTTCTCTCTCTCTCTCTCTCTCTCTCTCTCTCTCTCTCTCTCTCTCTCTCTCTCTCTCTCTCTCTCTCTCTGCCTTCTCCGCTTTCTCCAAATCTTTTCTAGCTCGAAGTAAAAAAACTGTTTAAAATCATCTACAATGTCAACGCCCTCCATTTTCTCCCAATCCGCCTTCCTTTTCTAATCCTCATTTCTTCCGTTCTTCGCCAGCTCCGCATCCTGGCCCGAGATGGCGGCACCCCATCTTTGACAGCAGCTACCACAGTGCTGATCAACGTGCGCCGCAACCTGTTCGCTCCTCGCTTCACGACCAGCACCCTCATCCGGGTGACCATCCCGAGACTGACGGCTGTTGGCTCCTCCATCACCAGCGTGGATGCTGTAGACGATGACGACTCGGTAAGTGTCTGGAAAGCGATACGCTCTCCTTCAAGATTTTTGAGTCCTGATTTCAAGTTTTTCGTTATTCCATCATGAATTTTTTGAAGCTTATAACACAAGTTTTTTTTCTATGCTTTCCCCTTGCGAACTCGAGCAGCGTTGTAGTAACGAATCCTCATCAATTCCTCATCTTAGGCTCCAAACAATGTGGTCCGCTACAGCGCTATTGGGGATAACGAAGCACCCAACTTCTTCTATGTGAACCCCATCACAGGAGAAATAACTCTTCTGAATTCTATTGAGAACACCATCCAGAGTGGATATATTGTAAGTAGTCGGATATTTACCACTTGTGTGCGTCAAAATTAAGTTTCGATCTTTAAGCCCATAATATAGAAAGTCTAATAAACAGCTTCTCAGAATGCTGTACTCTATATTTTTACTTTTAGAAATAAATCAGATCTACAGTTTTATATTAGCATATTTAAAAAAATATTAAACTTAAAAATTTAATAATAAACTTAAATAAATAAAATGCTTTTTTTTTTTTTATTCTTTTTCACCTTTATTATTAAAACACCTTTATATTTTTGTATATCTTTGACCCTTATCGATAACGAAGCTACTGAATAAAAGTGAATCAAAGAGCAATTCCCTCCATCATTTCAACTACCTTTGGAAAAGGACATGCTTTATAATTATTTACTTCCAATTATCTGAAATTATCACATCTGCTCTGTCTGCCAGCTCCGCGTGGAGGCCAGAGACCAGGGATCGCCCAGTCTGTTTGCCTCGGCTACCGTAGAGATCAGCATTCTGGAGTCTGAGACTCTCCAGTTCACAGCGCCCAACTATGCCCAGACCATCTCGGAGAACTCGGCCATCAACTCGGCTGTGATCAGAGTTGTCGCCCAGCCTGGGGTGAGCAGTTAACACACCTCAATGAGGATTGGTTTTCAGTAAAAAATATTAGATAGGAGTTGGACAGTGAAAGCGATAATGGGGTTATAGTGTTAAAAATGATGATGATTAGGAAGGATTTATTGATAGTGATAAAAAACTTAATGCTGGTCTTATCCTTTGTTCATCACACTATATTCTTTCTCTTAACCTCTCTTGAATGAAATCTTTTTAGATTGATGCCCCAAAGTTTAAAAATTAGTGAGTAAATACATAGAGGCAAATATCTCCCAAAATGGATGAAAACAGGAACAAGATCCCGAAAACTTCACTTGAAGTCACTTGATTATAAATTGTTCTTCCTAAGACATATTTACCTCCACAAAAAGAATGCCGACATTTTTTTTATTTCATTCCAGCCTGATGTAGCATACGAGTTAACTGGCTTGAGTGACGGTCCAGACTACTTCAACATCAGCGCCTCAACCGGTGACATCTTCGTGCGAAGAGATCTACGATCAGATCTGAATCAGAAGAGTGTCTACAGGGTACGTTTTGCCACATGACATAAATTATGGATCAAATTTTTGCCTCCTTAGCCTCATACCAGAGAAATGAACTTTAGGTTAACAGCTACATGATTTTTAAATATTCATTTTTTGTTACTTTTTGTTCCAAAACAATGCGATCATGTTTAATACATTGACACGTTTTTCTAAATGTTATCCCAGGAGACTTCGTAAAGTTAGTAATCCCATCATGAAAACTCAGCAAACATAGAAAATATGCTTATCTAAATGTTACACATCAATGGAAAAGGAATGCATGAAGAAACAGTCTAACAACTCAGAATGCAGCTTTCTTGAATGTTTACATCATTTTCTTTATAATATTGAGAGCAGATTAGACTACAATTTTGCAAGGACCCTGCAATTTTATTGTTTTTCAGTGAAATGGAAAACTTCGAAATCAGCTGATTTGTTTTCGTGATAAGAATTACAGATAATTTAGTTTCTAGCTACCTAATTTTTCGAATGTAAGCTTTTATTTACATGTCTCCACTTATGCTGACTTCATTTTTTTTACCTACCATCCAAACTTTTCACGAAGATCTTTAAAATAGAGTGAAACAAATAAGACATTAGCTCATCTTTACTTTCTTCGTTTGTCTTTGTCGGCAGCTCCGAGTCCAGGCATCCAAGACGTTCACCGACGGGCTGAAGACCGATGTGTCCCAGGTAGTGATCACTGTCACCCGTAACGAGAACGCACCTGTGTTCGCCCCAGACATCTATGCCCGCACCGTGCCCGAAACCCTGGCCCTGGGCTCCAGTGTTGTCCAGCTTACTGCCACTGACCGTGACACACAGGTAACCTCAATAGACTGAGGAGGATAGAACGGAATCACGGGAAGATATAGTTTTGTAAACAGATTTTCGTTACAGGGAATTCATTTTTCTCATTTTTTTGACTTCTTACCCGTCTATATTTGGGTTGTGCTGCCATAATCAGCTTTATAGCTTATTATTTGTTTTAAAACAGCAAATGTTATAAACATTGTGGAAAATAATTAATGTGAATCGCGCTATAGCACATGGCAGCATCACAATAGGGCAAAATACGTGAAGGTTTTTTTTTATTCGCATCCCTTGCTAGTATATAGACTTTAGAGTAGACACGACAATTACAGATAACGTTATCACGCCCTCTAGGAGAAGGGCTTTCGGACCTGAAGCCTGGACATTTTGTAATAATCTTACAGAAGCTAGTCGCTCACATGACCCGTCAGTTTATGGTAGAACTATAATTAGATTCGCAAACTCCCTATTGTCTTATGAACAATAAATGGATATTACCATAATGATGTCTCCTATTCATGAATGTGTCGTGTCTCTATCCACAGGATATTCTGCAATACAGCCTAGTCGAAGAGGCCGGCGTCACTGATTTCTTCTACCTGGAGCCCAGGACTGGCCTGATTTCCCTCAAACAGCTGTTGGAGAATGAGCAGGCCTCGTTCTACGAGGTAAAATTCTATAATTACTTAGGGAAATCACACGGTTTCCTCTCGTTTTTTGTTTATGATCAGATTTTTCACTTGACTAACTTGTCCAGGCTCTTTGATAAGTAAAAACCGTTACCTTTTGTTTTTCTCTTTTATAAGCTTTTAACTAACCTAGGTTTATTTAAAAAAAAAACAAAGCCTTTCTTTCACTTCTATAGGACATTAATTCTTAACACATAGTTTACACATAAATTGTATCTGCACAATAAATGGAATTGCTCTCGTTTGCTTCACGAGTTATTCAGGACACCACATACTGGCTGAAAGTGATTTTTTAAAGTTTCAACAGTTTTACTTATAAAAACTCCGTTTATTAAAATTAATATGCTTATGACTTAAAATTATTTTCATAATAAAAGTGCTCTTGTAATCTAGCCAAGCTTTATATCTACATGATACTTGCTCCAACAAATTATAATAAGACTATTTAAATTCCGTTCTTCTTTTACTCTCTAATCAGTTTCAAGTGCAAGTGTCCGACCAGACTTTGAACGCCAGGACAGACTTGGCTACTGTGAGAGTCACTGTTGTGAGGGACACCTTCCCGCCACAGTTTGAGAACCGTCCGTACAGCACAGCCATCAGTATAAACACTGGCATTGGTGTCAGCATCTTTAATGCCAACGCTACGGACAGAGATCTTCTGGTAAGCTGGTTTTTTTTCGTTCTTCAAGAGACTGTATTCACTCTCTTATTTGTAGACACCTTTAACAAACATTTATGTTCATTTGTTTCTTTCCTTCTACTGTCAGACTAACTGTACGCATCCCTACTTCAAATTTTCTTATCTCCTTGTTCTTGTTCTTTTTCTTGTTCATGTTCTTGTTCTCTTTTCCTCATCCTCCTCATCCTGCTCCTATTACTACTTACAACTACTACTACTACTACTACTACTACTACTACTACTACTACTACTACTACTACTACTACTACTACTACTACTACTACTACTACTACTACTACTACTACTACTACTACTGCTGCTGCTGCTGCTACTACTACTACTACTACTACTACTACTATTACTACCACTACCACCACTACTACTACTACTACTACTACTACTACTACTACTACTACTACTACTACTACTACTACTATTACTGCTGCTGCTGCTGCTGCTACTACTACTACTACTACTACTACTACTACTACTACTACTACTACTACTACTACTACTACTACTACTACTACTACTACTACTACTACTACTAACATTTCAGCTACCAATTCTGCTACTACAAAATTATTATCACCATGAATATACAGTGTAATAATGTTCAAACGAAAACGGAGCGAAATGCTTTCTTCAAAGATTATGACTTCAATGTGCCTGCATCAATTTTAACCACAGGGCTTCATTGTGTACGAAATCGATGGGTACTTTGCCGCCCCTGGCTACTTCAGCATCAACCCCAGCACTGGTGTGGTCACTGTCAAGTCTGACTTGACCACCGATGTCGCCACAAGTTACCTGGTAATGTTTTGTCTCTAAAAATTGACAATGTTACATAAAATATGTCCCACTTTACTTTCACAGAGTTGAAGATTTCTTTTAAATAAATTAGGGATATTACGACAAACGATTATTATCTTGCCTCCTCAAAAATCTTTGAATTATAAAAGGAATTAAAAAAAAACCCATTAGAAGCAAAAATTTCCACAAAAATAAAATTATCTCTACCTGAGACAACTTTCAACATATTTCTTTGTGCATAAAAGGAATGAAAATATTTTTTTTTGCTTGTATGCTTGCGATTGTGAGCATAGTAAAGCACACTATAATAAAATTGAGTATTTAACAGGGACATTATTCAGTCTTTTCACAATCTCTTTCACTGCTTTTATTCTCTAACTCTCCTCATTCGGCTGTGTTTTATTTGTCTGTCCACCATTCTCCACACCTAAAGCTTGGTCTCCGAGCATACGATAACCAGCGTCCAGGACAAGTGGCTACCACCAACTTGACGATCTCTGTGAACCGCAACCCAAGCGCTCCCACCTTCAACAACCTGATCTACTCTGAGAGGATTGCGGAGACCTTCACCTTGGGGGTCGAGATCCTGAGGGTCCAGGCCTCAGACATTGATGGGGTTAGTTTAGCAACCACAGAGATAAAGGGATGGGGAGTGAAATGAATTCAGAGGGCATCTTTTATCCTTTTTTTTTTTCAAAGTTAAAACACTACTCTCAAAATCTTTCTCCAATTTATTTTAAGGAAAATGGAAAACTGATATTCATTTAAATATCTGGCAGTTGTGAAGTAATATAAGTTATTTCGCTTAACTAATTTGAATAAGATAATACCTTTGTTTGGCTTGTATTAATTGGGTAACAATTAAGATACATACGATTATATTCTCGTGAACTGTTTTTTGAGTGTCTTACATGTTAGTTTACATATTAGGCTTAAACAAAAAAAAAAAGATATCTAAATAGTCGAAATTTCTTGGAAATTGGAAGATTTGTTTAAGGAAATATTTTTATCATGGACGAAATCTTATGAAAACTAACTTCCCTTTTTTTAATCCCAGAACAACGTGAAATATGCCTTGGTTGGTGCCAACCCAAGTGAGGGTAGCAACTTTTTCTTCCTGAACTCGGATACTGGTGTTTTCTCCGCTGCCAGACCCCTAACTGAGACAGCCACCAACGCTTTCACGGTAAATGTCGCACTGGAGAGAGAAGAGAAGTAAAGAGAGGGAGGGGGGGGGGGCAGAGAGAGAGAGAGAAAGAGAGAGAGAGAGAGAGAGAGAGAGAGAGAGAGAGAGAGAGAGAGAGAGAGAGAGAAAGAGAGAGAGAAAAGAAAAGAGAATGTAAGATTAAAATACATAACACCATTGAAATTTTCTTCATATTACGAAACTCTTTTACCTGTTTTGGTTCACAATAATAAGTTATAAATTAATTAAAAAAAAAAATGCCACTTTTCGGCCTATTTCTCCCATTAGTTCTCCGTGGTGGCTACCGATGACGGCTTACCAAACTTGAGCTCTGCGATAAATGCTCAGATCACAATCAGCATCGACCGGAACCTGTTCGCACCTGTCTTCTTCAACACTCCGTACGCCGTGACCATCCAGGAGACAGAGACTGTTGGCACCAATATATTGCAGGTATGGATCCATTTACATCGTCATTTGAGGTTTATTTTTAGCAAGAAGAAAGAATCATAGAATGTTCATTTAGGCGTCTATTTCATGAAATCGTTAATATAAGCTGATTTATTGTCCTAATTTTCTTTTTTTTTTTTTACATAATAATAGAAGACCTTTTAGTAATTTGTATTAAAAGGGTCACATACAACGCTGACTTAGAGCGTAAACAAGCTTTGAAATGTTAGAATACTTTTGAAACAATAATTACTCCCCTCCAAAATGCCATAAACTTCAGAGCGTTGGTATTATTCGTAAAAAACGTACCTGAGGGCTACTTCGATAGTACTTATTGCATTATTTTATGTTTATTTATTTTTACACGCACTGAATTTTAACGAAAACGCGTATTTTCTTTACACGAAAAACGACACCTTGCCGTGCAAGTTGAAAACAACTCCCCTTGGTGTCTTATGAACCTAAAACTGTTTTTCCCCTTGGTGCTCTGTGCACCTAAAACTTTTTTCCCCTTGGTGTCCTGTGCACCTAAAACTGTTTTTTCCCTGTGTGTCCTGTGCACCTAAACTGTTTTTCTTCTTGGTGTCCTGTGCACCTAAAACTGTTTTCCTCTTGGTGTCCTGTGCACCTCAAACTGTTTTTCTTCTTGGTGTCCTGTGCACCTAAAACTGTTTTCCTCTTGGTGTCCTATGCACCTCAACTGTTTTTCCTCTTGGTGTCCTGTGCACCTCAAACTGTTTTTCCTGTTGGTGTCCTGTGCACCTCAAACTGTTTTTCCTCTTCGTGTCCTGTGTACCTCAAACTGTTTTTCTTCTTGGTGTTCTGTGCACCTAAAACTGTTTTTTCTCTTGGTGTCCTGTGCACCTAAAACTGTTTTTCCTGTTGGTGTCCTGTGCACCTAAAACTGTTTTTCCTGTTGGTGTCCTGTGTGTTTCTTATTTGGTGTCCTGTGCACCTAAAACTGTTTTTCTTCTTGGTGTGCTGTGCATAAAACTGTTTTCCTCTTGGTGTCCTGTGCACCTCAAACTGTTTTTCTTCTTGATGTCCTGTGCACCTCAAACTGTTTTTCCTCTTGGCGTCCTGTGCACCTCAAACTGTTTTTCCTCTTGGTGTCCTGTGCATCTCAAACTGTTTTTCTTCTTGGTGTCCTGTGCATAAAACTGTTTTCCTCTTGGTGTCTTGTGCACCTCAAACTGTTTTTCCTCTTGGTATCCTGTGCACCTCAAACTGTTTTTCCCCTTGGTGTCCTGTGCACCTCAAACTGTTTTTGTTCTTGGTGTCCTTTGCATAAAACTGTTTTCCTCTTGGTGTCCTGTGCACCTCAAACTGTTTTTGCTCTTGGTGTCCTGTGCATAAAACTGTTTTTTCTCTTGGTGTCCTGTGCACCTAAAACTGTTTTTTCTCTTGGTGTCCTGTGCACCTAAAACTGTTTTTCCTCTTGGTGTCATGTGCACCTAAAACTGTTTTTCCTCTTGGTGTCCTGTGCACCTCAAACTGTTTTTCCCCTTGGTGTCCTGTGCACCTAAAACTGTTTTTTCTCTTGGTGTCCTGTGCACCTAAAACTGTTTTTTCTCTTCGTGTCCTATGCACCTAAAACTGTTTTTCCCCTTGGTGTCCTGTGCACTTCAAACTGCTTTTGTTCTTGGTGTCCTTTGCATAAAACTGTTTTCCTCTTGGTGTCCTGTGCACCTCAAACTGTTTTTCTTCTTGGTGTCCTGTGCATAAAACTGTTTTTTCTCTTGGTGTCCTGTGCACCTAAAACTGTTTTTCCTGTTGGTGTCCTGTGCACCTAAAACTGTTTTTCCTCTTGGTGTCCTGTGCACCTCAAACTGTTTTTTTCTCTTGGTGTCCTGTGCACCTCAAACTGTTTTTCTTCTTGGTGTCCTGTGCACCTCAAACTGTTTTCCTCTTGGTGTCCTGTGCATAAAACTGTTTTCCTCTTGGTGTCCTGTGCACCTCAAACTGTTTTTCTTCTTGGTGTCCTGTGCATAAAACTGTTTTCCTCTTGGTGTCCTGTGCACCTCAAACTGTTTTTCTTCTTGGTGTCCTGTGCATAAAACTGTTTTTTCTCTTGGTGTCCTGTGCACCTAAAACTGTTTTTCCTGTTGGTGTCCTGTGCACCTAAAACTGTTTTTCCTGTTGGTGTCCTGTGCACCTAAAACTGTTTTTCCTCTTGGTGTCCTGTGCACCTCAAACTGTTTTTTTCTCTTGGTGTCCTGTGCACCAGGTGAGCGCTCGTGACGATGACCCAGTCGGCACAGCCTTTGCCAGGGTGACCTATTCCTTGATCGGTGACGACTCAATGCCCACCTTCTTCGCTCTCAACTCGACCACCGGTCAGATTAGCGTCCGCCGGCCTCTCACAACAGATCTGGACACAACATACACTGTGAGTACACACTGTGTTGCGAAAATTGCTTAGTAAAAATACCTTTTCCATTAATTAATTTTTACAAGGTTGTCAAAGAGCTAAATCTTGATCATATCACATCTATGAGCGTAACGGCCAAGATTTGTCAAGTCACAAGAGGGCGAGGAGAACCTAACATGGTGTTGGAAAGGTAAAATTAATAGTTACCAACTTGAAAGAAAAAAAAAAAAGGACAAGGTGAAGAATAAGGTTTGATTTTCAATAGAGTATGTACAAAAAGAAATAATTTGATGTCTGATTTTTTTACATGTTGCTAGTGTAGACAGCAGGAATTAAATGCTGCTAAGCATAGAAACTTTGAGGGTACATTCAACATTTCATTCCCGAAAGAGCAGTTTATCTGTATCTATAAACATATAAATTCTTGACCCATACTGGCCCCATTTAGCTTTTGTTTTGTGGGTACATTACTACATGTCCCTACCTTCTATAATCTTTTCAACCTAAAACCTTGAGTATTATGCACTGAAATCATCAGTGCATCGCTATACATACAGTTAAATGATCATGGCAAAGACATTAATTTTCCTTTATACTTGTTGTTTGATATTCATGTACACTGGTAGTAAAATTAATATACCCATGTAGTTCTACAATTCTTTCGATTAATCTTAAAAGTGACAATTAAATCTAAAAAATACAGTAAGTGTGCGAAAGTGAAATTTGAAAATTGAAAACCTATCACCCAGGGCCGTATCGTGGTACGAGACGGTGGCTCACCTGCTCGCAGCGCCACAGCCCTGGCTTTCATCACGGTGATCCGGAACTTGTTCAGACCGACGTTCCAGCCCCAGAACTACGAGGAAACCACCCTGGAGACTAGAGCTATCGGTACATCTGTGGCCAGAGTTTTTGCCACCGACCAGGACAGCCGCGTGAGTGTTGAATTTGGTCTGGTGAATATTATTATGCAACAAAACAAGGGAGCCAAAATTTACGTCTTATCAAAGAAAATATTTTATTGTTTTTAGCAGGTTAGCTTTGTGATCGAATTTTCGTTTATCGCTGAAGTTGCAAGTAAACTGTGATTATCATAAACAATTTGTCCTCTCACGTGATTGTTATCAATGTCTGCTACTGTATACTACTCAGGTTTTGGTGTAGATTATATTTAAGTTCAGTGCTACAGAAGCTATGATTCTTAACGTGTACAAAAATCACCTTGAGCTTTTAGTCAAAGGGGAGAAGAAAATATAACATCTCAAGAAAAACCTAACTTGAGTATGTCAAGGAATTTAGACCCGAGTAAGGGGCTTTACTACTCAATTTGTGATCTCCCATCAGGCGTGTAATAAATTCCTTCTTCCTCCACTTTTTCCCCACTCAGGCACCATTCAACAGCATCAGGTATGAGCTTCAAGACGCGAATCAGCTGAGCAGCAACTACTTCCAAATCAACTCTCAGTCAGGCATAATCACCATCAAAGCTCCACTCACAGGAGATCTGAACAGGCTCAACTCATACACGGTGAGAAGTGATAACAATATCGCAAGACGGAAATTGAAGTTGTTCTAGAATTGTATGGACCACGATAAATGCATAACCATAGATGAATAATAAGCAATCTGTATAAATAATTTTATAGCAGCTAATTGAACCAAATGTGCTGATTTTTTTTTTACATTGGTCACTTAGTAAAAGTTGCTATTTAGCATGTATGGTACGTTAAATTAACTTTTTCTTGGTTATCTTTTTCTTAATCAGTTCAATGTGCTGGCAAGAGACCTGGGAAGCCCTTCACTGACATCTGAGATCCCAGCAACTGTTCGCATCAATGTGCAGCGCAACTTGAACGCTCCCCGCTTCATAGACGAACCTTACTCCAACACCTTCAACTTTGATGCTAACCCAGGCTCATCTGTCTTTACTGTCAGTGCCACTGATGATGATGTTGTGGTACGTCAAGTTAACCTAGTACTCTCTCTCTCTCTCACTCTCTCTCTCTCTCTCTCTATCTCTCACACACACTCTCTCTCTCTCTCTCTCTCCCCCCCCCCCTCACCCCCTTGTTTCTGTCGTTGATAACGGATATTTATGTGAAATTATGTTTCATTTCTATGGTAAATATAAGCACTTCATTATTCTCAAAGAGCTAGTTCATGGGCCGATTCTATCAAGCGCACCTAAAGCCTCATAGAACCGAACTAATAATGTCAACCAAAAACAGTTTTTCTTTAGTGATTCGTATTTAAAGTAACTTGTTTGGAAGCCTCCATTACCACACACCTCCAATTCCCAGTCAAAATTACCTGTTATGCGTTCTCTCTACATCTCAGAGTCCGTTCAACTCGGTGACCTACTCCATCATCGGGGACGACAACTCGCCATCACTGTTCTCCATCAACCCAGTCAGTGGCCTCATCTCGATCTCTTCATCGTCTCTGGCCGCGGACACCAAGGCTTCGCACTTTGTAAGTAGCTCACATGATCTTCTCACGGAACAAAGAAGCTGTTAAAAAAACAGAAAAAGAAAAAAGAAAAACATAATTCTTGTGTAGAATTCGTTAAAACTCGAAATTGTTTGATTGGTCTCATGACAATGGTCGAGAAACTTGATAGATACAAGGAATAAAAATCCGTTAGCAAATTACGCTCTGTAGAGTCAAAGACTAACATGCAGCGGAAATACAACTCTTTGCAAACTTTGCTGTCCTCAGTCTAATGTTTATCAAACAGACCAAAAAAAAAAAAAAAATTAAAATATTAACTCAAACTAATAACTTAACAAAAACGTTATCATATATTTATATTTTACAACCTTTATACTAAATGAAAGACGAAAACTTTGTTTTAAAAAACCCAGAACAAGCCGCTACACATATTATCATCATGCCGTAGTTATATCATTCCTTGTCTTTCGTTAGGTGCGAGTTCTGGCCGCAGATGGAGGGACCCCATCCCTGACAGCAACTGCAGTCGTGCGGCTTTTCGTGGAGAGGAACCTGCGCGATCCGAGCCTGCTGCAGCAGAACTACACCTTCACCATCTTCGAGACACAGGTTCTAGGTGTTGGAATTGGTCAGGTCAATGCCCAAGATCTCGATATCACGGTAAGCTGGTTTTCTGTTCTCCTACAGCTTGGATGAATTGGTTTCCTTCTGAACTACTCACAGAGGCGACACTGTATAAGAAATGTTAAGTCAGCGTGTTTCTAAAATCCTTCTAAACTCATATACACGTATATAACTTAAGAAAAGCTGTTATCACTAACCAGCCTTACTTCATGATCTTTTTTTGAGTACATTGAAACCAATTGAAAGAATGGTCTTTTAAGGCAGTAAATTGCACTACACAATGATGGAAATAATAATTCAATATTAAATATTTAATGACAATAAACATGACTGAACCAGTTTCAGATCCTAATTGTTCGAGCAAAATTTTATTTCACTAAATATTTTGTAAAAAAAAAAATAAATAGATTATAGTATCTGCTTAAAAAGGTATACTTAATTTACCGGTTTATAATTCCATTTCCTGAATCCAGAAAGAAATATGTTTTACTTAATGGATAGCGCTACTTGAGTTACAATAGTTTGGTATATTTTTTTAAATATAAATTGTGACCTAAGTGGTTCTACATAACCTAATAGCATTATAGTCACAGAGAATCATATACTAAGGTTTATTAGTAAACTGGTTGATGGTTATTTTGTTTTGTTACATTAAGGCGCCTAACAACGTCCTGAACTACACTCTGATTGGAGACGCCCAGACTGTGCAGTATTTTGACATCGACGAGGATAACGGCTTCCTGTTCGTCAAGAGATCTCTAGCCCTGACAGAGGACAGCACCTTCCAGGTAGCATTAATCTAGAGCTGTTCAATTTAAAACAGGTCTATTAAAAAAGGGTACAGCCAAATAATATCGACAGCAAAAATAGGATGAAAGTTAAAAAAGAAGAGCGAAAAAATTACACCAGAAAAAAGAACTGATTTATAAGGATGCATTGATATTCTTAGTGGAATAGAAGAAATAGTTCACAAGATTTTTAGTTTGCTGGTTATCTAAATATAGTTCAGTGCATGTATATATAAATAGCTAGATAATTTTACCATAAACTAAAAACAACAACAACAAAAAAAAAAAAACAACAACCAAAAGACAGATAAAATGTGGTTTGAAGCATTATAATGGGAGGATCAAATTGCATTTGTATTGATATTTTGCTAGTTATAAAAAAGGGATATAAAGATCATAATTTGACATCCTTTTCTATTTCTCATTCTTATCTCCTCTCTCTCTATCTCTCTCTCTCTTTCTCTTTCTATCTCTCTCTTTCTCTCTCTCTATCTCTCTCTAACTCTCTCTCTATCTCTCAATTACTCACTGACTTTTTATGATCCATCGCAGGGTATTGTAAGAGTCCAGGACAGAGGCTCCCCTGTCCGAGCGGCCGATCGCTTGTCCTACGTGACCATCAACGTGTTGAGGAACAGGTTCGCTCCCGTGTTCACTGATGAGAGCTGTAACCGTGACCTTAGACAGGACCTGGGGGTGGGCACCAGTGTCACGCGTGTCCAAGCATCTGATGAAGATGGCGCAGTAAGTCACGAATACACAGATCGTTGTCTAATTTTTTAAGTATAATTTAATGGTTTGGTCTTTCAAGTGCACAATACGACTTGGTTACTGACTTACAGCGAGGATTTATCAACGGAATCCAGCCGTTTGTCGGTTATTAAGTTCGAGGCTTCACATATTTTTTCTCTAACCATGCCCACAGGAACATTTGCCTTATTCTTTTGCATTGTAAATACTATATTAAAAATTCAACCGAACAACTGAGCGTTACATTAAACTCAGTAAGAACCGCTTAGCGTCACTTAGGTCTCAGAAATAAATATTCTATGTTACAGCAGCAAGAACCATTTGGTGAAGCTAGCAAGGTATTCAAGAGAGAACGAACAGAGAATCGTTGTTTAACACAAAACCAATCGTTCAAAAGAAAGCGACTTTTGAAGATGAAAAAGAGTCAAGCTAAAATACCATTAAAAAAAGTTGATAGTCAAGAAAATAAATTTTTCAAAAGATTTAGAGGTGGAGAGTGAACCACAAAGGGGTATGGAGTGAGATTTTAAACATTTTTGAACCCACATTAAAGGGAGCTTTCAAAATCAATGCCCAAAAAAGTCTTCAAAGACAAAAGCAGAGCAAGTGAAAAATGCATTGAGATTTATCGGTGTTTATTGTTTGTATTTGCAGGGATCCCAATTCGGTGTCATCACATACGATATTATTGGTGACGACTCTGCGCCCGTCTACTTCTCTGTCAATCAAAATACCGGAGTTGTGTCTATTGCAACCGCTCTGGTATCAGAGAATGTGGATACTTATCAGGTAATTATTGTTGTTATCATGTTGAAGTTATCAGTCAAACAACTATGAAATTATTTTTTTACTTCGCATATTTCAGCGACTATCAAAATTAGTACAGCTCTGTAAGATCCTATCCTTCTAAAACAAAACGACCAGTCTAAGAGGCTGTGACAATATTAACGATTAAATTCAACGAATAGTAACACAAAGAGAAATAACAACTCATAAAAAGTTCACAAATGCGAAAGAGAGGAGAAAAATTAAATGGACGATTTCATCAACAGCTGAAAATTTAACAGAAAAACTAAACAACCAAGAAGCATTTACAAAGGCGGCTATTATCTCTCCTTAACGAATATTATGAACACTATCATTCTCTTCCTCCCCGCCTCAGATCCGCATCCAAGCGCGTGACAACGGAGTCCCCTTCAGGTTCAGTACCAAGGTCTGCCAGCTCACAATCACCCGAAACTTCCAGACCCCGATCTTCAACCCTAGGAGCTACGTCCAGACAGTACCCGAAACACTGCCCCTTGGTGACGTGATCCTCACGGTCAGCGCCGTGGACAATGACCCTCTGGTGAGAAACACTCGGTTATTTGAGCAAGTTATCTTGTCTCACGTCACTGGGAGAAATAACGTTTGCGAAGGACCTCGATTCCATTTGAATTTTTTTTTCTTTAGATTATGAAATGAATTATTTTGATAACCATTCACTTGGTTGATTCACTAGACAAAAATAAGTTTTCTCCATTGTAAAACAAATGAATAACTCAGATTTGGTTTTGAATTAAAACTGTTTTTGTTTAGTTGCAAGTTGACCCAATATGTCATGGATCTTTCACAACAAATGCAAATATATTAAGCTCATCTACTTGTAATTTCTTTGAATTTTATGTCTCATGTTATGCTAAATATGGGCTCAGAGTCAGATTATTTCTGTTTAGTGGGCATTATTTGGATAATAGGTTAAAACATGATTTTTGTCTTTGAATCAGTGCTAATTAATGAGATGTATTTTTCGGTTTTAAAACAGTGAAAAAAAATCACCAAAATAGTTAATTTTCATTCGATTCTTTATCCTGTGAGAGAAACGTATTTACAAGCAGATATCTTTAATTTTTTATGAATTAACTTGAAATTTAGGAAATATAACTTTCTCTTACAATTAATTAACCACAAGTTTAAAAAGGCTAAAGATGCATGGTTCATTCCTTGATGTTCAGCGATGTTAAAAGTGTCTGTGAAATAACAATCGTTTACCCCCCGTTTTTCGATTGCTTCCAGCCTCCAAACAACGTAGTGCGTTACACCATCACGGAAGACCAGGAGGATCTGGAGTGTTTCCTCATTAACGAGGTGACAGGTCAGCTACTTCTCAGACGATCCTTGCTATACGACCCGTGCCGAGCCAACGCCTTTTTGGTCAGTAACACCCAAAAACCTCAATATAGCGGTTTACGCGGTTTAACGGTGCTCGTCAAAGACGGGAATCCTTAGTGCATATTCGCAGTCTTGACTTATTGTTGTTAATTATCCTCAGCATTTAGACGTCAGATAGTTCAATTGATAGAATGTTGTACTGACTGACGATAGGAAGGTTTAGGGTTCATCTCTGCCTGGGTAATTATAATGATTGGATTTTATTCTTGTCTTGATGAAAAGCCACCGTGTTGGATTAAAAATTTTCAAGAGACTTACTAGTGTGTAAAATTATAAAGGGAACATTATTACCCATCATTCAATGTTTCTTCTCCATCCTTTCTGCTAGTAAGAAACTCTGAGTTGCACTCGGGGTTGTCGAGTTAACATCAAAGTCATAAAGGAACTCCTAACACCTCCTCGCTTCCACAGCCCTCAATCCCTTTCAAAATTTTCTTATTTCGCAACCTTAAAGTTTATCTTGTTTCTTATTCCCGTGCGACAGATGAAAGTTGTTGCGACAGACCTGGGCACGCCATCCTTGTCCAGCCAGGAGGCTAATGTAACAGTGATCGTGTCCCGCAACCTGTTCCCGCCCGTGTTCATCAACCTGCCGTACGCCACTGTGCTAGAGGAGAACGTCCAGCCGGGCCGACTCGCCTACACTGTCACGGCTGTGGATAATGACAGTGTCGTAAGTGGATAGATAGGTTACCAAACTAATACAGTCTAGTGCTCTCGGTTGTGATGATAAATGAGTATGCTTCTCGAAGCAAATAAAATGAATAGGAATAAAATTCTCGGATAATAGATAAATGGGATGGATTCTCAGGTGAGTTGATAAATGGGACGACTTTTCGGTGATGATGATGATGAATGAGTATGCTTTACGTAGCAAATAAATGAATGGGAAGAGTTGCTGGATGAGAGATAAATGGGATGGGTTCTCAGATGAGTTGATAAATGGGACGACTTCTCGGTGATGATGATGAATGAGTATGCTTCTCGTAGCAAATAAATGAATAGGAAGAGTTCTTGGATAAGAGATAAATGGGATGGATTCTCAGATGAGTTGATAAATGGGACGACTTCTCGGTGATGATGATGAATGAGTATGCTTCTCGTAGCAAACAAATGAATAGGAAGAGTTCTTGGATGAGAGATAAATGGGATGGATTCTCAGATGAGTAGATAAATGGGACGACTTCTCGGTGATGATGATGAATGAGTGTGCTCCTCGTAGCAAATAAATGAATAGGAAGAGTTCTTGGATGAGAGACAAATGGGATGGGTTCTCAGATGAGGAGATAAATTGGAAGAATCCTCGGATAAGATGATCCAAAGCACGAATGTGATGACCCAGTCTTCTCACATGTGAGGATGATTTAGTCGTAATTTCCAAGTTGGTTAGCCTGACATTATACACTCAAGGAACTTGGTTGTCTCACACTAGAAGATAACACCAAGGTTTTATCGATCCAATGAACTCGTCAGTCTCAAAAATCCTCCAAACATTCAACGTGTCCATCATTACTTTGTCTCAGGCTCCGTTCAATGTTGTGAGATACGACATTATCGGCGACGACTCCGCCACAGCAGTGTTCGGCATCAACTCCACCAACGGACAGATCAGTGTCACCAGGAGTATCCTGCAAGACTTCGAGACCACCTACAAGGTGAGACACGCACCATCTCCCTCGCATATTCATGTGACAGTCTTAAGCCTAATATTTTTACAATTAAAAACTTAATTTCTTAATAGCATTATCTTTCAGTATTGGGTAACATTGGAGAAAGTGAGAAGATTCGATAATGATGAAATGTATTGTAAAAAAAAATAAAGCAAGAAAAAATGTTAAACCAAATATTTAAATCTATTTTAGTACTTAAAGACCTCTGTGCCTGTCAATAATGATGCGAGCGATTTTCCAAATTTATAAATAGCAAACAAATAAATAAGTAAATAAATATGAAAAACAGAATCATGTTATATGTTGCTTCAGATCATACTGATACATATAGATACTTTCAGAAGAATCGAGCAGGGATTATGAATAAAATTATTAGAGATTTAAAATCTTAATGCAACGAAATGTTTTCATGGGTGCTGGCCAATTTTACTAGGACCAAAATGCATTCTTTCGAAATCTGTCATTTAAGCCAACTTATCTCACGCACAGGGTCCCATTGGTATCAACATCTGCATTTCTTTTAGTTATTCCAGCAATTTTCACAGCAATCAGCGTATAATGTACATCCAGGTCCATAAAGCTGAACAATTTTTTTTTAAACTTTTGTATCAGGTGAGAGTTCTTGCCAGCGATGGAGGCAGCCCGACTCTCACGGCGACTGCCACAGTGAGTATCGGTATCACCAGGAACCTCTTCTCACCTGAGTTTGACCAGCTTCTCTACGAGGTTACGGTTCTGGAGACACAAGCCCTGAGTGTAGGCATCGTCACAGTCCGAGCTACTGATGACGATACAAAGGTGAGTAAGAAGAATGTACATTTAAGTTGGATACTAGATGACTCGAATAAAATTTTATGTGAACAAGACGTACCACTCACGATGAAAATCTTATCACTTTTTATAACAGTCAATGACGCTTGTTAAAGAACGCATTTTACGGTTTTTCTAATAGGAGTGAAACTGCAGTATGTCGAAAATTTTAAAATTCTGTTAAGATGTAATGCTATCTTTTCTTTTTATAACCTTTCTATGTAAAGTCTCTACAATGAGTAAGTGCCTCAATCAATTTCCCTAATCATTGCTATCAATTCAACGTGAAACTATTTCCTTTTGACTCACAACTTTTGCTGGCATATCAATAATTGCTAATAATTATCTAATAACATAAGCTGTGATTTTTTTTTGTAACTTCAGAGACCTTACAACGAGGTTCGTTACGAAATCGCATCTGGTGGTCAAGAAGTCCAGGATTATTTCGCTGTTAGCGTCATCGAGGGTGTGGTCAGTGTACGCCAGTCCTTGGTCAACCTGGTCAGCGGAGGAGACACCTACACGGTAGGTTTGTTGAATTTGCTTAGATTTGGTATACTTTGATACAGTTCCAAATACTGTACAAGCAACCTTCGATAGGCCATTATAACGTGTATACTTTTCAAAACTGACAAAGAAGTATAACAAAGTTGAAGCTATCATGAAACTGCAACATTTTAAGCACACTGGCAAGAAATCACACTGCGCGAAATTGGAAATCATTTTCAAACCTAAGTGAACTAAGCAGGTAGGTGTGAAGATTTTGTCATTAATTCGGCCCTACCATGAGACATTCAGTGTCTTACTTAGGAGAACAATTTACAAATGAATTGATTCGTGAAAATTATACCATCCAATACCGTCTGTGGGTATTTAATTTTGATTTCCTCAACCTCCTCCCTCCTGCTCTCTTGCAGTTCTCCGTGAGAGCCTACGACATCGGCACGCCGTCCAGACAGAGCGCCCAGTTCGCCACGGTCCGTGTGAACATCGTGCGAAACGCCAACTGTCCGCAGTTCACCAACCTCCCTGGGTCAGTGGAGATCTCTCAGACCACGGGCCTCAACACCAACATCTTCAACGTCTCTGCACGTGACCTTGACCCTCCAGTAAGTCACTAACATTCGGGCTTGTGTAGAAAATGTATCACCTCCCCAAAACATGGAAAACTAGGCCACATACTCAAACTTAAACTTATTAGTCACACATGTGCTAAATACTAGTTAAAAGTTAAATGTAAAGTGCAGACCGAGTCTTCCTCCGATTAGCAGATGGAAATAACACGCATGGAAAGATTTATTTGCATGTTTGGCTTTGTGGTGTTCTATAACTATTGTAAAACCTAGATTGGAAGCAATGTATTTAGGCAGGATATGGCATTGTTGAGAGGAAATACGCAACCTAAAATATATAGTAAAAAAAAGAAATGATGATTTCAACTTAAGTCTAATTTAAATCATAGAAACTATTAATAACAAAATAAATGAAACAAGCAATAATAATAATAATAGCAACTACAAAAATACAAGTAAACGATGAAAGCAAAATAGGAGAAATTTACAATAATTATGATTGTAACCAAACTAATAAACACTCTCGAGTCTCTGAAGTCAAATTCTTTTCAACGGAAACGAAAGAAACGCAGAAAATAATTAATTCAGTCTTTTAGAAATGAACTTAACCTAAAAGGGAAGTGCAGAACTCACAGTTAACAATCAACTGTTATCTAAATAATGGTTCTTTTTGTGCAGGGTCCATACAGCACACTGACCTTCTCTCTGATTGGCGATGACGCTGCTCCTGTGTTCTTCAACATCAACCCGGCCACGGGACAAGTATTCACACAGACCAGCCTCTTCCAGGATAGCTCCGCCTCCTACAGGGTAAGACAGCCAATCACAACGCTTGTAGTGTGCAGTGGTGTCTCAGTGTGTGCTTATTTTGAGCAATTACAAAGTACTTTACAGTTTATCAATTGAACCGTCGAGAGATTTGGTTTTGACCTATTAACTCAATTTATCAAAAAGGGCCTTGTTAACAAGAGACATTGCTTCGTGTGGTGACATAACTTCGAGCCAATCCTTGACCTTATCATTTGGATTAACGATTTAAATACCATGCTTAACCTTTGTTGCTTAAAATTGTATTCGGGTTGTTCTTTTCGTTTTTTTTTTATTTTTCGTTGTTTGTATTACCTCCACCTCGATCATTATTATCATACATATATATCCGTTCAAGGCAGCAACACCCGCCCCCTCTACTTCCCACTTATTACTCATACACCCCTCTCTCTGCAGTTGCGAGTCTCTGCGCGCGATGGGGGCGGTATCACCGTCTGTGAAGACAACAAAGTGCTCACCATCAACGTGAGGCGCAACGAGTTCGCACCCCGCTGGACAGAGTCTGACCTCATCTATGAGATCACAATCCTAGAGACCCAGGACGTGTTTACCCCTATCTTGAGAGTCATTGCTACAGATCAAGATGTAAATGTAAGTTGCTTCTTATCGCATTGCTTATGTCGAGGTATGCGCCAGACTAAAATGTCCGGTTAATAAGGTCATGTTTTAGTCTGATAAAACCATATATGAGATACTTCCAACACATACACTATTATGGATATGACTAAATAAAAATAAAACAATAACGACAACAACAACAACAACAACAGCAACAAAACAAGCAAACAAGCAAATAAAAAAAAGAAAACTGGTCAAGACGAATCATTTTCACGTATGTCTTTTTGAACACGCTCGTGTATTCATGTTGGCAAATGGAACATGCAAAAAACGTGTTATAATAGTTCTCATAGCGTTTTCGACTACAAGTTAAAAAAAATTTAACTCCAGCTTTCAAAACAAAATGGGTTAAAAACATTTTATGATGTAAAAATCATAATTACTCCAAGGAAATAAAAACAAACTATGTTAAAAGACAAAATTTTGATTAAATCTCATGTCACTTCAAGACAAAAATTGAAATTTTCATCAAAACTAATATTTATGTCTATATCTTAAATTTAAATGTATGAAGATTTTATGAACTAAGGATACAAAGGAATTACATCTGCACTAGCTAAATGTACCGCTTGGTTCTTCTGTGAATGATACCAAATAAATTATAGCGAGAACCTTTACAGTAATGAAAACTGGCGATTATAGTATGAAGCAAACTAAGAGATATCATCACTGAAATTAACGATAAAACTTTGACTCTCAGGCTCCCAACAATGTGGTGAACTACAGGATCCCAACGAACGCTAACAACTTCAACAACCTGTTCACAATCAACCAGGCTACTGGTGATATTTTCTTGAGGAGTTCACTGATCGGCACCAACACTGATCGTTATGAGGTAAGTTTCTGAGGGATTTCCATCATCTTCATGCTCCTCCTCATTCTATTCATCACCACTGTTATCATCATCATCATCCTCATCATCATCATCTTCATCAACACCATACTTTTTATCAACATCGTCATCAACATCCATTTCGACTTGCAACTCCTTACCAAATGGCATTAGAGACCTTGTAGCAGAACAAATCTCCATCTTTCCACTTGATGATAAGCCCCACTTGCCAGTTAGCTCCGATTCAAGTAAAAAATAATTCTACACTCAATAAATATTATATTTGAAGTTAAATGTCTATGAACACAGTTCTTTGACAAGGCGAACCTATTCCTCCATACGTCTCAATGCACATCAACGCTCTTCAATATGAAATCAAAAAAACTTTTCCAGAAAGCAAAGTTATTCTTTTTTTGGCTAGTTTTTCTGACATTCAGTTTTATTTTTAGCTTCAAGCACATCCGCTTCTTCAAACTTATAGATTAAGGCTATTTGGAGATACAGCCAAATTACCAGTTTCTTAATCATTACAACTTCATTCCTACTATGCCTTTGATCATATCTATAACAAAGCAAATAGCTGTTTCCAAAGGCAATTCTCAATTGTGTCTTAAACAATTTGTACTCAAACTTTCTTTCCGTCCAGTTCACCGTTGAGACATTCGACAGTGGGTCCCCGGTCCTCACGGGAGAAACAGCCACTGTGATCGTAAACGTCATCAGGAACCGTAACCCACCGGTGTTTATCAACGAGCCTTACGCTACCCAGGTCAGTCAGAACAGCTTCCCAGGGACGTCCATCTACACCGTGACGGCCACAGATGCTGACTCACAGGTAAGTCAACTTAAAATTAATGTTCAGAGTTTAATGGAAACATCATCCCCTTTGAGGAAATCTTAGCTGAGAATTCAATATTGAATCACAGAAAATAGTCTTATCACAATTACACATTTGGGAAGCACTATCCATTTTAATGAAAAGAAAATCCGTTTTTTGCCTAAGGATAGTTTCTTTTTTCTAAAAACAAGGCTCTAGCCCCTGTTGTGGTGAACGATCGTGCACAATGAAAATAAAATAAAATACTACAGAAAAGGATATAAATATTCACCTTTTTAGGTATTTTTCATCCCCTGTCACAACATAACGAAATGGACAATGTTAACATTTAGGGGAGCTCTCCTTAAAGCTTAGAATATAAGAGGATGTAAAAAGTGGCTGCCATATAGTCTCAGCATCAACTAAAACTCCCTAATTGTTCAAGGGCCTTAATTCGTAATTCTCCCTATTCCAACTGAAACCCAACTATCTACTTTGTTTCTCCACAGGCTCCGTACAACACCGTGTCGTACGACATCATCGGTGATGACGCCGCTCCAACCTACTTCACCATCAACGCTGTGACCGGTGTGATCAGCATCGGCCAGAGCATCGCCAGTGACCCATCTGACAGATACACGGTACATGGAAACACCATCCTGTTTATTATATTAGAAAAAAAAAAGAAAAAAGAAATTCAACTGCCGAAATTTACACGATGAATTGAAGGGAAATAATCCACTTGACTAGCCAAACAATACACATTAATGCAGTTATCTCCAATGGAAATATATCGATAATTTTTTTGGAAGCTTACAAAACGATAAGGTTGAGTCGCTCATAGGTAATGATCATTGATAGCGAATGAAATTAGTTAATAGCTTAATGGCCTTCTGGTGAAGCAGGCGGAGAGTCCATCTTACCGCCAAGAAAAATGTCAGATAAAGTTAAGACGTAAAAGAAGAAACCTATTTAGATGATTAGAAAAAAAAATACCTTCGCGATATTAAATGTCCTTGGAAAAGTCTTTATCATCGATTTCACCCCAGAAAGCTCTTTTTCTTTTTATTTGTCTCTCTTCCTCTCTTTCTCTCTCTACTCCATAGTTATCCACATGAACACCTATTGTTGTTTTTTTCTCTCTCAGACTTCTATTTTCTATCTAGTCTAATATCCCTCTATTCTCTGCCTGTATCTCTCTCTCTTTCTCTATCTTTCTTTAATTCACACATCCTGTACTATTCGTCTCTACCAACTCATACCATCGTTCCTGGCATAACAATCCGCCCCATCTTGCTCTCCCCAGATCCGTGTGCGTGCCCAGGATGGGGGCAGTCCTCGCCTGTCGGACATCACCAGGGTGGAGATCACGGTGGAGCGGAACCTGTTCCCTCCAGTGTTCAACCCACTCAGTTACAGTGCCCAGATCCCAGAGACACAAGTCGTCGGTTCGGCAGTCGGTATCAGGGTGCAGGCCACAGATGCGGACACCACGGTATGACCGACAGAGTGACAGATAAGGGATGGTAGAGAGATAAGTAGACAAAGAGATAGAATGTTTAAAATACATGTTCACATTTTGAGATAAATGAACAGATAAGTAGAAAGATACAGATAAATTGTGAACATTGTTGAATTGATGGGAAAAGTTGTGCTTGATGTTGCTGTTGTTATTTAAAACAACAACAACTACAACAACAACAACAAAAATAACAACAACAGCAACAATAATGATATGATGATAACAATTAATAATAATAAGGTAGGGGAAGACCCAGAAAAAATACATGGTGTAAAGAATGGGTGAGCGAAAAACCTAGACTAATCACACCAAAAGGGAGATAAACAAATTTGACTCTACCAATTGCTTCACTGTTTCAGTTCCAGTTACTACCAGTTAATCACATACACTAAATGTCAAAACATCAAGGAGGCAAAAAACAAAGAACCCTGTCATCTCTAAAGCAATCTAATCTTTAAAGAACAAAGAGAGTAATTTACATGGCGGACAAAGCCGGCTATTTTTTTGAGTATAAACATTAAGATAATCATGTTGTATTTTTTGTTAAGCAAAATGGTTGCGTCCCTTTTTCAGTCACCAAACAACGTAGTGCGTTACGGCATCAGCGGAGATGACCTGGACGAGTTCTACTTCTCTATCGACTCGGTGTCTGGAGAGGTTATCATCAGAAGGTCCCTGGCCTCCCAGGACAACAGGAACATCACCCAGTTTACCGTGAGTATCACTCTGAGAACTCTATAGTTATTATTGCTCCGATGAGGCTGTTTTTTTTATTTCATCATTTTAACAACATGTGTTTGACGAATGACTGTTAATTTTCACTTGAATTTACTTGAATTTTTTTTTTTCAAATAAAATCTTACTCTTTTTTGTTTCTGTCTTTTTCACCCTATTCGCTTGTCTATCTGCCTTTTTGTCTGACTCTGTCTTTCTGTCTGTCTATCTGTTCCTCTCCCTTTCTCTTTCTCTCATTTCTGCCGTTTCCGTCGATATGTATTACATATGGAAATGTGCTGCTGCAACTCCTCCTCCTCCTCCTACTGCTACTGCTACTGCTACTACTACTACTACTACTACTACTACTACTACTACTACTACTACTACTACTACTACTACTACTACTACTACTACTACTACTACTACTACTACTACTATTACTACTACTACTACTACTACTACTACTACTACTACTACTACTACTACTACTACTACTACTACTACTGCTGCTGCTACTACTCCTCCTACTACTACTACTGCTACTGCTGCTGCTGCTGCTGCTGCTACTACTACTACTACTACTACTACTACTACTACTACTACTACTACTACTACTACTACTACTACTACTACTACTACTACTGCTCTTGCTGCTGTTTCTATTGCGACGACGTCGACTGGTGCTGCTGCTAGTATTAATGATAATATGATTCTCTCCAGTTCCAAGCCACCGCCAACGATCTGGGTACACCCCAACGCAATGCCAACCCATCGACGGTAACCATCAACGTGATCAGGAACCAGTTCGCTCCCTTCTTCACCAACGAGCCTTACAACCGGGTCATTCAGCAGAACCAACCCGGAGGATCCAGCGTGTTCCAAACCACTGCCATTGATAGGGATACTGTGGTGAGAGGGAGGGAGGGAGAGAGAGAGAGAGAGAGAGAGAGAGAGAGAGAGAGAGAGAGAGAGAGAGAGAGAGAGAGAGAGAGAGAGAGAGAGAGAGAGAGAGAGAGAGAGAGAGAGAGAGAGAGAGAGAGAGAGCAGAAGAAGAAGAAGAAGAAGAAGAAGAAGAAGAAGAAGAAGAAGAAGAAGAAGAAGAAGAAGAAGAAGAAGAAGAAGAAGAAGAAGAAGAAGAAGAAGAAGAAGAAGAAGAAAAAATGCACGTGACATTTATTTTCGGAACTTCTCTGTATACCGAGCAAAGCCCTGTTCGACAGAACAATGTTGAGCTGACATGATGTCCCGAAGTCACCCATTGAAGTGTGGGTTTCAAACCTGCAAGCATTGGTCCTTTCATTATTATATCAAAGCGATCAGAATGCCCGTTTCCCTACCTCTATCTTAGCTCTCCGTGATTGAAATTTTCAATTATATTGTTGTCATAATACCTTAATATCTTTTTGTATATTTGCAGGAGATAACTGTCACCCTGAATTGAACGGAGGGCTATTCATTTGAATTTAATAGAATGCTGTGTACTTAATTCTGGGTTGTTGAAAGGGGTAGATGTTGATTGAAAGGGCTAATATTGCAACTGTTCATTATTTCATGGACGCGATAAGCAGGATTAATTTTTCTACCTTATCTATGTTGTAAGCTCAGCAGAGAGAATAAGAAATAGATGTATTGGGGAATTCCCCCATTTCAATTTAGTGTATAATAAGTAGACCTACATGTTAAGTTAAAGTAACTTATTACTTCTTAAATGCTCTTTACTTCAAATTTAAGAAATATTTCAGCTGAAAAGGTTTCTGTTACGGTATATTAACAAATCGGTCGCTTATCTCCAGGCTCCTTTCAACTCTCTGTCTTTTGAACTGATCGGGGACGAGAACACGCCCACATTCTTTGAGGTGAACGCCCAGACCGGCCTTCTCTCCTTGAGAGACTCGGCCAATCTGGCCACAGATACGGAGATCAGCTACGTGGTAAGTTTGTGTTTCCGTTTTGACGAAATCAATTATGTAGTAAGTTTGTGTTTTCATTTTGTCTTTTTTGAACGGTGTCTTGATTTCCATATTTCAAGGGAATCTTGTGGCCAGATCCTAATATTAAGTCCGAAGAACATCTCCCTCAAACGTTTCTATCCTGTTAAAGTGAATGATAAAGATATTGAGTATAGCTTTATTCATTACATGGACATGATTTCAAAAACAAACAATAATATTCTCTTCCAACTCGTTTACATCGTATATGCAGGATATAGTTAATGATAACATAATAATAATAATAATAATAATAATAATAATAATAATAATAATAATAATAATAATAATAATAATAATAATAATAATAATAATAATAATAATAATAATAATAATAATAATAATAATAATAATAATAATAATAATAATAATAATAATAATAATAACAATAAAGTATTAATATTTTGATATAAATTGGGCATTGAAAGTAATAATCCCCAACGTATTGAGTATTTCGATTAACGTAAGCATCCTAGTTAAAAAAAAGTAGAAAACAATGTGCGACCGAAGAAAATGAAAGGAAGTTGGACAGAAATTTCTGTTGACATCATCTGTAATTCAGTTTTTATTCTATAACATATCCCATTCCCCTTCCAATTCACATAATTGACACTCACTTTAGTCATTCATAAAACATGAGAAAACTGTGATACTGTCTATCTATCTCTCTCCATCTTACACAGACACAATCTTCTTATTTTTTCTGTACTATAATGATTCATCACTCATTTCATTTTTTATGAACCTTTAACACTGTAATTTTTCTCTCCAGGCCCGTGTACTTGTGAGAGATGGAGGGTTCCCGAGCTTGAGCGCGACAGCTACTGTGTCTATCGATGTGATCAGGAATCTGTTCGGACCTCAGTTCAACAACACCCAGTTCATCCAGGTGACCATCCCAGAGACCCAGACTGTCGGATCTTTCATCGCCCAGGTGTTTGCTTTCGATGCGGATGTCACTGTAAGTAATGAATTATAGCTCCCTGCTGGAAGTTTTTACTTTTTCTGCCATTGACGGTTTAAATATAGAACGGACAAATAATGTATTTCAGAAAATCACACAATAATAATTTGTATTGTAACAATAGGGTAAGTGTAAACAGAAAAATATGCTTATACAAATAATCGTGATGACCATGGTGATGATGATACAGATGATGATTATCATGATGATAATGCTGCTGCTGATGATGATAATAATGAAGATGGTGATAAAAATAAGAAAAGGAATAATTCAATAACTATTATCGTTACCGTTACAATAACCACAAAACGAGAATGAAGCCTACAAATTAGCAGCAATACTGACTGAATTTAACAGCAATAATACTATAGCTGTTCGTATTTCAATATCTAATGGCAACAAAGATTTAAGTTAGTTTTACAATCTAATTTTGAGTTTTACAAACATCTCTTTCTTTAGTTAACTGAAATGTATTTCAGTAAAAAGCATATTTTAAACTTGTTTTTTACTTCTATTTATTTCCATCATTGTCCCTCAACCCTGTTTGCGTGGTTCCTCCACAGGCCCCTGACAATGTTGTCGGCTACAGCATCGTCGGTGATGACCGGGCTGCCGAGTTCTTCTTCATCAACCCCAACACAGGAGTTGTGACCTTGCTCAAGTCTGTCCGAGACACGAACATCAACTTGTTCAGGGTACGTTTTCTTATGCCACTTCCGGGAAACGGGGCGTACAGTGGTTACGTAAATCCACGCCATTTCATTTCAATTTCAGGAAAAAAGGAAAGAAAGAGGACACTATGTTAAAGAAATCGATACGTCTTAGTTCTTATATATCGTTGATATGCTATTTGACTTTTTTCATTGCCGATTGTTTAGTTCTCATTATTCTCAAATTTCTTTCGTAAAAACTATTTGTAGCAGGGTTTTTTTTGTGTGCTTTGACTCTTTCGACCAAAATGGTTTGCAAGTTTGGCATACCGAAGAGATCTCTGGTCAAACTCACAATGAAAAAATAGGTAGATTTAGTAGACTAGGTATAAAATCCCTGAGAGCACGTGAATTATTTTTTAACATCGGTGCGACTTTATGTCCAAATAGGTTCGAGTGATCGCACGAGATGGAGGCACGCCGTCCAGGACTGACCAGACCTACGTAGAGGTGACCATCAGACGAGACACAGGTCTTCTGAGCTTCACGCTGCCCAGCTACGCAGTGACCATCAGTGAAAACACCCTGGTCGGTCAGCAAGTGGTCAACACCCGCGCTCAGCCTGGGGTGAGTTGCTCAAAAGAGGAGCAGAGATAAGACATAGAGAAATAATGAGAAAGATGAAAGGATAAACTGAAAGATGACGATTAGAAATGAAAGGGTTTAAGAGAGAAGTACTGAGATAGAGATTAAGAAATAAAAAGATAAGGAGATAGATATATGGAGAGGGTAGGAAAAGAGATAGAGTCAGAAGCGATAAATAAGGAGAAAAAAGGCACATGCAGAAAGTAAAGATCCATGTTCTTAAAAAAACAGGGGGACGTATTTTTTTTTTTCATTTCAAAACAAGAACTCCAAGTTTAAGTAAGTCGATTCCTCTCCCTAAATCTTGATTACCTCTGTTTTGTTACATCTGATCAGACCCCGACCTACAGCGTACAAGGTTTCAATCCAGCCCCGACATATTTCGGTATCAACGAGAATACAGGAGCTATCACTGTGCTCGCCGATCTCAAGACGGACCAGGCCAGACTCACCTTCTATCAGGTAAATCGTGTGGATACATTGCGGCGAGATATAAATGAGAAACAAGCGTTTTTGGGATATTTTTTTGGGAGTTGAAATATTTTTGGAGAATTTTTTATGGTTATGAAAAATAAATTTCAGGCATGATCCTAGGTTTTGAACTATTTTATTCCTTAGCAACTCTTGAATTTTTTGATGCAATACAAATATATTTTGCATTCCGTTAACAGCTGCTTGTCCAAGCCCGAAGTGACACGGGTGTGACCATCCAGACGGCTTCTGCCCTGGTGAACATCACGGTGGTCCGCAATGAGAACAGCCCTATCTTCGATCTGACCAACTACGCCGTCACTGTTCAGGACACCATTAACATTGGCACTGTGGTCATCGTTGTTACAGCCACAGACCAGGACGGGGTGAGGGAAGAGAGCAGAGTAGAAGGATATAAAGAAAAAGCAAGAGAGATGGAGGAAGAGAAAGAAAGAGATAGATAGAGGGAGGGAGAGAGAAGGCCAAGGGAGACAGAAATAAAAAAAAATGAAGAAGAGAATAAGTCTACATGAGATAGAAGCCCAAATTTTTAAACGGCCCTTTAGTCTTCTCATTGTGTATACGGATTTGCACTAATGAACTGAGGACGGGAGTGGAAAAAGAAAAAGAAATATCAAAACAATCAAGAATAACATCTATGATGGGCTAGATCAGTAATTCTCACAAAATTACCAAAAACTGTGACATATGATGTCTCTTTATGTCTTCTCTAAATATTTTTATCCCATATCCAGGACATCATCGACTACAGTCTTGTGAACACTGCTGACACAACATTCTCTGATCTGGTATTTATCAACCCAAGAAGTGGAGAAATCTCCACAAAGGTCAACCTCAGACCCTTCGATGATATCACTGTAAGTTTCCCCATGATCAGTAGAAATATCCTTTACTAACATTTCTTGAAAAATGGCAAAGAGCCGCAATCACTTCTGATTTAAAAATATGAAAAGAGTTGCGGCGATTGTGTACCAAATTGTTACAAATCAACCTGCCCGCATCCCTTAGCAGCTTGAGTCATTGTAAAGGTCGTCAGTAAAGCAACCAATTGCAGCGGTCAAAGTTTTTATAGCTCATTCAATGGGAAAAATCCAATGTTGAACATTAGGGAATGAGTTAAAAAAAAGGTCACTGTCACATGCTTATTAATTTAAAAAAAAATATATTTTCACTCACCTCGTACATTTCCAGTTCCAAGTACGGGCCAGAGACCAGCGTGTGCCTGAAAGAGATGCTCTTGCACAAGTCAGCATCCGCGTTCTTCACGACGAGTTCCCGCCACAGTTCTTGCAAACACCATACGTCACAAGCATCACAGAGAGCGCCACCGAGGGATCATCGATCTACCAGACTACTGCCATCGATCAAGACCTTGTTGTAAGATGTTCGGCCAGTTTTGGTTGTTGCGAGTTGTTTATCACTATTAGTTTTCGTTTATCATTTTAAGTTTCCTATATTGTAGCGAGCGCGTTGTATGTTAAACTTTTAACGAAATTCATTTAACACAACAAAACTGCTTTATCAGCTTAACAACCTGCACTGGGTCGTCTCTATTATTTAATAAGTGTCTGATAACTTTCATTGTTATTAAGCTCAGAATCAAATATCGGAGAGGTATTAGAGGCATTTGAAAATTATAAAGTCATGGATCACGTGGTAACTTCACAAAGTCTTAGAAAAAATTTATCCAAAAACTATGACCATATAGACTATAATGAAAGAGAATAATTTCAAAAGGAACAAAGTTTGATATTAGACTGTTAACTCCACAGGGTGCTTTGCAATATGCCGTCATCGGTGTGGGCGTGGCTCCAGCGTTCTTTGACGTAAACCGTGACACAGGGGCCGTCATTCTCACAGACACTAGTGCTCTCGGCTTCGACAGAGGATCTACATACACTGTGAGCTTCCTTTGTTGTTTGTCGTTTTCTTTTCCTCTTATGTCTTAGCTTTGATTGTGCGCACTAAGTTATATCATACTTTCTATTGATAAACTTTGGTGGATGTCAAAGTAAAGACAGGTGTATAGTATCTTAACTTTCTAATTTTATCTTGGTTTCAAAATAATTCAGGCAATTGCTTAAAGACAATTTCAAAAGTGGCAGAAATTGCGCCTTAGAAATATGGAAAATTTAGTTTAATTGCAATAGATCATTTTTTGTGTAGCCGAAATGATTAGAAAATAAAAATGATCAGTAAAAGAGCATTGGAGATAAAATAGACGAAGTTCCTGAATTATAAAATTATAACTGACATGGCATGTTCCAATACCGATTGAAGCTCAAATTTAATATTCACCTTAAAAAGCAAAGTTGCAAAAAAAAAGAAAAATAACCTTTTTCTTTCATTCCTTCTGTTTCATCTACCCTTTACCCCTTAACCACTCTCTCTGTCTCTGTCTCTGTCTCTCTGTCTCTGTCTCTCTTCCTCCCCCCCCCAACCCCCCCCCCCCCCACCCTCACCTAAAATAAATACATCAACCGTGAAGCTCCGGGTGATCGTATTTGACTCAGTCTACCCTGAGAACCGGGCAACCTCCGATGTGACCATCAATGTGATCAGAAACCCCTCTGGACCCGCCTTCTTGCTGCCCCAGTATGTGGTCGTCATTCCCGACAGCTACCAACTCGGCAGGAACATCACGCAGGTCGCAGCAATCGACTCGGATGGGGTAAGCACATCAGGCGGACCAAAAAACTCGCCTAGGTTTAGGAGAGAAAAATCATACGGTAATTACCGGTTAATAAACTACCCGAAGCCTTTCTAATTCTAACCTCGAGCAGACCGCAAGGATTAGTTTTACATCTCAGTTGTTTTTCTGCAAGCTCATATTTAATTAAAACACCCAATGTCAATCCTCGGTGTTGTCAGTAGCCTGGTGATAAGGCTGGGGATTTTTGTTTTGAATCCTGGCTGAAAAAAGCATTGCGCTAGATTTATATCACTTCGGCCTTGTGCCAATGGATACTGATTCACATCAGGGAAAATCCTGCCTCTAAGGAAATCTTTGATATTCTTTTGTCACCCAGGAATTGTCTCGATTCTACTGAAAGGCTTTCTCAGTTACGAAGAAAAGATAGAACCGAAATAATAGAAAATATAAGTTGCTGCTAACTTGTTCCGATTCGGCACCATGAATTTTTTTTTTTAATAAGATCCACTATCTCCACTGAAGCAACCTACATTAAGTGCTGATTCCAACGCAAACACTTGTCAAAACATTTTAAGCAACTATTAATAACTACATGTAAAGACTTTTCTTCGTTCCGGTTGAAATACAGGATGTTGTAAAGTACAGTCTGACCGGGAATACCCGTGCCCTGGAGTACTACTACCTGAACCCTGACACTGGAGTTATCTCCCTAAAGAAGCCGCTCACTGAAGGAACTCAAAACAGTGACCAGGTATTTCAAATGAAAGGTTGCATGGTTTATGATTCCGATTCACCTAAGCCATCAATCAAAATTAACAATTATGTAAATGGTTTTGGCGATATTAATGAGAGAATTATATCAGTTGCAGTTATGATCATACAAAATAAATAAAATTAAAAACTTTCTTATCCTAAGAAAAAAAAGTCTAGTAAGACTCAAATTTTTGCTCTCGTCACACACACACACACACAAAACAAAAAACAAAAAATAAAAACGCCTAAAATAACAAGACAATTAATTGCACCTCCCTCAATATGTTATTTAAAACACAAAGACAAAATTGTGTAGGAAGCAATTTATAATTTATAAAAGGATTGAAATATTGAGCTTTTAATTTACCCATTTCACAACTTCTTTTTTTAAATACTGAGCAATTTTTGTTCATTCTTTTGAGCTATGGTTTGACTTTCAATTCTCCACTTTTGAGGTTTTTATAAGCAATTCAAAATAAGAAAAAAAAATGAAAAACAAAACAACAACAACAACAACAACAACAACAACAACAACAACAACAACAACAACAACAACAACAACAACGATATCAAGAACAAATAGGCAATCTGTCCAAACCTATGAAAGCAAAAAAAAAAAATAAATAAATGGTCAAGGGAATTTCTCTTCCTCTTTACCCCACAGCTGAATCTATTGGCCAGTGACCAGGGCCTGCCGGAACAGACTGCCCAGTCTGTGGCTATCATCAACATCATCCGAGACACGTTCAGCCCGGAGTTCGTGCAGCTGCCCTACAGGACCACCGTCCAGAGGACTATCGCTGTCAACTCCACAGTGATCAGAGCACGGGCTGAGGACCAGGACTTACAGGTCCGGACCAGGAGGGGTGGATCGGGCGGGGGTGGGGGGGGGGGGGAGAGATGCTTTTGTTCACTTTCAAGTGCTATTTAATTCCATTTCTTATCATTCAATGAACTTTATATCAATTAGTCGGGGAACGTAGAAAGGACAAGTGAAACTGTGTGAAGTGGTTTATATATATGTAAGTGAACTTCATCATATTTCCATATGCCAACCTAATTTAGAGTTGGAATGCAAAGGAAGTGAATGAAAAATGAAGCAAAAGGGTAATTGATTCTTTTTTGTACCTGTTGTGCAAGGTTCGAGTTCTCTTTGAAAGAGTTCACCTGTAAAGGAAATTCAGAGCAGTGATAAGATGATTCTTTTCATAGATGATAACTCGTAGATCAAAGGTGCGCTTTAAGGGGGATATTTTATTTGCAGAAAGAGGATCGCTGAGCATAATCAAATATTTAAAAAAAAAATCAAGATGAAAATTTAAGGGGCGAATTTGACATTTCTAAGAGTCATTTGATTAGAACAACAAGAGCTACAGACGACTCGATCCCTAAAGAAATCGAAGGCTATAATTTTCAAATTCGACATCAGCCAAATACTATATGAATATATGCATTGCTTCCACCCACCCTGTAGTTTGGAAGCAAATCCTTATGTATCAAATCCAGAAATCAAATAATAGAAACCACGATAAAGCGATGAAAGCTACGAAACACAGCTCAAAGCATTCCATCTCACCGCGACATCTTAAATGTTAGCATTAAAAATCCTAAACATAACACTATCACAACCAGCACCAAGTAGATCAACAACAAACAACAGCAGCAAATACAACGGCAACGTCCACAATGAATGATTTGTTCCATTACTAACCTGTGTAATCTCGAACAGGGTAACATTATCTACGAGGTGATCGGCAACTACCCGGCCCCAACTTTCTTCGATATCGACCGTCTCAGCGGTAACATCTTCGTCAAGACTCAACTGGGGCAGGACAGCCTCAAGACAGACACATACTTCGTAAGTTTGGTTTATTTGGTTGTTTAATTCACCTCTACCATTCACAGTCTTTGTTATCCGATGATGTCATACTCATTGCTTAGTCAACTTTGAGAAATACATAAACTCCATGGATTGAGATGTGCACATTTCTAGTAAAAATAAAATATTGTTCGTTACTCAATGCTAAAAACGTTAAATTCATCTGAAATTTTCAAAGAGAATTTATAGAGATAATGTGATTTCTTACCTTAACTTTCCTTTTGGATCTTAGCATTGTTCTAAGTGTGCTTTGTGATCACTATACACCCTCCCGAAAAGATAGATGTAAGAAAATTTCAGAAGTCTTCGACACCATTCTTTACAAACCTTAGAAATTGATTTACGGAATAAAATTGTCACGTTTTTACTACATTTCAGGTCAGCATCATTGGCTACGATTCAGCCTACCCAAGCGTGCGTGCAACCGCCACTGCCACCATCTTTGTGAATCTGAACCCGAGTCCACCTGTGTTCAACCCAGTCAACTACGAGAGAGTCGTGTCTGAGGATATCCAGATTGGCTCCAGTATCGTTGATGTCAATGCCACAGATGCAGATCCTTTCGTGAGTATATATATATAGATATAGCGTGAATAATATGATGAGCTTGAGTAGTGAATTCACCTAATAAACAAGGAGGGAAAAATGTATGGTATTGATAATATTCTAGAATTGTACCTAGTATAGACCTCGTGTTTTTCAGTCCCAGCTTCAAGACTGGAGAGATTTTATTTACTTAAAAAAGATATGATCTTGATAGATGCTTATTTCAGACAAGCAATAAAGTAAAAAAAAGCAGATGCATCTTTTAGATATTAATAATTCTTTGATTTACCCCTCGCTGATTCGATGAAACATCTATCACCACTCTCTCTATTTAATGGAACATAATAATGTTTCCATGAAATCGAAAAAAAAAAAAAAGACTAATGTGAAGCATGAATACAGACACCTGCTATCTTCAATTCTTTCTAGTAGGGTTGCTATCATTTCTTGAGGCATTATCAACAATTCAGTAATGACACAGCATGATTAAGGTAGTTCAAAGAAGCGTCACCTTTAATTGTCTTTGCTTATCTTCCAGGACGTCATTCGCTACACTCTGATTGGCGGCGCTGATGATTTGGAGTTCTTCTTCCTCAACACTGACACCGGCTTCGTGTCCCTGAAGACTCCTCTCACTCAGACCACACAACAGCAGTTCCAGGTTAGTGGTTCCTTAATTACTCTTCCCTCACTCAGACCACACAACAGCAGTTCCAGGTTAGTGGTTCCTTAATTACTCTTCCCTCACTCAGACCACACAACAGCAGTTCCAGGTTAGTGGTTCCTTAATTACTCTTCCCTCACTCAGACCACACAACAGCAGTTCCAGGTTAATGGTTCCCTAGTTACTCTTCCCTCACTCAGACCACACAACAGCAGTTCCAGGTTAGTGGTTCCCTAGTTACTCTTCCCTCACTCAGACCACACAACAGCAGTTCCAGGTTAGTGGTTCCCTAGTTACTCTTCCCTCACTCAGACCACACAACAGCAGTTCCAGGTTAGTGGTTCCCTAGTTACTCTTCCCTCACTCAGACCACACAACAGCAGTTCCAGGTTAGTGGTTCCCTAGTTACTCTTCCCTCACTCAGACCACACAACAGCAGTTCCAGGTTAGTGGTTCCCTAGTTACTCTCCCCTCACTCAGACCATACAACAGCAGTTCCATGTTAAGAGTTCCCTAGTTCTTCTCTTCGTGCTTCTAGGAAAAACCGCACGTATTTTTTCACATTCATTTCGTCAAATTATTTAACCTATGAAAACAATCATAGCTGATTTTACATGATCAGGAATCTGGGAAACGTATCTTCAACATCTTTTTCACTTCTAAAAATGAACATTTCTTGGACTAGAGGAGTTGTATGTCATGCAGGACAAGGCATATACTGCTAGTCCAAACTTTCACCCGCAAGGCTGAAAACAGCCCGAAGTAATACGTTTTCAATGCAAATACATTTTTCTCAAACAATTCGTTTTATTTTCTCCTCTATACATTCATTGTTTGGATTCGGTATCTTCTTATAGCACCGATAACTTCAACAGTCTATGCTCAGATTACACAAATTTCACAGTATACTAAGGTGAGGTGACGTGATGCCGTTGCGGCTCATGAGAATAATTTTTTTTTGTAATCTTTCGGAATTCCAGTTCAGCGTTCAAGCTAGTGATCAAGGGAACCCTGAGAGGACCGCCACATCAAACGTTGTGGTCACAGTGCTGCGAGACAACGCGCCGCCTTTCTTCATCAACACGCCCTACTCGGCTGGTGTTCTGGAGACCGCTGCCGTCGGCAGCAACTTCTACAGAGTCGAGGCTCGAGATGCTGAACTTAGGGTAAGAGCAGTTCGGGCACTGGGCGGCAAAACTCATGGTTTCAGCAGTTTTAATTATAATAAATACAACAACACACATGTTTTCACGTTACAACGCAATGTATTATCATCAGAGCTCTATCAATATACAAGACAGCTAAGAGGTTTACCAAAATCTAATGTATTATTGTTGGGAGATTTGTGAATGGCTATCAGATAAAATAACAGCTTTTCCAAACGATATCTTTTAATTTAGATAAACAAAAAACATGTATTCTCAAATATTTCTTTTTTTTTTTTATCTGTTTCAATCGATTATCAATGAAACGTGCCCTTAAATGCATAATTTTTACATGTAACACAGATATCTTGATTTATCCTTTGATCCTTGTGCTTATATTTAATAATTCTTTGTTTCTCGTCCACATCTCTGAACCCCAGGGCAAGCTGGTCTATCAAGTGACCGGTGACTTCCAGGCCGCCTTCTACTTCGCCGTGGATTCCGACACTGGAGCCGTTACAGTTCAGAATGATCTACGCCAAGACCTGGCCACCAGCTACACTGTGCGTTCAGTTTCTAGGCACTAGCACTTTCTATTTTCTTTAGAAATTTAAATATAACCTCCTCGGCGTCTTCGGCAAGTTTGGAGTCTCACTGGCAAACCTTTTTTCTAATCTTACCATACGGCCGTATTAGTTATTTAATCGTAACGCAAAAATTGTATCATAATAATCTTATTTCTCAACACCGCTCTGTCTCTTAAGGTGTCCTCTTTTTTTCAATTCTTCTATGCCTCACAAGGGCTTGTTTGGAATTGTAAAATGGTCTGAAATCACTGTGTTTTGACTGTTTACATAAACAAATCGGTAAAAAAAATAAAAACTGCTAGAAAACCATTATGTTTTCCCTCCCTTCTCCAGCTGCGTGTGATCGCCTATGATGACGCCTACCCCAATGCCATCACCACTGCAACTGTTCAAATCGTTGTGACGAGGAACCCGAGCGCGCCTCAGTTCCAGAACGACCCGTACGTCGTCACGATTCCCGAGACGTTCAGTCTGGGCGCTAATGTCACGCGGGTTGTGGCCATAGACGCAGATGGGGTACGTTGTGGAATCGGCAGGGTGGTAGATGGAGGCAAAGCGAAAGACAAAGAGAGAGATAGAGATAGAAAGAGAGAGAGAGAGAGAGAGAGAGAGAGAGAGAGAGAGAGAGAGAGAGAGAGAGAGAGAGAGAGAGAGAGAGAGAGAGAGAGAGAGAGAGAGAGAGAGAAAGAGGGAGAGAGAATTAGAGAGAGAAAAAGAGAGAGGAGAGAGAGATAAAGATAAAGATAGAGAGATATAGTCTCAACACATTCTTACAGCGTTTAAAAAATAGTTAACTTCTTAAAAAACCAAGGACTCAATGAATAACCGGTGAACTCTCATGAATCGTCAATACATGCCCCTTGAGACACTGAAATAAAACTAGTGATACTTATACAGAAAAAAAGACCTCTAATTTTGCCCATCAATGTTTTCATGAAAGTTTGGTCTAAGGAAAAAAAAAAACCCACAGCTAACGATACAAATTATTTTCAATTCAATAATTTGAATATTGCGCATTTAAAAAGTCACGTTGATGTTATATAGATGATGTTATATGAGAATTTGGTTATCTCATTTCCAGGACATTCTGCGCTACACCCTTCTGTCTAGTGGAACTGCCAACAGCATCAAAGCCCTGGATTACTTCTACATCATCGAACAGACTGGCATCATTTACCTGAGAAAACCTCTCACAGATGACCTCCAGAGAGAGAACAGATTTACGGTAGGATCAGCTGTTGCAGGGAGATATGTTTAATCTTAATGCTGTAGAATAAGTTTATTAATACTTATCACATCGAGTTTTTATGGCATTCAATTCAGATGTTGTCTTACCATTTCAATCAGTCAAGTTCGTACTTCTGTTGGGGTAGCAAGGCTTAATATGTTGACGTCTATTTGTTAACTTTCCATGGGCATGATAAAAACTTTTGTTGTTGTTTTTTCTTATCCACACTCATAACTTCTGGCAACTCCAACTCCGATTATTCATTATTTTATTACTCTGATGTTATTTCAATCCACTCTTTGTTCTGACTATCCGAGAACGTCTAGTATTAATCGTAAGTTTTTTGACGGACTAAAAAGAGAAAGAAGAAAAATAAAAATAAAATAAAAGAGAGAGAGAGAGAGAGAGAGAGAGAGAGAGAGAGAGAGAGAGAGAGAGAGAGAGAGAGAGAGAGAGAGAGAGAGAGAGAGAGAGAGAGAGAGAGAGAGAGAGAGAGAGAGAGAGAGAGAGAGAGAGAGAGAGAGAGAGATAAATGCAAAAAAGAAAACAAAAACTACGTGAAGGCAATGCTCACAACACCCTCTGGGTGACCTCTCGCATCTCGCAGTTCATCGCCAACACCCGCGATCAGCGCGTGAACGAGAAATCGGACAACGCTACCGTCATCGTGAACGTGATTCGCAACAACTTCATCCCAGCCTTCGTGGACCTGCCCTACCTGTTGGGCCTGTCTGAGAACACAGCAGTGGGGACCAGCGTTTACAGAGTCTCGGCCGTCGATCAGGACCTCAGTGCTCCGGTCAGTCAAAGCAAACCTTCTGTGGAAAACCTTTTCTTCAAGTTCTTTCTTTTATATGAGTTGTGTTTAACAAGAGGTCTATGAAATGAGAAAGATTGACTCGAACATCGGTTCTGTGGAGTTCAATCAGTTTGATAACATATGAGATAATCAATTGCTGTTAAGAAAGATTTTATAAATTGTTGAGAGTGAATGACTATTAACTCTCTCATATTCCGTGCATGTCATGAAATTAATCATTCTGAATCAGTTATGCAGCGATTGTATAAGAGTGAGATGCATCATGCACATTAAAATCTTAAAATTTAATAAAAAGAAAAGTTCTAACAAAGTAAGTGAGTAAGTCTAACTTTATAATTTATGAAGAATATTTATGATTTTTGACATTACATATCTGTGAACTATACATTTCTTAGGGAGACACCTGCAGTCCAAGATGACCAAAAAGTCGCATTACAAAAAAGAAAAGAAAACAAAAACGAACCTACATCATAACAGAATAAATGATGACTTGAACCGGGTTCTTCTATTTCTTTCATATCCTTTATTTTCATTTTCTATTTAAACAAATCCAATGTAATTTTAGGGATATTCACTATTTTCATTTCTTTGATACCCGGGTCTTCCAACAATCACCCTATTGATACCTTATTTTCCAGGGCGCCCTTCGTTATGAAGTCGTGGGAGAGAGCATCACTCCCTTCTACTTCGGCGTTGATCCTCTGAATGGAACCATCACCCTCAGGAACAACCTGCGCACAGACAGAGCTAACTTCAACTACAAGGTTGGAAGCTGGAAAACAATCTCCTTCAGATCCTTTAGTTTTTAATGGAAACTTCACGTTGCAAAAAACATTTCAGATATTGTGGGGAAAAACTAATAAATCGACGAAGTCACTATTTGTTCTTAAAATATCCTTTAAATCCATTGAGACGATAAAGACTAAACTGGTGATAAGATGAAAGTGATATAAAAGTTAAGAAAAACCCTTAATACGAAAATATCACCATATATAAAAGAAATATAACGGAAAGGATAAGTGTGAGGAAGAAAGGGAGGAATTGAAAAAAAGAGTAAGAGAAGTTAAAACGCAGAGATACTTTTTCAGACATGAAGATAATGCTCTCACGTCGTTTGATAAGAAGCAAAATATGAAAATACGATAAACCAATTTTCAAATCGCTTCTATGTCCAGATGCGGGTGATCACGTATGACATCGCCTATCCGAGCGAGATCGCCACGTCCACAGTGGACATCACAGTGTCCAGGAACGAAAACAGCCCTGTTTTCTCAGCTGCTGTCTACAGAGTGACCATCAACGAGACCACCAACGTGGGAGAGACCATCCTCAGCGTGTTGGCTACTGATGCTGACGGGGTAAGGTCCAAAACTGATTCACTCTTGTTCTTCTTTAACGAAATAGAAATATGCGAAACTAAGTAGTTAGCAGAAACCAAATTCATGTTATCATTAACAGTGAAAACAGTTGTGAAGATGAGAAAGTTGATTAAAAATGAAAATGAGAATGAAAGTCATATTTACAATAATAACCAGATGAATGTTGATTCCAATAATACTGCTAACAATGCAGAGACTGATATTGATTCAATTCTTAAAATTATGCACACGTTTTTCATAGTAAAATAATTCTAAAATAGAAGTTTTTATGCTTTCGCGACCTTCCTCGCCCATAAAACTTTCTTATGCAGCACAAAAAAGTCACTTTTAAAGGTCTTTTGTCATCATTTAATGATGACTTCGACTAAAACTAATCCAAAGTTTGTAGATTATTCACACGAACAAATGAACATTTTCACACCCAGGATCGTATTGTGTACCGAGCAACTGGTGAAAACAGCTCTCTGACCTATTTCTTCCTCTCCTCTGACACTGGTGGCATCAGCGTGAGGCGACCTCTGACCCTTGACTCAAGGGTTGAGTACACGGTGAGTAAATATGGTGAAATCCAAGTAATTTCATTAAAAACAAAGTAGCCAATGCAAACCCATCTGGATTTAACAGAATAAGCTTGAGATTTTACCGTTTACGCTCACATACATCAGTTTCATTTCTTTCTATAAGCCTTCCTACATTTTAACCTCCTATCTTGCTATCTTGTGCGTATATTTACTTTCTCTCTTTTTTTTATGAATTTGTGTTTTATCCCAGTACCATTACCACTAATCTTCCGTCAGTCCGGTTATCATTTAAAAATAACCAAGATAAAGAAACATACAAAAACTCGATCTTACTCACCCATCTGTTTCCCCAGATGTCCATCGTTGCCAGTGACCAGGGTAACCCTGAGCGCACCACCCCAGTCTTGGCCATCATCACTGTTCTGAGGGACCAGCAACCGCCTTTCTTCATCAACCTGCCTTACTCTGCAGTCATTAACGAGCTGGTTGCTGTTGGCTCTGAAGTTAGAACTGTCACTGCCCGGGACAACGATCTTGTGGTGAGTGAGAGGAAGGAGGGAGATAAAATAACAAAAAGAGTAGATAAAAAAGAATAGGGCGAAAGAAAGAGGTAGTCAGAGAGGTTAATTAATGTGTCTGTATATTAGAGAGAGATATAGAGAAAGAGAGAAAGAAAGAGAGAAAGACCGAGAGAGAGAGAGAAAGAGAGAGAGAGAAAGAGAAAGAGAGAGAGAGAGAGAGAGAGAGAGAGAGAGAGAGAGAGAGAGAGAGAGAGAGAGAGAGAGAGAGAGAGAGAGAGAGAGAAATAACGCTTATATTTTCTTCCTAGGACTCATTCGCAGCATGACGATATCCGGATTTACTACGATAATTTACAATCTCCGTTTTATGAAAATCTTATTGACTCAATATGCACATATGTGATGCTTTAAGCAATAATGCAAACTCAAAACCTTGTCTCCCTATTTGTTCAGGGTGTGATCCGGTATAGTTTGATAGGAGACTACCCAACCCAGAGCTTCTTCCGGTTGAACTCCACTACTGGACGCATCACGACCTCTGCCGGGCTCAAGTCCGACAACCTGAGGGCCAGCTTCTACAGGGTATGTCGGACATTTGATGTCAGCCTGCAGTACAGCTATAAAAATAGTTACCTCATTTGTAAATCATCGATGTATTGTAATCTGTCGAAAAGGTTCGAATTAATGGGCAGCTATGGAAGCAGCGCTCCTTTCCGCATTGTTTGTTTGTACCATCTTTACATTTAGCATTTACAGAAATTTCTATTTAGATTGGGCCAGCACAGAATTAGCTGTTTTCTCAAATTAGGTAACGAGCAGCATATTAACGTAAAGCAATATGGAAAAACCTAGCATAAGTCCCTTTATTTTGAGCTACCAACGTGCAAGATATATCTACATAAAAAGATAAACAAGTCTACTCTCATAAAGTTTTGTTCGAAGAAAAAAAATCGTTGTCTCTGATGATGTGTTAAACTTGACGTTGATATTTAGGTTGTGTTTTCCCAGTTTCAGTGATATACATTTGTTCAAGTTCGGAGGTCTTGGTAAGACCAGCACAAGCTCAGAAACTCATTGTGTTCCTTTCTCTTCCACAGGCTCGCGTCGTTGCTTTCGACTCGGCCCGCCCAGCCGCCCAGACGACCGCCACAGTGGACATCACTGTCCTGAGAAACCCGAACGGTCCGGAGTGGCTGGAGCCGAACTACGTGACCTCCATCTCAGAGAACCGAGCCGTGGGAGCGAGCGTGCTGAACGTGACAGCTATAGATCGGGACGTGGATGTAAGGCTGAGCTCGATGAAGTCATTCATCCAAACAATGCTATCTGTTAACTTGACATAGCAAGCTGTGGGCCACTGCCATGTTATTCATACTACGTTTGTGGTTTATCTAAATGCCGAAATGTAATGAATTGTTTTGAAGGCTAACTTATAATTCTTTATAATAACTTAAGCAAAGTCTTATAGGAATTCTAGTTTCAGCCGCAAATTCAATTAAAACTTGTGAATGTCTACATCTTCTTTCGAAATGAGTTTTACCTCTTACAAAACCAACAATTTAATTTTAACGGAATGAATTTTTTAAAATCAGATAGGTAGTAAAGGCTTTGATTTCCACCTTCTTTGTAACATACCCCATTTCTAATATGTACTCACATTTGAATTTTAGATAATTTGTGTTAATAATAATGTATACAACCCTTTGCTTAACATTTGAAGAAATACTTTCCTCAACAGAATTTTTTTATTATTATTATTTTAAGTTAACAAAAAAAAAAAAAAAAAAATAGAGCAACACATAACACGTGAATTTTTTGCGTGCCGCAGTAACGAAGCTACATATATAATTATGAATCCGCCTTCACGACCATTCTTCTCAGTTGATATCTAAAGGTTCTTATCATGTGTAGGTCTGGGATATAATAACAAATCTTTTTATTTGTTGACTATTTGCAGGATTTTGTCACCTACGACATCGTCGGTCAGACAGCCTTCCCCTTCTCGCCACTGGTCTCTTACTTCTTCATCGATCGGCTGAGCGGAATCATCACCCTGAGACAGCCTCTTGTGGCAGTCAACATCACCCAGTTTAACGTGAGGGCATAAGTTATACAGATACAGTGGAAAATAGATAAATCGCATTTTTACGGATATATCAATCTTTTTTATTTAAACATATTTTAATTTAACTGATTTGTTTTGTTCAACAGCATATCTAAGAAATGTATACTTCATGAATTCGCTTGAATCACCAGACACAGAAAGAATGCCATCAATATGATGTTAGGAGCCTATAGATTGCACCAGCAGTTCCCATCGTCTTCGAATCACCTTTAGAAGGCCCAAAGCCGTCTCTCCGTAGACTTGAATTTTATTAAAAACTGTAGGCCTTATTGAAACCACTTTCATTCACGGAAAGCACCAAACTTATACTAAAATCAAACATTTTAAGTAGAAGAATCTATTTTATTATCTTTCTCCCTCTTCAGCTCCAAATCGAAGCGTGCGACCAGGGCATGCCCCGGCGCTGCGCGGATGTTCAGGCCCGGGTGATTGTGGTGAGGAACCAGTTCTCCCCGCAGTTCCAGAACCTTCCATACCAGATTATCATCAACGAGAACCGAGCAGCTTCCGCCGAGTCGCTGCTTCGGCTGGTGGCCACTGACGAGGATCTTACGGTAAGGACCAGATAGTGAGACGAGAGAGAGAGAGAGAGAGATGGGGATGAGAGAGAGAGATAGAGATAGATAGATAGAGAGAGATGGGGGTGAGTGAGAGAGAGAGATGGGGGTGAGAGAGAGAGAGAGAGGGAGAGAGCGATGGGGGTGAGAGAGAGAGAAAGAGAGAGATGGGGGTGAGAGAGATAGAGATAGATAGATAGATAGATAGATAGAGAGAGAGAGAGAGATCGAGAGAGAGAGAGAGAGAGAGAAAGAGAGAGACAGACAGACAGACAAACAGTAGAAGAGAAAAGGGAAAAGCGCGCGTGAAAGAGAGATAGAGTAGAAGAGAAAAGGGAAAAACGAGAGAGAGAGAGAGAGAGAGAGAGAGAGAGAGAGAGAGAGAGAGAGAGAGAGAGAGAGAGAGAGAGAGAGAGAGAGAGAGAGAGAGAGAGAGAGAGAGAGAGAGAGAGAGAGAGAGAGAGAGAGAGAGAGAGAGAGAAAGAGAAAGAGAGGTTGGGGAATATAAATACTAATAATCTTTTAGAAAACTAAGATGAGCCTTTTTGGTGGGGGAGGCGGGAAGGGTGAAATGAAACAAAATAGAGTGAAGGGAAGGTGACATACGAGAGAGATCAGAGATCGAGAGATAGATAGATGAATAGTTAGGTGGATAGAGTGAGATAGATTGATTGATAGATAGAAATGTAGAGAGAGAATAAAGCAATGATAAAGGGTTGGGAAATTAGGAAATGGAAAGTGAAAGAAAAAAAGTCGGATGTTTATACAAATTTTGTGACAGTAGATTTTTTAGTTGTTTATAATTTGGACTTGTGTTTTACACAGGGAACAATCGTATACGAGCAAACCCTGCCAGGTTCCGCCTACTTCGACGTGAACCCAAGTACAGGAGACATAACTCTGGTCTCCTCCCTGAGGTTTGACAGCCGTATACAGATCGTGGTGAGTAGTGCGCCCTTCACGTGCTCCGCAAGAGCGCATTTGGAGATTAATAAAATCGTTATAAATATTAAAAGGAAAAAAAATTAACAATTTTTCTTATGATTTGCTTCCACTTTGTCGCCTTTTGTATCAACCGTTCTTATTTGATGATAATTTTTAATTAAGGTTTTTAATGTTGGGTTTCTAATATTAAAATTGTTTGATCAAATGATTTTGTAAAAGAAGCATTTGACATTTCCATTCTTTTCTCAAATTTAAGGGAACCTTCTCTTTGTAGCAAAATTAATATTTCAGTCAATAAACTTCGCAGATAAATCATTATTTCATCATTCTTATAACCCAATTATTTAACGTGTAAGTCAGTTAAGTCAACGGTTTCCTCGGTCTTCAATTTAGTATCTCCAATAGAGAAACCAAAGTCCAATGAATCAAAGAAACAGTTAAACAAGCAGTCCGTGGATCACTTGATCTAGCAATCAAATCCTTACATCCCCAGTTATCCATCAATGCCTCCCTGTGTCTGTGTTAACCAATCACCCTCCCCCCCTTCCCCCTCTCCAGTTCCAAGTGATCGCCTACGACAGTAACGACCAGCTGAGGCGCGCCACGGCCGACGTGTCGGTGCTCGTGACCCGCAACCCTAGCGGCCCAGTGTTCCTGCAGGACCCGTACCAGGTCACCATCAACGAGGTCTTCCCTCTGGGTGACGCGGTGGTCAACACAACCGCTGTAGACTCTGATGGGGTAGGGAAAGCATTAGATTCATCCTAGTATCTGTCTGCTTCCTCCTCAAGCGAGTTAAAAAAATAGATCCCGTATGAGTTTTATATGACTGGACGTTGGAAGTTTACATGAGGCAGCAATGTGCTGCTGTTTTATGTGCATTTGATAATTATAGAACCTACAAAATATTTAGCCTCTCATTAAAATGATTTTCAGTCATAAATATGGAACATTAAATGTTATGAAAACGTAACCATTCTTTTTTTAACTTTCATTTAATCAGACAGAATCGTGATTATCTACTATTTTTCTAGGTTGTATCCGATCACGACTTAATGATAATTTTTTTGAACCATTGAAATAACATCATGACTTTGAAACTTTACCTAACAATTCTTTAATCGAATTCTCTCTGCTCTTGTCCCATTCTTCCCGTCCAGGACGTGCTGAGGTACTCCCTCACGGGCGGTGACGCTGCCGATACTGGCTTCTTCTACGTGAACCCAGACAACGGTATCATCACCCTGAGGAGACTTCTCCAGGAGACGGAACTCACCAGATTCACGGTCAGTGGTTGGATTTAGGCAGTAACGACTGTGCCATTCTCATAATTTAGTAGAGATCTTGAGGCACTATCAATGACATTGGAAAAGTTAGACACGTTTTATAACTAAAAATACTTACGTCTTCGGGCTTTAGGTTATAATTTCCATGACATATTATTTCCGTTCATTCATTTCATGTACAGATTGATTTATTTTACAAAAATTGTTTTTTTTGCGAATTTCGCGGATTGAAAATTTATTGATTTATCTAATTTGGGATCATTGACTCATTTATGTTTGTTATAAGTTCTTTCGTACTCATTCCGTTGGAGGTGCGAACATAACCCATCTCACTGACTCAGTTGTAGATTATTTAATTTAAAACACAACAAAGGCAGAGACTCGGGGCAACAAACAGTGACCTTATAAACACTAAAGATCAACCAACTGAAACCATGACCCTTGCCTCCCTCAGTTGAGCGTGACCGCAAGTGACCAGCGCATCCCAGGCAAGTCTGAGGTGGCCACTGTGTTCGTGACCGTGATCCGAGACAACCAGGACCCTGTGTTCACCCTGCCGAACTATGAAGCCACCATCGTGGAGACTAGCCCTGTGTCAAGCTCTGTGGTCACAGTGGAGGCCACAGACGCTGACCTGTCGGTGAGTCCAGTAACTTGGCTGGCCTCAGCAGACGAGGGATCAGTTCCTCTTTTAGAGAGGAGCTGGATCGTTTAGAGCCTTCCTAACTATCGATTATGGGAGGGAGTCATGATACTTTTTCATTTTCTTTGCAATAGTTTAATCTGTCTTTTTACCTATCCATTTGTCTTTCTGTCTATCCATCTTCTATTATCTATATCTGTCTATCTATCTATCTATCTATCTATCTATCTATCTATCTATCTATCTATCTATCTATCTATCTATATATGTAACTGTTTACCATTTCTTAATTGATTTACTTGTCTTTCTGTCTCTGAATTCTCTGCACCTGTCACATCACTTATCTCTCTCTCTCTCTCTCTCTCTCTCTCTCTCTCTCTCTCTCTCTCTCTCTCTCTCTGATCTAGGCTCTGATTTGATTTACCACAGTATTATTTTTTTTTTCGATTTCAAGGACAATGTTTTCCCTCAAGATTCCCACATACCTCACAAACTTTTTACCTTTTTTATTTAAAGGGATTCATCTTGTACCAAGCGATTGGAATATACCCAGCAAACGAGTTCTTTGATGTGAATGCTGTCACTGGTGTGATAACTATCATCAAATCTCTGGAATCAGATCCTCTGGGTGCCACATCTTACACAGTAAGTTATCACTAATTACTCCAATTAAAACAAAACTCTAAAAACATAAAAACGAGAAATATCGTGGATGGGTAAAGGAAAAGGTGGGAAAGAAGAGACAAATGTCAAAGTAAGAGTGTACACCGAAAAGGCAAACTGACGAAAAAAGGAACAATTTTTATTAAAAGTGAAACCTATTAAGTCACAAATGTTGAAACTTTTAAATCATTTATACTGAAGTGAATTGCGTTCACCATAAATTCTTTGATAAGATATAGTACAAACCAAAATAGAAATAGCATTGATGTCACAATTGAGATACTTTCTATGCAGTTCTCCACAGAAATATCCTGTCTATACACTAGGCAAAAAAAAAATGTTTTGAGTCGACATCATAAGCTAATAAAGCAGATAAAATTTCGATCCCCAAACTTAAATTTCCAAGGCAAGGCTAATTTTTTCAAACCAAGACGTCAACTATTTAGGTAGGCTGAGATTCGAACCCTCCCTGTTTTCCCCCAGCTCCGCGTGATCGGATACGACAGCGCCTACGCCAGCAACAGGGCCACGTCTGACGTGACCATCAGGGTCCTGAGGAACGTGAACGGCCCGATCTTTGTCCCCTCGGCCACGTACGAGATCACGACCAGCGAGACAACTTCTATCGGGACAGGCCTGATCACAGTCCTGGCACAGGATAGAGATGACGGGGTGAGACGCATTTTTTATTCAATTTTACATTTAGGAGCTTTTTCTTTCATGATATACTAAATGCCTGCGAGTTCCATCTTTCATAATATTATTTTATCATTGTTCCGTTCGCCCGCATTTTTCTTCCGTTATTTCCCCTCTGATTGCTTAACTATTAAAGATTTCGCAGCACAATTTGACAAGGAAAAATATTTGATCCATTTTTTACCCTCACTGACAAGACTTGAAAACGTATTTTAAAACTCTACAGATTCAAGCTGTTAGGATCAGCTTTTTTTTATTATTTTCGGGAATGATTATGATTGAAGCTCCTTTTTATCATTCGTAGCAAAGCAAACAGCCGGTAAAAAAAAATTAACACATGCTGAGCAATTTGAAAGAGAGGTTAAGAAGCGTATACTGACTTAAGTTAATTAAGTTTAAAGAAAGTTTTTTTTTTTTTAATCAAGCTTTTAACTAAGATCGGTGTCCAGTTTAGAATTTTAAATAAGAAGGCAATAAGATAATCTTTGGCTGGGTTAAACCTATGTTTCGCTATAAAGAATTCATAACTTATAAAGCTTTTTTTTTCTTAATCAGATATGATTTTTAGACTTTCAGGATTTTATCTTACCATCTTACAAATGTGTTTCAAGACTGTTACACTTTTTTCTTTTGAATCGAATGGAAAAGTAGAACTGTCGTAATTTTTTTTTTGCTCTAAAACCAATGTAATTCCTGACCCTCCCTCCAGGATATCGTGACCTATGAACTTCTCAACTCGACCTCAAATGGAACTCTGTACTTCTTCCTGGACCGTGACACTGGTGAGATCAGCAACAGACGTGCTCTCACAGAAGCACCTCTCAACCTGTACACGGTAAGCAGATATTTTTAAAATCTCTTATCTCTCTCAGTGTTCTATAAGTAGACAAGAGACGCTCCTGAAAATGGTTTAATGCTTTTTAACTTTCTCTCAGAGTCGCAGAAGGGGACAAGATATGCTTCTGAAGAATATATCCGCAAGATATTTTGACATAGCTGCAGTTTATTATGTAGTTCATAGAAATTTTTTTGTTTTGTTTTAAAGAATCATGGTATCGGACCTTTTGGTTCCATTCTGAAAATAAGAACATATTTTGAAATAGGGCTAATCAGAATGGTTTATTTATGTGAATTAGAGACAATCTGACAAAGATAACTCCTACCCAACATCAACAACTAAAACAACAAAATGTTCAATTGCTTACTGACTATCAAAATGTTAGGCAAATTAAAAATGTCACAAACAAAAATTAACCTCTTTCACTCTGTATTCTCAACTTCCTTTTTTATCCCCACAGCTGACTGTGGTTGCCCGGGACAACCGAGGACGCAGCGCATTCGCTTCGGTGCGCATCATCATCTCCAGGGTGACGGACCAACCGCCTGTCTTCATCAACACGCCATACCGAACAACTATAGACGTGAACAGAGCGATAAACTCTACTGTCTTCAGGGTGACGGCGATAGATCCGGACGCTTCGGTGAGTTGGGGCGTTGGCTGTTCATCTCAGGAAAGGATTAGGGATAGAGACAGCATTATTGGAAGATGCTGTAAAGAGTGGTGAAAAGTTAAAAATAGATTCATTGAAAAATAATAATACAATTATAGCCTGCTAGATGAAAAAGTAATATTAGTGGTGGGAGTAATGTTTGCAATAGGAGTAATAATATTTATGATAATAATAATAATAATAATAATAATAATAATAATAATAATAATAATAATAATAATAATAATAATAATAATAATAATAATAATAATAATAATAATAATGAATAAAAATAAAAGTGGTAGTAGTAGTGGTAGTAGTGATAGTGGTGGTAGTAGTGGTAGTAGTGGTAGTAGTATAGTAGTAGTAGTAGTAGTAGTAGTAGTAGTAGTAGTAGTAGTAGTAGTAGTAGTAGTAGTAGTAGTAGTAGTAGTAGTAGTAGTAAGAGTAATAGTAGTGGTAGTGGTAGCAGCAGCAATTATAACACCTACCCCACACATTGAATTAGTACATTTGTCTCCGCAGAACACCGCGATAGCTTACAACTTGGTTGGCTATTTCCCAGCGAGTAACTACTTTGCTCTCAACACGGCCAACGGTCAAATTACCCTTCAACAGTCCATCCTGAATGACCAGTTTGCTTCTCTGTTATACGTGGTAGGTTTTGTGAGAGAGTTAGAGAGAGAGAGAGAGAGAGAGAGAGAGAGAGAGAGAGAGAGAGAGAGAGAGAGAGAGAGAGAGAGAGAGAGAGAGAGAGAGAGAGAGAGAGAGAGAGAGAGAGAGAGAGAGAGAGAGAGAGAGAGAGAGAGAGAGAGAGAGAGAGAGAGAGAGAGAGAGAGCGAATTAAGTGTAAAGTTTAAACATTTTCTATTTTTTTTTATACCCATCCAAGATTATTTATAAAGTTAAAACCTTGAAAGGTTTTATGGTATGGAGTGCAAACAGCCATTAATGTCAGAATGCCTGAACAGCAATTCTGCCTCTTAATTATTATCATGTATTTGAAAGTGTTTATTTTCTTTTTCTTTTTCTTCTTCTTATCTAAAGCTCCGCGTCGAAGCCTTCGAGGTGCTCAGACCAGATGTTCGCGTGGCCGAGGATGTAAGGATCGACGTGATCCGCAACCCCAACGCCCCGCAGTTCGGATCCAACTTCTACGTGGAGACTATCTCTGAGTCAGAGCCACAGGGAACCAGCGTCCTGGATGTTGCTGCTACAGATGCTGACTCGGTTAGTTGGTCTCTGAACACATCAGTTGTGTTTATCATACAATGCAATATACTTCCCTGCGTAAAAGTACCCATGAAGAAGCTAAACAATGAACATTAATACACCTCCACCACTAAAGCCACAACAACAACAACAACAACAACAACAACAACAGACCAACAACATAATGTTACAAAAACAAAGAGGAAATGTTTTGAAGATTGGTGTCATTGAAAGAAATATCATTGAAACATTCGGAGAAGTTACAGTATAAATAAATGAGATTTTATGATTACTATTTACTCTTACCATTCTCATAGGACAAGGTCACTTTCGAGATGGATCTGAGTACTCAGGCTGGTCTGGAGGCGGAGGAATACTTCTACATCAACCCATCTCTGGGAACTATTTTCATCAGACGGGACCTCGCATTGAGCACTCGTAGCCAGTTCTTGGTCAGTTTTTGGTTTCCTCTGCGATTTCTATTAAGAAAGGCAACCAATTCTCCTTTTAAAAACAAATATCTAAAACTGTCAGTTCTATAAAAACTAAGTTTGATGATTATCATTGAAATAAAACTCCATCACAACTATCAAGAATGGTTTTAAGGTTCCCTCAATAGTACCAGTTAATGAACTGCTGTAAACAGCGGTTATTGCAGCATCCCCGACTTTGCCACACCTAAATTCCCTGAAAAGTGTTAAATTTAAAGTCGAGTACAGGTGATGAAATATATCCACGAGCAAAATACATTCACTTTTTGTTATATAATGGAGAAATTCAATCTTGCAGGAAATGCTTATTGCTGAGATCTTTTATGCAATCAATACTATCAGGTTATCATGATTAACAGCCTCCATATGGGCCTAACCATCGTTTATGTGAACAAAATTTGACATAAAAACTTAGTTTCGCTCTTTTAACAGTTCTCAGTGATTGCCAGAGACGACGGCTACCCGCAACTGACCGACCAGGCGTCTGTCCAGATCAACATCATCAGAGACCAGTTCACACCAACCTTCTCCCGCAACGACTACTTCGTGACCATCTTGGAGACCGCCAACATCAACGAGACAATCACAAACGTTGTTGCGACAGACGAGGATCGCCAAGTAAGTTCATGTTGCTTTTGTTATGCCTCTAAGGTTGTCTTTTCTTATAATGCAACTCATTTCTTTCGACAATTTGATGTAGTTGAAATAAAAGCAGAAGAAAAAAAAACCGGGATATTCTTTCAATCTCATATGACGGTTTTTGTTAAAAAGGTGACAATCTCATTTTACTGGACGCATCAATAAACGTAGCAGAAATGGAACTTTTCAAGTCTTTAGATAGCATATACGAAAAAAATTGCGTCTTCATGTTTTATATTTTTCTACTTAAGTTGTTTGTCTTCAGGGATTCACAAATGAACTCCTCAAGGCCGCTTTCTCTACACTGCCCTGCATTAAGAATATCTTTCAAATTTTCAAAAGTAAAATTGGATAAATTTCTCTCTCCTAGAAAAAAGCGGACTCAGAAAAGATACCAGTCCTGTTTTAAAAGGCCATTTTTCTCTATTTTCTTCTCCTCCTCCACCTCCTTAGGAACGTATCGAGTACACAGCCATCGGTGATGGATCAGCTCTGGCGTTCTTTAAGATCAACTCCAACACTGGGGCCGTGCAGGTCAGAAATGACCTGAGACAGGACAGTCTCACCCAGTACAGGGTAGGTATCGCTAACCCATAGTGTTTCATACATGATACTGTCACTGTCAAAACAGATTTGAAGATTCATCTGATTTGCTTACTCACATCGAAGTAACTAAAAAAAAAACAACAACAGATACGTAGTTAATGCGAAGAAATAAAAACCGAAGTAATCGTAAGAAAGTTATGAGAGAATTATTATTTTTGATTTAGTCCCATAGGGTTTTGTGCATAGTTATTTTTGATATTTGTCTATGTCCATATCGTCGGCAAATGATAATTCTTGAAAGTTAAGAAATACAGTATCGGTTCCAGCCATCTGTGTGTACATTTAACAAGTCACTTTCAAACCCTTTATTATTATAGAGTGTAGGAAGAGCAGAATGTCACTGACATCTTTGATCCGCCCTAATCAGAGCATTTGACTATTTCCTTCGATTCAGCTTTCTCTGAGGGCTTTTGACACCTTCTACCCTAACAATCTGGGCGCGTCCACCGTGACGATCACTGTGATCAGAAACCCCAGTGCTCCAGTGTTCAGCCCAGCATCGTACACCCAGACTGTGCCCGAGTACCTGTCGGCAGGAACTCTCATCCTCCTGGTGACCGCTACTGACTCGGACGGTGTAAGTTGAAGAACCAGTGATTCGATTTACTTCAAGTGTTTGATGATGATATTGGGGAATAAGTCTTACTTTAAGAATAAGTTTGTACATATATTTCGCTATGCTTAAAATCCAGATAAAGATAATAAACACCATCGAATCTCCATTCGATTCACCTATATTCTCATTTCCCATGTCAATGTGGGTTTAACATGGTTGCCTCACTTTCAGCATGAAGTTAAAAGGTAAAGAGTATCAATAATTTTTCAGAGTATAAGATCATTTGACTTCATAGTGTGCACAAATCTGCCTTTTTCTTCTGCGGTCTAGGCATACTTGTAATTATTATTTAAATTCTATTTCCAGGATATCCCATCATACACTCTGCTGGATGTGAATGCCTGTCTGGAATATTTCTACATCTCACCTGACACCGGCGCTTTCTCTCTGAGGAAGGCACTCTTCGAGAATCCAACTAACCAATACACTGTAAGTTAGTAGTTAATGAGGATCACGAAAAAAAATCGTCTACTTTCATGAAATAGTTTTGAAGAAAATCTTCGTCATAATCTTTTATATTCTCTTTAGTTGAACATAAAAGGTTCTAGCTTTCATTTCTGTTATATATTATATTTCAGATTACAATGGCTTTTAATTTGAACAAGAACAGCTGATTTTACTTCACTGATCATGTAAATTTGATGAAACTCTCGCCACATATCTTAAGCCCTGACAACTTCAATATTTTTTTTTATTACTGTTTTATGCGGTTTGCACCATGGGGTTACAATGACTGTTTGACGGTACTCTATCGCTCTGTTGATCTAGCCACCTCTAATCTCACGAATTGTTTCTATCTGTTCTCCCTCATCTCAACAGTGCATCGTCCAGGCTAGCGATCAACGTCGCCAGGCCCAGGTGACCAATGCTACAGTGGTCATCAACGTGTTGAGGAACAGGTCACCAAGGTTCATCGATGTCCCATACAGTTTCAGCCTGAGTGAGAGAACGGTTGTCGGAACCAGCGTGTACGATGTCACTGCTGTGGACGATGATCTAGAGGTTGGTGCTTTAGCTTTATATTTTGGTTTTTCAGAAAGGCACCAAGACGATGCAGTATTCGAAGTATTAAATCTGTTTTGTTTAATGATTTTTATAATAAAAAAAACAACCCCTTGTGGTAAACAGAGTCAATGTTCAGGTTCTTTCAATATGTGCATGCATAGTTCAGCCTCCTAACATTTTAGGTGAATACAGAGAGTGTCCCGTATTAAACCTCATGCTGAATTATTTTAGAAAAACCCCTTTTTTACTCATAGAATGCAAATGGCATACAGAAAGCTATACCGTAAAAGTTAATTCAGTTGCATGTCTTTTCTGATTATTTAGTGAAAGAAGGGCATATGACCTTTCCTTAAACAGAAATTATTATTTTATTAGCAAGTACTATCTTTTTAATGAACATTTTTAAGTTTTAACAAATGTAGTCTCAGAAGCATTTAAAATTCCTGAAAGATTTCAATTATCCGAGTTCCCACCTACAAATAAAATCTTTGATCTGAAATTACTTTGATGGGCACCTTTCTTAAGTTCCATATATAGATACCACGCATGACCTATTTAGAACGTTATGAAGCATAATTAAAACCAGACAGAAACATATTTCACATACACAGCCCTACTATTAGATTAAAAAAAAATGAAAAAAAAAAAGAAGTTATAAAAACATTTCTTATATTTGATTTGTAAGAATACATAATTTTCCAAAATTCCTCAAACGTTTTTCTCTCAAATTAACACTACTACGTGCAGAACAATAACGATGTTGATTTAAAAAACAAAATATCCCATCTAGGGTGAAATCGTGTACGAAGTTGTCGGCAACGCACCAGCTCCCAGCTACTTCAGCGTGGACTCGAGCACTGGCGTCATCTCGCCCAGAGACAACTTGCTCATCGACACCACACAGAACTACAGGGTACAGCGTTCAGCCTAAGCTTTCCTCCCTAAGATTTACTGTTGTTTATCTTTAATCAAATTCAACACTACTATATATAGAACATTCCGGTATTTGTAAGCAGAGCTTATTATCAGAAAGTTAAATTCAGGTAGACTGTATTTTTGTTAAATATAGATTATCATTATCTCTTTGTTTCATTTAAGTATAGTGGAAACCCAGGAAAACAGAATAATGGAATATTATTATCCATGCTACCCTTAGTCTTTTAATCTTGTAAATATTTTTCATAAGCATCATTAAGCATCAAAGTTTGATCATGAAATTTATGGAATTCTAAATTACTGCTTGCATGTTACTCTGTCAATATAGTTACAGAATTACTCATCCGTCAATAAATCAGTGCTTCTTAAATGACAGCATTCAACAGAATGTTTTCATCTGTCCATAGCTGGTTGTTCGCGCCTACGACTCAGCCTTCCCGATCCAAAGAGCCATCGCCGAGGTTAACATCTTCGTGGTGCGCAACGAGAATCCGCCTTTCTTCATCAACGAGCCTTACACCAGAGACCTGACTGAGGACTTTGACCTGGGAGGCAGTGTGTTCCGCGTCACAGCTGTGGACAATGATAATGTAAGGATTGATGACATTAGAAGATGAAGTATCACCATTGATTTTAATTTGACTTTACAAGAAGTTTGGAGAAAACACGCTGTTTTTTTAATCTTTTACTAAAATATTCAAGAAGAATCTCAACTTGCAGTTGTGAAAGAATGATAATCTCAAGGCATGAGGCAATCAGGCGTTGAGTTTTGAGCTTCAGAGAGATACTACATCGAGCTGCAATCTCACCAATCTTTTCTACGAGAAAAATTATTTGGTTTAGAAGAAAGTAGGTGAATGATATGCTTGAAAGATTTTACGAAGGGTTGTTGAACATAACATTTATCGTAATTCATTTTCAAGAGGATCGTGGCATATCAGAATTCGGTATGACACTCGCAAAATTCCACTGTCGAAATGTATACTTCACAGTATCAAAGCATTTTAATAGAGCTGTTTGTCTCTGCAATCCAAGAATTCTTGTCGGAAATGTAAAAACCAATGGGCTAAATATCTATATAATATGAATTTGTTGCTTTGACCTCAGGACACGATCCGTTACGAGCTGTTGGGCGAGACGACCAACTCTATCGACGTGGACTTCTTCTACCTGAACCCAGATACCGGAGAGATCTTCCTGACCAGGCGTCTGGACTTGACTACTGCCACATCCTTCAGTGTGAGTGTCTCTCATGCTGGCATTGTGTCACGCTGCCATATGTTTGTGCTTCATGGCCATTTCTTACCAATAATTTATACCTTGGTCTTTTTCATCTCATTGCTTTTGTGCTCTATGTCCCTAAATATTCTATGCGTTCTCAACACCTAATATCGTTAGGTTAAATCTCTTCTGCGATCTTATTGCATTTTAAATGTTCTATACAACAGCAGATGTGCTATTGTCTCTGTGTCTAGACAAAATGTGTTTCTGATTTTATTACTAATTTAAACTTGTTCCAAGTACTGACGATTTCAGGACTGACTGTTTCATCAATGTTATATTACCATGTATCATTTTCTTTTGTCCCACACAGCTCCAAATTCGGGCTAGTGACCAGCGTATACCCGAGCGCACTGACCAGACAAATGTGGTCATTCGTGTGTCTCGCAACCAGTTCGCCCCGACGTTCTTCAACGTCCCGTACCGTACAACTGTCCAGGAGACGCGACAGGTTGGCAGCACCGTCTTCGCTGCCGAGTGTGGAGACCAAGATCTCAAAGTAGGAGGACAAACTTCATGTGTTTTTTTATTAGCACAATATGGTGCAATCATGAATAGGCCAGGATATTTTTAATGAGACTCTAGAACTTTGCGGAAATCTTTTCAACCGTTTCACAATCTGTCTGATGTTATCAAAGAACTTGTTAAAGTTCTCAGAATGGCAAGGACTTATTTTTAAGATGAAACACTTTTTGAGGTAGTTGCTGAAAACTTAAGTTTTACAATCTATCCGATGTAATCAAAGAACTTGTTAAAGTTCTCAGAATGGCAAGGACTTATTTTTAAGATGAAACACTTTTTGAGGTAGTTGATGAAAACTTTAGGAAATCGTCAAAATCGATGAATGCTGATAAAATTGCGCTTTAAATTTCACAAAGATATGTTGGTATTAGCAACGACATTTTAAGGTGAAAAAAGTTGGCAAGCGACTTTTTAGTTTTTTGCATTTCCTCTGTCGATCTTAACTTATTCTTCACTTATTTTTTTATCACTTGGACACTTGTGTAGTTACAACAGATCTTACTGCTTGCAATAGTTTGCAAGAAAAGTATAGAAATTTCTAGCTTCCTCTTTCCTGCTTGTTTAAGCACTGTTGGGAAATTATGACCGTATGTTTTTTCTAAGAAGTGAAATAAGGCGAACTATTTGACATCTCGTTCCAGGGAGCAATCGTGTACGAGAGCGTTGGTCTGTACCCAGCCGAGAGCTTCTTCCAGGTGAACGCCAGCACCGGAGTGATCAACATCATCCAGTCGCTCAAACAGGACGGCTTCGCCAGGACCGACTATACGGTCAGTGGTCACTCACTTGTTCTAGAAGGAGATTTTTTTAAAATTGTACAATGCTTTAAGCCGAACTGTATCAGGGACAAAACAAACACATACACATAAAAAAGTGCAACTCTTAAAAGCAAAAAAGAAAAAAATTCTGAAAAAAAAACATGATGGTCGAGCAAAGGTGTAAAAAATAAAGCGCTTTTAAATAAGATAAGGTGGGAGTCTGGAAGAAAAAGATTTAGAGAAACAAGGCTAGAAGTAATTGAGTGTTGTAAAAACTATGAAATATAAGAAAAAGAGATAAATAAAGAGAAGAACTAACCATCAATAAAAAGTGAAATACATCTCTTAAAATTCATTTGTTTCCTTTCCTTTCAATGTGCTCTTTCTTTTCTATCAATCTTATGAGCATAGCTCAGTCTATGGGATCTAACTGCTCTCTTGGACATTTTCATTACTTGTTCAGGTAACAATAATTATGATTATATTTGTTATCAAACTATGTTATTGATTTACAATTTTCTATTTAAAACCTGCCACCCCTCCAGCTGCGAGTTGTGTGCTATGATACTCTGGTGTCAGGCCAGCGCACCACAGCTGATGTGGCTGTCAGTGTGGTGCGTAACGTGAACTCTCCAGTGTTCTCCGCGGGCCAGTACAGCACCACCATCCCAGAGGAGTACGAGCTCAACCGTGTGGTACTCACCGCGGCAGCTACTGATGCTGATAATGTAAGATGTACTTATTTCCCTTCAACAGTGCTCTCTTCTTTTCCAAGATTTGTGTCCTCTGGAGTTTCTCCAACAAAGACGGAAACGTTAAGTAAAGTAAAGGATAGAAACAGTTAGATGGGATCTAATCACACTACTAGACGCCCTAGCCAAGGATGGAACCCAAAGTCTCATACTTTTTAGTTTGATGCTCTACTGACTGAGCAATCTGACAATCATCTTTTGAATTTCATCGTTTACCGAGTTACATAAATTATGTATCCTAATAGAAGAACACGATGTAAGGAATTTAGTTGATCGAAAAAGTTCTTACTATAATTATTGTTTTGAATCAAACAGATCAACATTCAGTTCCTGGCTACAACAAAGTAAACTTTGCAGCTCTTGATAATGACAAAGTGAACTTTTAAATTCCACTTTTCTCATTTACTGAGGCCCTGCACCTTAAACTTACCTAATGGTCGCAGATCAGTTTGTGGACACTGTTAATAATGTTCTATAGCGTTTCATGCAAAAAATTTAGTTATTCATCAAGGTCCCATTTACATAACAAAATATTGGTACAGAAACGGAAAAAGGTTAAAATGTCAGAAAAATAGTTGGGAAAAAAATGTGAAGCAAGATGTCTATCTTTTTCAATATTACAAATCGCCAGCTCGGTTTTAAAAAATAGAACACGAATGAAAGCTCTAAGAAAATCACTTTGTTCTACTTTTCACAATACTTAAAAATGTTAATATTTTTCATTTTATTCTTTATAACTTCCTGGGAAGTACAACCATCTTATGTATTTAAATGAAACAATATGTATCCCTTGATCAGGACACAATCACGTATGCTATCACGTCTGACAACACTGGAGGCAACTCTCTGTCCTACTTCTTCATTGAGCTCACAACTGGCAGAATCTTCCTCAGACAGCCACTGGTCAACAGCGGCATTGACCAGTTCTCGGTAAGTTCAAGCAGAAAATCTCCCAAAAAGATTAAGGCGTAAGAGTGTTTGATTTTCTAATAAAAGAATTTTATGTAAGGAGTTGCAACAATTATGATAGTTTTGTGAGTTATTATTATTATTATTATTATTATTATTATTATTATTATTATTATTATTATTATTATTATTATTATTATTATTATTATTATTATTATTATTATTATTATTATTATTATTATTATTATTATTATTATTATTATTATTATTATTATTATTATTATTATTATTATTATTATTATTATTATTATTGTTATTATTATTATTATGTAATTGTTTACCTTTCAGTTAGTTCTATACGATCATATTATATATCAGTTTTGATAGCTCTAAGCTAATTTTTAATTCTAAAATAGGTTCAATGCTTTTTTTTTCTTACTTATCTCGCATTCTAACTTCTTCGGAATGAACCATGCTCCATTCACGGAAAGCTGTCGGTTTCATCATTAAAGAATCCGCTGTTTGGTCTATGAGAGATTGTCATAATAATATATAAACTATTATTTCCTGTTTCCGTCCTTAGTTCGTGGTGACGGCAACCGACAGCGGACGACCTGCCAGGACCACCGACATCCTCTGCTTCGTGTTTGTGAGCCGGGACGAGTTCGCTCCGACCTTCATCAACACACCGTACGCTGTGACCATCGTGGAATCGGCAGCTAACAACTCGGCTATCTTTACTGTGGAGGCGGTGGACAGGGATCTTGTGGTACGTGCACCCACTCTGTGAGGAACAAATACCACGAATCATGGAGTGTTAGTTAATATTGATGGAAAAGAAAATAGTTTTGAAATCGAATCATTGATTAAGTACTTAACTTTAGGAGAAATAGTGAGGAACAAGCACCACGAATCGTGGAGTGTTACAGCCATATTATTTTTTGAGACATGCATTGAGTTTTTATGATATTGATGGATAAAAACATAGTTTTGAAATCGAATCACTGATTAAGTACTAACTTTTGAAGAAATAGAATAAAATCTATATAGTTTAGTCTATAATACAACATTTTGCATAGTTTCCGAAACTATATCTAGAATCAGCATATTTTCCATATATGTATTCACGACGAGTATTTGTCAATGGTAAATAAAGACCTATGTCCTGACTCAAATTTCATTTTCCCACTTTTTCCTGTCCAGGGTCAACTGACGTATGTTGTGATAGGCGTGCCCCCAGCTCCATCCTTCTTCTCGGTCAACCAGAATGGAGTAGTAGCCGTACGAGGTGACCTCAGAACGGACCGTCTCATGGACTACATTGTAGGTTTTTGTTGCTTATCTCTTGGAAGTGCCAAATGACATTGGATTTTTACGCACCTCTTGTGTGAAATTTTCTTTTCAGTTATATGTAAGAAATTAAGTTCTAGACGAGTAATAATTTGGAATAAATAAGACAACTCAAAATATATGATAATAACACAAGATTCAATTATCATAGTCGCAATCAATAATCCCCTATTCTAGGTACGTATCTATGAAATTTCTATCACTATTGGTTTACTTCTCACACCCTTGCAGTTCCGATACATTCGTATCCTCCTATCTCTCTAGCGTTCCGAAATCTGCTTTTCTTGATCAAAATAATTCACGCAATCTTTTTTTAATCCTTTTAAAGCCTCTGTGCATTTCAAACTTTTTACATTTCTCATATAGAGTTATGTTATTCAGTCAACTTTAAAGTCTTACATGTAACACCCAAACGGTTAAACACCATCAAATGCGGCAAAAGTTTCAATGTTCCTGATACTGGTGATCGTGTCCACAGCTCCGCATGCAAGTCTTCGACAGCGCTAAACCAGGCCGTGTGGATGAGGCTGACCTCCGCATCTCTGTCCGTCGTAACGTGAACCCGCCCATCTTCAGCCAGGAGACCTACTCCACAGTTGTATCTGAGCGCGCAAGCATCGGTCAGGCTGTCATCACGGTCACTGCAACTGACCAAGACGGGGTAAGATAAACACTAGATCCATTTATACGGGCTTTTCAATTGGCAATAGTAGACTGATTGAATGAATGAAGTGAAAAGGTAGGAAATATACCTAGGCAATATAAGTGTATTAGTAGAGGATATAGTTTTTACGTAGGCTCCATAATTCGTATAAACAACCTTTAACTTTCTACATGTATATTAATATAAGTTACTTGATAAAGCCACTATGTATGTATTTTCAAAGTCGAAGTTCAGCTGCGATATTTTTCCGTCTGCTCCGCCTTGTTACCTCCTCCCCCCCCCCTCTCCCACCCCCACTCTTACGTTTACTCTCCCAACAAGATTAGTGTTGCTCACTGTTTTAAAAATCTTTTCATTTTTTTTTTTACTTCTCCTCCATCGGCTTTTTGCCTCGCCCAGGACCGCTTGTACTACAGTCTTGTGGGCCAGGTTGGAGATGACAGATGTCTGGACGTGTTTTATCTTGGCCCTGACAGTGGCATCCTGTACCTCAAGGAGCCTCTGTTGAACGCCGCAGACAACGCTTTCACTGTGAGTAACGTATTTTTCATATAATTCTAAGATAATAATATGTGACTCATTTAGGCATATACAGCGCACGTGTTACTCATGTGAAAAAATTGAAATATGTAAAATACAATGTAAAAACCAGAGCAAAAACTAAAAATGAAAAAGAAATATGAAAATAATTATGCACATTTCAAACTTCAGTTAAAGCAAAGTTAAACGGGACGAAACTGAATACTTTATATGCTTGTGAAAAAACTTTTACTGTCCCAAATTGTATGTTCATCCTATTAACTCATATTCATCTTGTTAGTGTCCTTTAATCGCAACCTTACTTTCTTCCAACCATCTTATTATACCCCCTCGTCTTTCATTTTCTTTTCTGCTACCATCTTTCTTCACCTGCTTCCATTTTCTTTCTAACATCATTATTTTATTTATAAATAACGTCTTGCCCTTCCTCCCTTGGCTCCAGTGCACCGTGTCCGTGACTGACCGCGGCTACCCCGTGGCTCAGACCGACAGCGCGACAATCATCGTGTCAGTGGACCGGGACACCGCCATCCCTGTGTTCACCAGTAGCGCCCGCTATGAGATCACCATCCCGGAGAACACCGACATTAGCGAGGTGCTGCTCAGCGTGCGCGCCACGCGACTCAATGCGCTGGTGAGTGATTCTTTCTCGTGACCAGGTCGGGAGACTAAGTGTGATGCCACTGCCGGTTCTAAACAATCTGAGAGAAAACTAGAGGACGGGTCTGGTTACCTCTGAGCCTCTTCAGCTGTTACATCAGTTCTATGTCTTGTCTCAAAGTGAAAATCTACCTCTAACATTTTGCTGTTAGTGGACTAGGAATTTAGATTACATCTGCAATTTTGTAAGTCTTTATGTACATAATTATGATTGTGTGGTTCACGTTTTCGATTTTTCTTCTCACAGGGTCGCATCTACTATGAAGTGGTCGGCAACTATCCAGCCCCAAGCTTCTTCTCCGTTCAGAACTTCACAGGTGCCGTATCTGTCGCCGCAGATCTCCGAACTGATAACCTAGGACTCACGTCTTACGTTGTAAGTACACGATATGATTTGACTGCATAAATTTATCATGACTTCATTCTACAGTTAAAGGAAATGTTTCTTAACATATGAAATTATTACACTTTGAACAAAATCGCATCTTTAGAAAAAAGTCGTATCAATAAATAGTTCTTTTAAACCTGATCCCAGTAGTAATTACATAAATATTAATAACTGCAATGATAACATTCAAAATGATAAATCATGGCGAATACAATTAAACATAATGACACTTAAAGTGTTTCATACAATCGCATCAGTTATACTGATACCTTTGTTGGTTTAAAAGTAAATAAAAATATATAAAATAACATTGTCCGTGATAATTATCCTATAATGGTATGCTACCTGCACAGCTCAAGATCCGCGCATACGATACTGGAGTGCCGTACCTTGCAGCTGAAGCAGAAGTCTTCATCAACGTTGTGAGGAATTTGAACCGCCCAGTGTTCAATCCGGCCCGCTACCTTGTGACCATCCGTGAGGACATTGATGTGAATACATTCATCCAGAGACTTAACGTATCTGATCCAGATGGGGTGAGTACTCTCAACTTATTGGATTCGTTCGAATGGGTGAATATCTTTTGGAAAGTCCAGTTAACTTTTAGCATGTATCTATTCTCTTGGCGTATTTTATTTTGGCAGACGTGTCTAGTTTGATGTGAATAGAAGCCGCTTTGTTTAACGCAAATAATCAACATAATTGTTTTAATTTTGCTCTTTTTTCTTGCATCGAGGGAGGATGAAATCATTTTTAAAGTAACTACCAGGTGTGTAAAATTAAACATTTCAACTTTCTGTTATTCTTAAAGCTATTGCCCCAAAGTCTCAATACTTGCGCCGATCCGCAGTAATTTCTAATAATAGTTTAAACATGTTTTTCACGTCTACCCTTTTTTTTTTATCCATTTGAACAGAACCAGGTGACCTGTACCATCGCTGGAACACCCCTAGCCCAGGTCTACTTTGCTATTGACCCTGACACATGTCTCATCAGGATCCGAGCTCCATTGACCGATGACAACAGCAGAAACACAGAGTACACTGTAAGCACAATGGCCATTTTATTGTTTGACTTTCTTTGTTTTTTGGAATGCTATTTTGACTGAAAGTTTTGTAGTCACGCGGTGCAACTCTACATTCTGCATTATAAAAATACACTTGGATAACTTTTAATTAATTTCGCCTTTTACCTCCAGATGTAAGTTAATAAATCTTAGTTGATTGTGTAAGATTTTATGTTCTTATCATCAGTTAAATGCATTAATTTGTCTGACAATCTATCATTGTCTTTATCACCTCCTTTTTTTCAGAAGATTATAATATTTCCTCCCTCAGCATCGCCATCCTTCTCACCATCTTCCATAATCTCTTATGAACACAATTATTATGAAAATCACTTTGTCACCCTCCCCGCCCCCCTCCCACCCAGATCACCGTGAACGCTCAGGACAATGTCCAGCAGAACACCCAGTTCGCCTCCGCTGAGGTCATTGTGACGGTCATCAGAGACCTGTTCCCCCCGCAGTTCACCAACCTGCCCACCACCATCACCCTGCAGGAGACCAACGCCATCAACGAGACGGTGTTCACAGCCACGGCCACCGATGCTGACAGAAAGGTGCACAATCTTGGCTCCCTAAATAAGATAGCCTGTGACACATCGAAGCAAAATTAACAAGACACTTTTTTGCGCTTTATGTAGACCCTCTTAAAATTCTTAGGAAAAATATAGAAACGTAATCCATTCGTCCCTTTGTACTTTTCTGATAACACATATCATATTATTAATGAGATTATGGATTTCTTTCAAATTAAGGGTGATAAAAACATATTTTAAAATCATTGAGTTATTATTTGCGTTATTTCGTTTCTTTGAAAGAAAAATTTTGGAAGAAACAATCTTGACATATGCGTAATGAGTTTAAGTGTTTTCTTCTCTCTATCAACAGGGCCAGATCCGTTATGAGGTGATCGGCCTCTTCCCGTCTCAGAGCTTCTTTGATGTAGATGTGATCTCTGGTCGAGTCGTGCTCCGGAACAGCCTCATGTCGGATGCTGAGGGACGCGTCTCTTATACAGTGAGCCTAAATACACACGGCACAATACACAGATTTAAAAAAAAATTCAAGACAAATAAAAACAAAATAAAAAAAATAAAAAAAAATAAAACACGTTATCGATATTGTCAAAACATTATGCAATAAATCCCACATCTATTACTTCCTGCTTGTTGCGCCTGAGCTTGCAGTCTAAAATTATTCTCCTAACTTACACTAAACCTTACTCTGTGTGTATCAAATGAGATACCATGTTTTTCGGGCACAATAATTGGTAAAGGCGGAACCATCGGTCTCATATGAAACAGTAGAAGGCTACTCATATCAAGTCCTCTGTCCATTCTATGTTTTCTATCCCTTAACTTACCGTAAATCTATAACCTTGTCTCTTGCTTATTCGTTCTTATGCTGTTATCCACCAGGCGATCTTTTTTGTCTTTGCAAAAGTCTGGGACTTGCTGACAATAACTGACCCTTTCCCACCATCTCCCCCCCCACCCTCATCAGGTGCGACTTCAAGCGTTTGATACAGCCTACCCCGACAACCGTGCCCAGGCCGACCTCAACATCCGGGTGGTTCGCAACAGCAACGGACCAGTGTTCACCCAGTCTCGGTACAGCTTCACCGTGGCCGAGACCTTCCCTCTGGGCGACCTCATCGGCACCGTGGTTGCTAACGACGCTGACGTCATGGTAAGATTTACTGTACAGTATTCACGCCACTCAGACGAGCAAGACCCGAACGAAAAGAATGGATTAGATCTAGAATACCGCGCTGTGCATTTGAGTGACATAATTATATGGAAAAATATAAAAAAAAATGCGAAGACATAGTTTTTATTAAATACTAAAAATAAAATTATACTCACTAAATTTTGCATGAAAAGCTCAATTTTTTCCATATGATGTACCTCAGCCTTTCTTTTTTATCTTTCATACAATACACTGGTTAAACTAAATTTCAGAGTATTGCGATCTAGAAAGCAACACACCTCTGTAAATTTTAGTGTAAAATGAAGTCTTCCACGCTGCACATTTACATTCCCGGAAATATCTTTATCTTGAAAATATAGAATAGAATGAAGCAACTTGGACACACAATAATTATATAAGAACAATACTACTTTTCTTTTGGAAACGAAAGAATAGACCAAATAAGGTTGCAAACTCCGATAACTGATTTTCTCTCATAAATCGAGCTAGAGCTAGAGACATTCTGACGATCTAATCTCTGATTGTGTTCCCAACCAAATCTGCCAGGACCAAGTGACCTTCACTAGCACGGCCACTGGTGAGGCTTTGGAACTGTTTTATCTGAACCCAGAGAGTGGCACTATTGTCTCCAGGCAGAGATTGCTCCAGGCTTCTCAGAACCAATACGCCGTGAGTTATGTTTCTTTGATTCTTTCTCTTTCTTTTTTTTTTTTTTAACAGTCTTTCACCCTAATAGCTGAACTTCATCTTGTTGAGGTTAGAGTTGTCTGAGGGAAAAAAATCGCTTATTTCATACTAATCTATCAAGATTTTTTTTGTGTCAGCTGAACAATAATAATCATGTTTTAAAATGAATTTGATAGTTGTTTAAACTTTTCGAAGCTGTCTTGTATACATTTTTGTTGATCTATGAGAAATCAGATTATAAATTTGATGACTCTTTGCACAATGGCTGTCACTGATTTAATTTTTTTTGTAATCAAAATGCCTCAACACATAACTTGGAATACTCGGCAAAACTTTTCTTGTGTACTAATTTTACTGAAGTTTGCATATAACGTTAAAATACTAAATTAATATCCTATTTTTTTTACAGCCTAAACAAATGTTTCACAATTAGGCAATATTTATGTTAAGCTGATTTTTCTTGTTTCCCCCCAGTTTGAGGTGATCGCATCAGACAACAGGGCCGAGTCGGTGATCAAGCGTGCCCGGGCTACCGTGACCATCTCCATCGTGAGGGACAGCGGGCCACCTGAGTTCCGTAACACGCCCTACCTGGTCAGCGTACCGCTCACCCAACAGGTCAACTCGAGCGTCTTCACTGTGCTGGCTGTCGATCCCAACCTTCAGGTGAGAAGAAAGATATGGAGAGACAGAGAGAGAGAGGGAGAGTGAGAGAGTGAGAGAGAGAGTGAGAGATAGAGAGAGAGAGAGTGAATGAATGAGTGAGAGAGAGAGAAAGAGAGAGAGAGTGAGAGAGTGAGAGATAGAGAGAGAGTGAATGAGTGAGAGAGAAAGAGTGAGAGAGAGAGAGAGAGAGAGAGAGAGAGAGAGAGAGAGAGAGAGAGAGAGAGAGAGAGAGAGAGAGAGAGAGAGAGAGAGAGAAAATACGGCTTATTTTTGTTTTCCGACGACTCATTTGCAACATAACAAAGTAACTAGGTTTAGCTACTACTAATTTCCTATCTAGCTTCATTACGTCTTTCCTCAAACCTTGATTCCCAAATTTGTAAGAGTTCTTTTCCCTAATTTCGTAATTCTAAATAATTTCACACACATGGATAACACTATAATTTTATGACTCTATTCTGTTCCCAGGGTCAAATCAGATATCGCCTGGACGGCTTCCAGCCCGGCACCTTGTATTTCCGGTTGGATACCATCAGTGGTGAAATAATCCTGCTGAGACCCTTGACGGAAGAGAACGATGCCTTCGCTACATACACTGTAAGATTCTCTCATATTCTGGGTTTCTGTTTTCAAAACTAGATCTGGTTGCAATTTGCCAATTCTTCATCAAAAGAGCTTCCAGAAATGATGAATGTATTATGCTGTCTGCGTTAAAAATGAACATATTTCTCACAAAAAGTAGTTACTGCATGTATGCGTAGAAATTTTTCTTTTGGTTTAGAAAGAAAGTGTCATGGGTGACAGGAAATTTCGATGACTTGTCACAGAGTAATAATTGTGCAAAAGTTCTTCATGCACTTGAAATCCATTAAAGCATCAAAGTAGTTAAAATTTAAAGTTCGAGTATTTAGGTAGTGATTTATCGAATACCCCTTCCTTTACTGAAAAAGAAGACTTAAATAATGTTAGCCTGAGCCAAAAGAATCTCACAATAAGCGTATTTTTATCAGGCAAATCATTCTTGTTGGGCCACGTTGTTTTCATTAAAACAAACAAGGGAAAGTTTGAAAGGGATGAACCAAATTCTGTATAAAATATGATAACAAAAACGTTACACCTTGTTACATCTTATTCTAAAAAGTCAATCTAGGGTTGGTAGCTTGTAAATCAGAGCTTTCATTACTTACTGAATAAATATTTCATTAAAAATTAATGATTTTTTTAAATGCGTCACTAATGCTCTAATTAACATCAATGTTGTTTCCAGCTACTGGTAACAGCCTTTGACACAGGGAACCCTGATATCGAGACCCAGACCACTGTGCAGATCAGTGTGCTCAGGAACCTGTTCACACCAGCGTTTGACCAAACCGCCTACGAGGCGTCCGTCTACGACTTCCGAGCGGTGGGGACCAGCGTCCTACAGGTGTCGGCCTCCGACAGGGACATCACAGTAAGTGCTTGGCTATTTGGTCAAGGTTTCTATCTTAGGGTGACACAGATGATTAAGACGCCCGGTCAAATGGGCAGATATTCTTAAATCAAATGGTATTTCCATTTTATGGGAATTTTTGGGCAAGAAGTTATGTTTTGCCCCTTTTCAAGAACTCTTAAAAAATTAACAAAAATAGAAAAGAGTATGGATTTGATTTTTAGCTATGTTGGCACGCCAAGCGATATTACCTGCCATGAGAAAACTGAACCATCCAAATGTGTCGTTGCTGATATTAATGTTCACATTTAAGTCACTGAAAAAAAATATTTAACCAGTCGCCTTCTAAATGCTTCTGATTGTTAGACAAAGCTCATTATGTATCATACCTTTTGGCGAAACTGCATTTTCTATTGGGATGATCTTTCACTTGCTTTAAGGGAACAAAACGACTGTAGAAAAGGTGCACAAAGAACTCAAGGGAGAAACAATGAGTATAAATGTAATGCAAGAATTGACATTAAAAAGAAAATTAATCCTGCATCCAACCTTGATCAATTTAAGTTTGTAATATACTGTGACTGAGCAGTCAAAAGTCCAGAAAAATCCTGAAGGTGGGCGACTGTCACCGGAGGAGCGTTGATCACGACACCATTTGTCTCAGCAACAACAGTTCTTTTATTTCTATTATTCACATACAAAAAAACATACACGAATTAAAAAAAAATAAAACATAGCTCCTTTCCTGTTCGTTTCAATCTTTGATATTTTGTAAAAGATATTAAATTTCTAGTCCTGGGGTTTTAAAACTGTTGCTTAAAAATGTAGCTTCGATACAAAGTTTTAGTTGTATATAAATTGGTGTTGCTGATTCTTTGCTCCTACAGGCTCCCGAGAACACATTTGTGTTCGCTATTGACCGCAGCACTACGAATGTTGGAGATTTCTTTGCCATCAATCCTTACAACGGCATCGTCACGGTCAACAGAGACCTGTCAGAGAGCGTGCCATCAAATTATCCAGTAAATCAACTGTTGAACACATTTCATATCCTCCTTTAGACCATTTTTTAATTATTTTTGCACAAACCCGTTTCTATAAGCCAACAGAACTTTTATTTTCGGTTTAATAATTATTCAACCCATGTTCCTTTAACTGTTTAACTGACTTTGTATTTGTTGAAGATGCAACGACGCGCAATGGTATAAACACGATTGTAAATGTAAGTTTCTTTTCTTTTTTTTTTTTTTGCAATTAGACCTTTGAAAGCTAATTTAAAAACCATTAAAATATTGAATAAAAAAATAGCTGGAGGAGTTGGTTTTTCATCACTAACCATATCAAATACAATTTTGTCTTCTTTGCAATATGAGACATTTGGTACATTATTCTTCATTATTCTTAAAAAATAGCACAGGCAGATAACTGGAATTTCAATTGTTTTGCAGTTCCGGGTTCAAGTGAGAGATCTTGGTGCGAACCCCAGGGAATCTTTTGTCCCGGTCACCATCACAATCCTCCGCAACGACGGCCGACCACAGTTCATCGACTCTGGCCTCTACGACAGGACTGTGCCTGAGGATATCTCAGTTCTGGAGACCATCATTACTGTGAGTATGGGGAATTTTGTAAAACAGGAAGTTAATGGCAGGTCATGTCTCACGGCATCAACATATAACGCGCAAGTGTTTGATAGAAAAGAAAACTTTTACTGTTCTGGGGAAATGTACTTTAATTTGCTTTGTGGATCATCAAAATGGTGCTGGTTGGCACTTGGAAAAAGCTGATAAGAGAAAAGTTGGCATGCTTTATTCAGTTAGAAAATTTTATTTACAACAATTTCACGTGTTGCATCATATATGAAAGAAATTTAGAAACAGCTAATTTCAGAAAGAGAGAGAGAGAGAGAGAGAGAGAGAGAGAGAGAGAGAGAGAGAGAGAGAGAGAGAGAGAGAGAGAGAGAGAGAGAGAGAGAGAGAGAGAGAGAGAGAGAGAGAGAGAAAGTCAAGCTAAATAATAAAGCACATTGGCTAGATTTATCGATTTTTTTTTTACAGAACAGTAATGGGCATCAAAAAGTAATTCATCTGAATCAAAGCTATGTGGATTAAGTAAAGTTGACCTCCATAATCTCCCTTGAGATATCCTCTCGCTTCTCTTACCTACAACTTTTCTTTGAAAGGTGAGCGCTACCGATCCTGACCCAGCGGACACCCCTAACGGGCGAGTGACGTACACGATTGTCGGACCTGTCTCTGCCAGGGCCCTGTTCCAGATCGACCCTGTCACTGGCGAGATAACAGCCAGGGTGTCACTTACAACAGCCGCCGAGAACTTCTACCGCGTAAGTGTGGTTTTGTTAGCACAGCGACCTCTGTCGCGGGATATAACATGAGAACATTTGTTTTACTAGGCTGTTACTTGAAGTTTGATATTTATTTTCTTAATATTATTTGATTTTTTAACTTTATGCGATAAGAAGCAAAGAAGTGGCAATGAATGAGCATATTTTGAAGTAAAGACTGCCTTTCTGATTGACAACATTCCATCAAATTTGTACAAAACGGTAAAATATTATTTCAGTCAAAATGTCCTCAGGACAGTTTAAGTAATTTTTGCTAATTGAATGCGATTTGAGTGATATCTTTATCTTAGTTAAATCCTTTTCAGATGCTTTCTCTCTTATCATATCCTCTACTTTATTAGTTTATTTGAATTTCTTCGATTAAACAATGACTAAATTTTTTGCTTCAGACTTTTTGTATACAGAAAACTAAACATATTTTGTTTTTTTTTTTCTCTAAAACCAACACAAAGGCATAATGCGACATCCTTTATTTTTTTTTTTAATTACTACCTTAAAAAACCTTATAGAAAAACTTCATGTGCTCAACTCCTTTATTTATCTTCAGTTGACCATTCGGGCGAGTGACCAAGGAGTGACCCCTCAGAGCATCGAAACCATCGCCTCCATCACCATCACACGCAAGGGCAACCCGTTCTTCTCGGACAACGAGTACAGGGAGACGAGATCTGAGAACACACCCGTGAACTCTAACATCATCCAGCTCCAGGCCACAGATCCGCTCAACGTGAGTAGTTTTAGAATGGTCAATGTCTCTGACCCTTATTCTGTAAGTGCTAGGCAGGAAAAGGTTAGTTATCTAATGTTTTACTGTTTAACATCAAGCATTAATAGAATAGCGCTAAGCTTATATAATATCTTAATGCAGAATTCATGTCTAAGATAAAAACAAAGGAGCAGAATTTTAAATAAACGTATGAAAATAGTTCTTACAAAAACTCCCCCCCTCTACTTTTTATTTTATACTGTGTGGAACTATTTTTTATCAATTATAATTATTACAGAGAGAGCTTTTTTGTGTTACACTTATATGAATTTTTTTTTTTATCAATTACAATTTTTACAGAAAGAGCTTCGCTACGAGATCACCGGTGACGGTTTGGCGTCCACTCTGTTCCGAATCAATCCTGAGACTGGCCTCATCACCCTGGCCCAGTCGCTGGAGAGTGATGAGAGCAACACCTACGTGGTCAGTGTTTCACAACCTCTTACTCTGAATTCATGTAACGTGAAATATTTCTATTGGGAGTTTAGGGAATCGAAGCTACATCTACTAAGCATAGTTAACCAAATCGTTTGTTAGATATGTGGAAAACAGTTAAAGGGTCAAAATGCGACATATAAAGCAGGAAGGTTCAATGTTTTTTCCAACTTCCACCGACTTTATTTTCTTTTTTTAAGTTTCATAATCAATCTAGCGATTGCATAAAATATTGAGATAATAGTTGTCAAAAAAAGACCAAATATAAACGTGTATGAAATTTGTCTGAATCAACCAAGAGATCTAAAACTGCAATTGTCAATTTATTGCCATACTTTTCTTATAGGTGAATTTTTTTTTTATTCAATTATTTGTTTTAGTTTCTTGTCTCGATGTTTTTACCATCTTTTTATCCATAATCATTTCCCAGGTGTTTTGAAGGCCAAAATGTACACAATCTAATATGATTTTTAAAATATCTCTACCATAAATCGATGTCAAAATATATATCAAACATCATGAACACTGATTTATTTTCATATATCCTTACGTATAGTTTCCTCCTTCCGTGTTCAGATTCGTGTGGCCGCATTCAGGGTTGAGGACTCTACTATACGTGCGCTGACCATTGTCCGTGTGACCGTGACCCGTAACGCCAACGCTCCACGCTTTTTGCATGGCAACCTGGAATACACCATCTCAGAGGACCAGCCTCTTGGCGTATCATTTGGTCAAGTCAACGCGACTGATGCTGACCAGGTAGGGAGTCTCTCTTAAAAACCTACATTTTGCCAAAGTAAAAAAAAAAATTAAGGGAAATCTGGTCGACTGTCAAAAATGTGACAACTAAGTTATGCTTAATGCGGCCTCTATGAAACGGCAAAAAGCTGATGGTTTTCATGGAGACAGAATAGTAAAGAATCATGATCTTCCTTTCCCCTTATCTCTGATACAGAATGACCTCTCCTGTAAACTTTAACCAAGTGATAAACTACAACTGCAAAAACTATTAAAAATTATCATAAGTAAAAAAAAATATAGATCTAATAAAAAGAAAAAGAAAAACATTTCGGAAAAAAAAAAAAAGTATAGTTCTTCAATGTCACCATTTTTTCCACCAAGCTAGATGTATGTGTATAAAACATTCTTTAACATCTTTCCTACTTTCTACCCCATGCTCAGGGCGACAACGGCGTGTTTAGATACTCGATCAGCGCGGCAGACTCGACCCCAGACAACTCTAACCTTTTCTTCTATGTCAATCCCCTCACTGGAGTGATCGCAGTCTCCGCCGACCTGGCTGACGATCCGGCCAGACCCGTGCAGTACACGGTAAGATTGCTCACAGCGGTAGCTCGAAAGCGTAACTTAACATTTTGATTGTAATCCATGTGAATCAAGTGGAGCGTATGCTTCAAGTTCAAGTTATTATGATTGCAATCAATGGTTTACTTTTTATAATGAAAGTATAAAAAAAAATTTGAACTTTCATATTTTCGTAAAATTAATGTTAGACAAATGAAAATTACTGTTTGGAACGCAATTTCATGTGAATTTTAAGGCATGATTTTTGTTTATTTTTATCACATCAAACTAGTGTTTTTGAAACGTTGGTTTTATGATTATGCCGAGTTTTTTCCCCCTGTCATGATTCTTCTTTCAATTATCGATTCGTGAGTGTTTTTCTTACTTATTTATTTTAAGATAAACTTTTTATTGTCTTTTTATCATAGAATCTATCAGAATTTCTCACACTTCTAATCATGTTTTTCATCTATCCTTCCACCCCCGTCATCCTTTTTTTCCTGCATACCTAAAACTCACCACAAACGACGTGTATACACGAATACATTTGCACATATTAGCTGGTCGTGGTTGCCACAGACAACGGCTTCCCCCGTCAGTCTACCAGCGTGCGTGTCACAGTGTTTGTGGTGAGGAACCGGTTCGGCCCCGTGTTCCAGCAGGACGTCTACGAGGAGACCATCAGCGAGAACACTCCTGCAGGCACCAGGATTCTCACCGTGCTTGCCACTGAGCAAGAAGGGGTTAGTGCACGCCTTCGGCATTTGATACACATGCACAGTAAGGTATGGAAGAAGAAGAAGGAGGAGGAGGAGGAGGAGAAGAAGAAGAAGAAGAAGAAGAAGAAGAAGAAGAAGAAGAAGAAGAAGAAGAAGAAGAAGAAGAAGAAGAAGAAGAAGAAGAAGAAGAAGAAGAAGAAGAGGAAGAAGAAGAAGAAGAATAGGAATAGATAGACCAACAAGAGAAGAGAAGAAAGGGAATAGTAACTGTACGAGGGCGAAGAAAAATATTTCCGAAGAGCAGAATGGTAAAATGATCTATATTACATACATAAAATCGCAGGTCATTTTCTGTTTCTCCTCCTGCAGGATCCGGTAAGATATTCCCTATTGGGAACTCTTCCTGCATCTCTGTATTTTGTCATCAACCCCACCACTGGAGTTATTTCAACAAACGCCAGCATTGTTTTTGATTCAACTACCAGATATCAGGTAATGAATGCCTTGTTTACTGATGCCCCAATCCAACGCTGCCTCTGTATCTGCATCTACGTTTCAGTCTGTTTGACTGTCGGTTGTCTGTCTCTCTCTCTCTGTGTCTCTGTCTGTCTGTCTGTCTGTCTGTCTGTCTGTGTGTGTGTGTGTCTCTCTCTCTCTCTCTCTCTCTCTCTCTCTCTCTCTCTCTCTCTTTGAATTTAGATGACCTGCCTGTATGTATATTTTTCTGTCTTTGTATCTGCAGATATGAGCTTATGTACTTTCCAGCACTTCCGCCTATTTCATTGGTCTCTGAATGACTATGCCCTTGTCTCCGTCTCTGTCTCTGCGACCATGTCTGTCTATCTTCCCTCTTCCTCTACCCTTGGATCATATAATAAGTTATTCAATCTATCCATCAGATGACGGTGCGGGCAGTGGATATCCCAAGCCAGACCGCAGGGCCGAGAGTAGGCACAGCCCAGGTGTTCATCAACGTTGGCCGCAACCCGAATGCACCAGTGTTTGAGACCAACTACTACAACAGGACCATCTCCGAGTACACAGCGGTCCAAGCGTCCATTCTCAACGTGAGAGCGACAGATCGAGATCCCATCAATGTAAGAACTCAAAGTTATTGACCTTTAGACCCATACTCGCCGGATTCATTGTAGTGCAATATAATTTATTCCATACTATCAATTAATGGGATTATTGTAAATTTCATTAAGGTGGTGAAAATAGACCCTAAAATTTCAGAAGATATTTTAAAGATATTTCAGTTTCTTTTTTTTTCTTCTTTTTCTTTTGCACTTCACTGTCCTCTTTTGTTTTGGCTTATCTAGTTTTTTTTTCTTTCTTTTTTTTTCTTCTAATTTTGAAAAGAATCCCTGTTTTGGGTTCCTACTCGATTCCTGTTTTTTTTTTTTTTAATCTATCTGCCTTACAATGATCTGTTTGTCTGTCTCTGTCTGTATTTCTATCGCTATCTCCCCCTAACTTCGAGTTAGCCTAAATTCCATCTTTTGATCTTTTCACCGGGCCTTTAGCCATAACCAACAGCAAACGCTCATCAATATGTTGTTTTACCTCACTAACGTAAACATATAATTGTTCAAGCTTCGGTAAATTGCTAACCCTCCATTTGCTCTTTGTTTTTGCCAGAGCCCCAGTGGTACAATTATCTACAACATCATCAATATCGCCTATGATGCGCCCACGAGCGGCATGGCGGTGGTCAACAGCTCCGACTTCTTCGTGGTGAGCCAGACGACTGGCATCATCTACCTGTCCAAACCGCTCATAGACCCACGCGTACCAGACAGGTTCAACGTGAGTCAAGTTCATAGTTATATCTACAGCAATCTCTCTCTCTCTCTCTCTCTCTCTCTCTCTCTCTCTGTCTCTCTTTCTCTCTCTCTGTCTCTCTTTCTCTCTCTCTATCTCTTTCTCTCATTTCTTCGTTTCAATTTATGATTCGCTTGTTTGATTCGTAAAAATGAAACTGCTTAGTGCTTTAGCCAACGGCATTAGAAATTTGAAAAATAAATGATGAAATTAAAATGTAGCTACTCAAAATTCGAAAGCTAGAAAGTCAGAGGAACCGTCATTCTCTAGATATTGCAGAAATTTTGAATTATACCTCAAACCTGTGGCAAATCAAATATTCTAAAAAGAACAGAACCTTTTAAGCTTTTTTACTTTGTCAGCTTGTATACAATTATAGCCCATTTTAAAGGGATTAAGAAAACTGCACTGGGGATAAAGAGAAAATGAAACGAAAAAATTAAATAATAAAGTTAATTCAATTAAACTATGTGCTCCTCACATTTCACGTTTATGTCAAGATAAGAAGGGTGTTATACTTCTTTACTGATTCTTGACTGATTCCGTGATTCTGCAGATCACCGTGCAAGCGTCTGACTCGGCCATCTCGGCCAAGACAGACACCACCCAGGTGGAGCTGAACGTTGTGAGGAACCTGAACACGCCTCTCTTCACAGAGATCGACTACTCGGCCAGCATAGAGAACACATGGGCAGTAGGACGGCCGCTGTTTACAGTGACAGCCAGGGATAATGACATCAACGTGCCTCTCAATGCAAGGGTAAGTTCTCATCATGCTCTTTTCTTAAAATTTCTTTTTTCCCTCTTCAAGTTCACCAAAATTATCACGTTGATATTTTTTAACTCAGCATTAACATTTGACATCCTATATTGTGAAAACCCACAAAGGAGCTCCATTCTAGGGTAATGACGACAATTCTCACTGTCTATGATGTAGTCTTGTATTTATTTTGCAACTATATGTAATGAGGGTTAGCTCATCTGTCATACACAAATCTGGATCCCAAATATCCTGGTCTGATAGCCGATTGCCATGATATCTGGAGGTGAGGAAAATAAACCTTTGTCATGTAGGCGTGAAATGCAGAGGGAATTTAACACTGAAACAGGCGAAGGAAAATATTCCTTGTTCTTGTCAATTCAATTTTGACCTCGAAATAAGGGAAATCAGCTGACCTCATCTGATCTCCAACGGAGGTGCAATCCTTATCTCTCTGAGATTTCTGTATGAAAAGTTTGACATTGAACCTTAGATTTTTAAGATTTCCACTGGAACACTAATCATAATTTTCAAATTGGTCCTGCAGACACCAAACGCCGACTTTGAGTACCTGGTGGACCCCGACTATCAGATCGCTGACCGATACTTTGGAGTGACCCAGGATGGAATTGTCTTTGTTCGTGAATCTCTCCTGACTGACGATCGTTTGTCTTACTTCGTGAGTAGTTAAAGATGAAACCTGAGCATAACAATGATTAGATAAGATAAACTTTATTCATGCCTTTTGGGGAAACTTAAAATGAAGATGACCATTAACATAAACATGTTAAAGAACTTTTAGAAATGTTCTTAAATTAAATACGTCACAAGGAAAACATGGTTTTATCTACCAATGAAAAAATTTTAACTTTATGGTTGTTAATTATTTTGAGAGTTTCTCTCTTTAATCTCTCTCTCTCTCTCTCTCTCTCTCTCTCTCTCTCTCTCTCTCTCTCTCTCTCTCTCTCTCTCTCTCTCAAATTCGCTGTTCTATGTGAAAACGCAACATTTTAATATAATGATATTGCCATTTTGTGTAACTTTTTTATGTTCTCTCGTCTTTTTCAAAATGAAGATTTCAATAGAGGTAGAAGTAGGGATTCGGGTAGGCTATACTATCATTCGAGATATCATGTAAAAAAATATGAAAACTCAGATATGAATTCTAATGGTGCGGGTTTAACAACATAGTAATGAATGCATGCGATGTCTTATCAATCAAAACAAATCTTTGTGACATACACTAAGTTATGTCCTTTCGACAGCTCATGACGAGCAAATCGTTTAGGATATTATTGATGTAAAACCGCCACTTTCTTCCCTAAATAGTATCTTTTGGGTGAGCCTATAAACTTATTATAAACTTTGAAAGCAAGAGTCCATCGTTCATGATATCTTTACGTTTTATCGATATTCATCCTAGTATCATATCATGTCCATTCTTATATCGATACTCACCCTAGAATTGTATCATGGCCATTCTTGTTTCGACTTCCTCCCCAGTTTTATATCATCGCCATCGATAAGAGTTGGTTGCCCAGAAGCAGCCGCGCGCCAGTGAACATCGAAATCACCCGGATTGACGTCGGCGAGAGACGACTTGGCTTCACCCAGCAGGTTCTTACGTAAGTTCCTGAGATAGTTACCCGTGCTTGTTGAAAAAAAGTTATACTATTATTTTATAAACAGTACTTGTGGCAGTAGTCGTAATGAAAGTAGTAGTAGTAGTAGTAGTAGTAGGTAGTAGTAGTAGTAGTAGTAGTAGTAGGTAGTAGTAGTAGTAGTAGTAGTAGTAGTAGTAGTAGTAGTAGTAGTAGTAGTAGTAGTAGTAGTAGTAGTAGTAGTAGTAGTAGTAGTAGTAGTAGTAGTAGTAGTAGTAGTAGTAGTAGTAGTAGTAGTAGTAGTAGTAGTAGAAGGTGCCGAAGCACCTGTAAATCGATGGTTCTAATCCCACAAATTCAAGCATTCTTCGGTCATTTTCACTTAAAGCCTTATCCTAACCACTACTGACAACTAACTCTAACTCTTATTATTCAAACTTAAAGCATAGTAGTAGTAGTAGTAGTAGTAGTAGTAGTAGTAGTAGTAGTAGTAGTAGTAGTAGTAGTAGTAGTAGTAGTAGTAGTAGTAGTAGTAGTAGTAGTAGTAGTAGTAGTAGTAGTAGTAGTAGTAGTAGTAGTAGTAGTAGTAGTAGTAGTAGTAGTAGTAGTAGTAGTAGTAGTAGTAGTAGTAGTAGTAGTAGTAGTAGTAGTAGTAGTAGTAGTAGTAGTAGTAGTAGTAGTAGTAGTAGTAGTAGTAGTAGTAGTAGTAGCAGCAGCAGTAGTAGTAGTAGTAGTAGTAGTAGTAGTAGTAGTAGTAGTAGTAGTAGTAGTAGTAGTAGTAGTAGTAGTAGTAGTAGTAGTAGTAGTAGTAGTAGTAGTAGTAGTAGTAGTAGTAGTAGTAGTAGTAGTAGTAGTAGTAGTAGTAGTAGTAGTAGTAGTAAAATAGCAGCAGCAGTAGCAGTAGTAGTAATAGTAGTTAGAATTATAAGAGCGAGAATTTTAGGTAGTTCTCAGCAGTGGTTAGGATAAGGCTTTAGGTGAAAATGACCGAAAATGCTTGGATTGGTGGGATTAGAACTATCGATTTATAGATGCTTCGGCACCCATCGCCATGCCACTCAAAGAGAACATTAACATAGCTTATACCAATACGCCACTACGCTACCTAAAAAAGAGAGTTTCATGGTGAAAGTATTTACTAAGCCTCCCTGAGTGCCTTGCAATCATGATTTGGAAAAGCCAAATCTATATTTGAAACTACTATATATTTGAGGCTTACAATATTGCTATCGCTCGTCCTAGATGTTTGTGCGTCTAATGGCAAGTGTGGTGCTTCCGGATTCAATGGTTGTCTTTGGTGCGATGGCAATGGGTGCCGAAGCATCTATAAATCGATGGTTCTAATCCCACCAATTTAAGCATTTTCGGTCATTTTCACTTAAAGCCTTATCCCCACCAATGCTGAGCACTACCTAAAATTCTAGCTCATATAACTCTTACTTAAAATTAACCCATTGATTTGCCTCCTCTAGATCTAGTAGTAGTAGTAGTAGTAGTAGTAGTAGTAGTAGTAGTAGTAGTAGTAGTAGTAGTAGTAGTAGTAGTAGTAGTAGTAGTAGTAGTAGTAGTAGTAGTAGTAGTAGTAGTAGTAGTAGTAGTAGTAGTAGTAGTAGTAGTAATAGTAGTAGTAGTAGTGGTAGAAGTAGAAGTAGAAGTAGTAGTAGGAGTAGTAGTAGCAGTAGCAGTAGCAGTAATAGTAGTAACGGTGGTAGAAGTGGTAGAAGTGATAGTCCTATGTTTATGGCATGGATTATTTATTATTGTATATTCTCTCCTTGCTTTTACTTTATTTAATTTTCGTCTATATCTTTTCGCAGCTGGGTCCTTACAGAGAACGTTACACCTAACATAACCGCACCCAAAAAACTAGAAATCGCTAACGCCGATACGGCTGTGCGGTGTGACATTGTGGCGATTAATGACGCTCCAGTAACCTCAAGTGGTGAGTCGTTGCGATGTCTCCATTGCTTCCGTGTAGCATGAAAAAAAAAAAAGAGACGCACACAAAGAGAAAAAAATAACAAAGCAAAATCAAAAAATGAAAATGCATCAGGGTGCATTTTGGGCTTTCCAGTTACAAGATGTAACTATATTGGATTTAATAATGTGTTGTATAGATATCACTACCCTCGTTTCCTACTGGTTTGAACAGTCTTGTTTCCTTCCTTTGGCGTAATGAAATAAAAGCTATCGACTCTAACTATAGTTAAAACAATAATAATAATAATAATAAAAAAAAACATTATCTAAATTCAACTTCCTTCTCCATTACAAAAAAAATAAGGGCCATACTTTTATTTGATAAACTTTTTAAATTTGGCTTTTGTAAAACAATATACATTACTAACTTATTTCCAATCTTTGCCTTTTTCAGAATTCTTCGCTGTGAGGACTACAGGTGACGGGCTGGACTGTGAGCTGTTCTTGCTTAGGGCTTTGGATCGTGAGACAAGCGCTCAATACAACGTTAGCATCCAGGTCAGCCCTGCGCTGGCGGGACGGAAGAAGAGACAGATTAACATCGGTAAGTGCAAGTCTTTGGGCGAACATTTTTCACTGAATGTCGCAAATATGGAAAGAAATAAGCGTTAAGACTGATCAAAATAATGTAAAAAAAGTGGAAAAAAATGATCTAATAATTATAAAACAAAGAAAATTGATGATTGTATTTATGGTGGTGTTGATGCTGACGATGATAATGATGAGAAGGATGATGATAATACCGATGATGAAAAATTAATAAAATGGTGAGGATAGGTGTTGTGATAAGAACATGAAGATTTGAATGTTTAGGTACATTATAAAGATGCTGATGATGCTGACGGTAGAAGCCATCGTAAAGATGAGGATGATGTGCTTGTAATCTTTATAAACCTATAGATTGTAAAGTAACAGACAATAAAACGACTTGTCCTCTCAGTGCCCAACACATGGAACATCTTATACGTCCTTGTGACTGTAAATGACGTGAACGACAACCCTCCCAGATGGAGATTCCCGACCTATCCAGCCAACACGTCTCCAAACTCATACGTGTTTGCCGTGAGCAGAGGAGATGTGCCGGGAAAAGTCGCAGGAACAGTTGAGGTGAGTTAAGCGATACATGTATTAAGCGCAACGTAGTACAAATATTAATGTGAAGTAAAGTCATTTTTGTGTCCTTTCAAATCATAGGTAGCAATTTCTGCATTTTTCTTGCTGTGCCACTAAATAGGTCAGGATAACAAACAAAGAGGTAGAAAACAGAAGTCTTGAGAGAATAACCTCTATTGAAAGTGTTCCGGCCTAGTACTCCTAGCGCACAGGTCTCCCAGTTTTACTTGAGATTTCTTAGTAGCTGGGTCTTCTTAGCATCGTTTTATGCAGAAGTTCTTCATGGTGTGATGCTTATTTTAAATCAAAAGAAATTATAAGATCAATGAAAAAAATATAACATGTGGGCGTAATTGTTATTTAATTTCTCCTTCATGATTTGTTTCAATATTGTACGTGCGACAGAAGATATTTTTATATAAAGCAATTGGAACGTAGATCAAATACCTGGTAGTGGTAGTAAGTTACAATCTACAATAAAATTGAAGCAAAGTTCAGCATCCTTTTAAAAGTTGAAATAGACTGCATTATTGCAAGCTTGCTTATACACCATTTCCAATTTCATTATCCCTGGAATATTTTAAACTCTGATTAGGAGGAATAAGGCAGCTAGAAAATTAGTATAGGTGTTTCAACCAAGTTTGGTTTGGCTTTTTTAAAATGCTGAATAAACTAATGCACTACATACGCACCATTCATTTCACCGCAGGCTGTGGATAGTGATGTGGGCGTGAACAGTCAAGTGAGCTACAGCTTGAGCAGAGTCAGCCAGGGCTCACCGTTCTTCTTGAGCAACAGGCAGGAGATAGTGCTCAAATCCGATCTGAGCGAGCTCACGGACACACTGTACTCACTCGGGGTGACTGCCACCGACGCTGGATCACCTCAACAGTTCTCAACAACCAACATTTACGTAAGTGAAAAATCTGCTTATGATTTTAACACCACAAGGTTTTCATTATGGTCCTGGCAGTCGTATTACAGAGCAGGCACCTTAAATGGAACAAGAATTTCCTAGTTGTATAAAAATGATACAAGGGCTTACGAAATTTCTGCTTTGAATGGTCTATGCTTCTTTGAAGGCTGCTCTTTTACTCAGAAATCACTCAGAAGCCTAACTCTGCTAAAAAGTTCTAAATCAGCTTAAAGCATGAAAACTTTTTTGGATGAATGACACGTTATAAGATCGCCTCGGTTATGGGATTACATTTAGTGCTGGTGTGGTTTTTGTACAAAACAGATAGAGGTATATGATATAAATAAATTTTGCCCCCAAGGGTCGGTACAGAACTGACTGCGACCACTCATAAAATATGTTTCCACGAAGCAAATTGTAGCTAGAAAAAGCATTCTACAAAATGCTGCGACATCATAAGCGACAAGTGCTGCGATAATTATGTAGAAAGCAGCGATTCGTTCAGGGAAGTTCAATAATTCACTGCTTTGCACAAGTCGCGTACAACGTTGTAAAGTGTTTTCCAAATCTATCGTCCTAATACTCCGCACTACATACTAAGCTTACTCCGCGGCAGTTGCTGTTGCTTCCCACATAAAGTCCTTGAAGGTTAACAATCTTGCGGAAATTCATGGATGCGCGTTTATTTTAACCTATATTATAATTAATATTATTAAAAAATCTATAAATAAATTTAGATTTTAGCGGACTATTCATAATGTGCCGCTAGCTGCATATTGCTTTGTGTAATCATACGTGAAGATATTCTACTCCAACTGTTAAAACAATCATACGAAGTAAACCAGTATAAAACGTATGCAAAGGTCGATTTTTTTTTCAATCGAACTGACTATTCTGAATTATGTTGCTGTGGCTTTAATGAAGTGTGATGTCATCAACTATTCGAAACAATGTGACAACAAAGGCCGGATTGAACCATTTATGAACTACTACGGCTTCCCATACAGCAATAACTTTTACTTACATCTCTTAGAACGATATTGCCCTAAATCTTTTACGGTTTTTCTATATTGGTGGGACAATTGTTTTCTTATAAAATAATGTGCAATATATTTTTATAACCAGTAGCTAAACTATTCAGTTATTCAGAGGAAGTGACGTCAGGATTTTCTGTTCTCCACAGATTCACACTCACTTATGCCTGGTGCAAACAATTAATTAATATCTACACCGTGTTTTTTTTTTTTTTTTTTTTTTTTTTTTGTATCATGCGAATGATGACTTAGCTGCATTTTCATACAATGTTTGATGCAAAAGTTGAAATTTTTTTGCAGGTAAACGTCATCGAAGACTTGAACCGATTCGTCCTAGTGGTAGTCGGTTCTAAAACGGATTCGGTTGTACCGAATATTGAAGCTATTCGGCTGCGGCTGCAGGAGATCACAGGAAACATTGTGATCATTGAGTCTGTGAGGCCAAGCATCCAGCTGGACCCAACCAATACGCTCGACTTCAGGACTGACGAGTAAGGAAAATCGGCAATTAAGAATTGTACTGAATAAGCATAAAGTAATGTAAAAGACGAAAAAGTGAAAAAAAAAAAATTATATTTTTCTGGTTGATTGCTTGAAATTACAGAAGAATAAAAGATCACAACACAAGAAATAATTTTATGTAAGATTATACTTCTTATGATATCCATGGGGAATATGAAAAAAAAAAATGTTCGAAACAGTTCATTGTTACAAGTTGGATAAAATGAATTAACCGAAAAAAAAAATCGACGTACAAAACAAATAATTTTTCCTTAATATCGCGTATATCGTAATCATAATGAGACTGATAAATGAATCGCATCCCTCCCCTCCTCCTCTCTTAACTTCTCCTCTTCCAGCACTGACGTGACCTTCGTGGTGGCCGACACTGGCAACTTCAGACTGTTCAGCAACACCGCCCTCAACCTGTAAGTACAGGTCTGCGTGTAAAAATACCTCAAGGAGCGAGTTTGAATCCTGCTGTGGATTCTGCGTATGCTATCTAATCTATTTTAAATTGGTGGTCAAAGCGGTTTCATCTGAAATCAACTAGTTTTGCATGACTGATGTTGGCTCAATAAAAATTATCCAGTATGATAAAAATAGAGAAAAAAATATGTAGACCTTGCTTTTTAAATTCGCTGGTCTATTATCCATAAATTTAAATTTTGTTCATTTTCTATACCCCCCTCTCCTCAAATCCTCCTTCTCTCTCTCTCCCTCCCTCTCTCTCTCTCTCTCTCTCTCTCTCTCTCTCTCTCACTCCTACGTGCTCTCTTTTTCTTGATGTTTACCCACGGTTTCCACTTTCTCTCTCACACTCATTTTCTTTTTCTACCTATCTCCCATTCATGTGCCGTTCTTTCTACGTTTGCCCAAACGAGTTTTTTTTCATTTCACTCTATTTCCTACGGCTGTTTTTACTCCCGCTTTAAATATCTTTTCCGGATAATTATGTGTCCCACACTCGCAAACGACTATATTATCTTATCTTACACTACAAATGGTAAAATTTCTATAAAAACTTATTTAAAGTTGGAATTGTCTAAAACTTTGGCAACATGCTTCTCTCTCGACCTCAGCGTGACTGATGCCAGTGACATCACAACGCTGACGAAACTGGTGCCACTGGGCACGGCTGTAAACGGTCAGCTGTCCATCAGACGGCCGTTTGACCTGAGCGTTGTGTCCGTCTCTGCGGCCGTTCTCGACAGCTTGCAGGGTTCAGCCATCAAATTACCCAGCTTACACAAGTCCTACACCTGGTGGCTGGATGACCCGTGGGCAGCCTTCGTGGCTCTCGGTGGCCTGGTATTCGTGCTGGCCCTTGTGGCGATCATTGTCTTGCTTAGGAGTTATAACAAGTGAGTTCTATCTGTGGCGCTCCTTCATTATCATTATTTCTTTAGATGGTAACATAATTATGGTATCTTAACAAGTGAGTTCTATCTGTGGCGCTCCTTCATTATCATTATTTCTTTAGTTGGTAACATAATTATGGTATCTCCTAATCTTTGTAGTTCGTACTGGTTGCTCCAGATTTTTGTAACAGGGTTGTTTTATGTCCTGTAAACGTGGAACATGGAAAAGTCCATATCTGTATGGATCATTACTAATTTATAAACCGACTGATTGTCTTGCATTATGCAACAAATGGCTGCAAAAAAGCCCTTTTTACCAATTTTAACCATCTTCACATGCCCTTTGGCTTCTTATCTTTTCGAACATTTGGATATTTTTTACTCCACTTTTTCTGAAATGTCGTTATATTCGTTCCAATTTCATAATTGTGATCCAAAGAAGACGCTGATTATGAGGCCTTGAACTACCCTATCAGAATTTCAACAAAAAAAAAATTGATAAGAATATCTTAATCTCACTCGTTTTTCTTCTCGCCTTAGATATCACAAGTTTGTCAAGAGGTTCCGCGTCTACCAGATGAACATGGCGGGAGCTGAATTTACAGAACCTCCCAGCTTCCTCAGGGAATACGAGACACAGGTCAGGCGGGTAAAGCTTTTGTTGTGTGAAAACTCTGTTTTTATTTTATTTATTTTTTTTTTTTGAACAACATGACATTCTAACTCGTCATTGCGTCTTTTTTTTTTTTTTTTTAAATTTTCAATGCCAGGGAGATCTATTGAAAATATCCATCCTCATTCACACTCGCGTAACCCATTCATTTTTGTTTCATTCACATCTATGGCATAGGTGGCGATTTGTGCATAAGATATTAGGTGTCGATTCGCACGCTTAGCAAAGCACTCGAAAGTCTATGCGGAGATTGTAAGATCTCAAGCTAACATATTAAGTTTTCTTTGGCGAGCAGCCTGCTATTACTTCTGTTACCTCTGTTTCTACTATGGCTGATACTGCTTCTACTACCGTTGCACATCACTGGTACTCATAGAGCTCTTATCAGCATCGCTGTACTTATTCATTAGTATCATTATTTTTCTCATTTTCATTTCTTCTTTGTCTTCTTTAAAAAAATTGAAAGCTTTCATGACTAATAAAATCTTTTACTGTATACTCTACCTCTGACCTTTGAACTTTCTCCAGAGCCTGAACATGTACGTCCCGCCTGATGAGACTGTGCAGGAGCTGGGCGAGATCAACATGGGCTACCAGGACCAGGGAGCCACGCCCAGGGGAGGCGCGGGCACTGTGGTTAACCCGGTCTACGGGAAGTAAGTTGGCACCATGGAGGAGATATGATAGCAACTAGTGCTGCGCTTTCTATTTCTAAAGTATAATATACTGATACTAATTTATCCTGTTTCCTTGTATAACTACACTAAACGTACATAAAATTATAGATCTAAAAATTCAACAAAAACTTGCGACATGTGATTGGGGCGATGGGCTTGTGTACAGCTCGTTTTCTGGTGTAACTGAGGCTATCCAAAAAAGATGAGATTTTGCCCCTAGGCTACATAGCTTAGCTCGATTCAGCATTAATAGCACTCCATTTAGCTCTACTGGTATTCGATTAATGAGCCCATTTCAAACTTTATGTAATGTACTGTCGTAAAATCGTATCTGCAAAAATATTCAAAAATTAAAACAAAAAGATATCTACCATTAGTCTGCAATGATGAGTTATTGAGATACTACTCAGAGAATAATAGAAACAAAATTTTAACATGGATCTATAATATACTCTAGCAGTAATTGGACCTATATGCACAGTCAGTTTTACATTATTTTGCACAATCTTAGCATTATGATGCGTTTACCTTTTTAATGGCTTTACTGAAGCAGTTTTAGTTCAAAATTAAAAAAAAATGCATACAGGTATTAAATTATTTACTGTCTTACTCGCCTGAATGTTTGGAAATAAAGGGTTACATGACAAACGCACAATTAAATATTTCTTTGAAGGCTGGGAAAATTTTTAAAATTAAATTTAGTACCATCTTAATGAATTCGAAATTAAAAAAAATTAATAAATACAAAAAGGAGAAAATACATAGCTTCATTTAACTCTTGAAACTCTTTCCTATAGCACATTTTCGCCTTTCTTCCTAAACGGTTTGCAATTTTTAACAAGTTTTATTAAGTTCACTAACTGGCTTGACACAAAAAAACTTCACAAGATGGCAATTAAAAATCATTTGTGGGAATCTACATTTTTGACACCATTGATTAAATGAATGATATTGTAAATAACTATAATAGCTATCACTCTCTCTCTCTCTCTGTTTCTCTGTCTGTCTGTCTCTCTGTATCTCTCTCTCACTCTCTTTGCCTCTCCTGCTCCGTGCCTCCATTCCAACAAATCTCTGTCTCTCTTCATTATGTCATAAAAGCACCTACTTATTCAAAATCATGTTATGTAAAACTTGTCCTTATTATTCACAATACTGCTACTAACATTAGCTTATAATTGCACTTGGGGAAAAAATCCTACAAATTATAACTTTAAACGCACATGTTTCCGATGCCGTGATTTCTGTTTGCTTTGCTTTGCTTCTGACGACCTATAACCCCACGAATCACATCTCACTTATTTGCAGGGTGCCCTACTGATGTCCCTTGTCTCTCTGCTTCACACAGGAGTATGGCAAGTCCGCGATCCACCTACCGAGAGGGCACCACGCTCCTGTAGAATTTTAACCAGGCTACCACGATGATTTCAACGATTTACCTTTTATTGTTTATGCTTTTTCCATTATTTGTTTGCTTTTCCACTGATTCGTCTGTAAGTGATAAGAAAAAAATCTCAGACTCCAACGAATGAGCTCCACGTTATAAAGAATAATTATAGCATATTATATTGCCACTTTGATATAAAGATGGCGACCATAGCTTGTCGATATTATTGTCTGTTTCTATATAAGGGTTAAGTCGATTTGGCGCTCATGGTCTATAGTACTTTTGTGGTTGTCAAACTTGATTTATACCTCTTAATACCTTAGGTTTTTTTGTGACTTTAAAATCGATGAAACAAGTCATGTGTTACTATATTTTGTGACTAGTTACTATAGTATGTGCTCAAAGTGCTTTGTCTACTTAAAGAATTCTGTTTGTTTTGTGAGACGTTTATTTGAGACTAAAATCAAAATCTTTATTTCATATAATAAACTTTTCTATGTTTGCAAAAAAAATAATGTTTGTCTCCATTTTATTTCTTGAGGGATATAGAGTGATGAAGTTGCGATCAGTTACGAAAATGGAAGAAACAATAAATTTGAGAATCTTATGCTGCTTGCAAAGCTGCAAGGTTGATAAAAAGCCTCCAACTGTATAAGACTAGGTCAGAAAAATAGTCGCAAATAAGGATTTAAAGAAGCAATAGTCGAAGATAACAGTGATAGAAATTATTGATGATTGTGATAATGTTAGTGATGATGAGAACGAAATTAGTGCTGGCGTTGATATGTGTGATTGTTATATTTATCATACCATTGATAATTATGATCATGGTGCTGATTTTCATGATAGTGCTGATGACGATGGTGATGAAGATGATAGCGCGTATAGATGACGTTAATAATGATGACGATTATGATAATGAACACGATAATGATAAAGGTTATGGAAGTGGATGGTAGAGAATGAGTAATGGCGGAGATGAAGACTATTAAGTTGACTATGTTTCTCTCATTTGAACATGTTTAGTTGCTGCTTGTAAGGGCAATGACCATAAGGATCATGATAATATAGATAGTGCTGCTTAGCTGGAGTTAAGGTGATAACAGACAACATCTTAAGCAGGAAAAATACTATATTTTACATTACTGAAACTTTTAGCACATTCTAAGACATAAACATTTAACAAACAACTTGTTCAATGTTGACATGTCTCATTTATTCAACAACATTCCTCTCTTGCAGTGATTATCATCTTTTATGAAATTTTTACAAAAAAATGTAAAGTTTCAGCTTTTAAAAATCATTTTGAAAAATTTAAAATTCGAAATAAAAAAAGCAACAAACTGGAACGATTAGACAATATTGTAACATTCTAAACATAAGAAGAAAATAGATAACCACTGGACACAGCAAACACAGCTTTTGCATGCAAATCTGTTGTCGGGAAATTCGATGAAATTTGACTAGAGAAGAGTCATACCAAGTTTTAATGTAATAAGGATTTGTAAACCACGATTCTGTTAACAACGGCGTTATGAAGCTAAGAGAGAGTTGTCCTAGAGACAGGTTCTCGGCCTATATCTTCATATCGTCATCAAGAACGACAAGAAGTAAAGGATCTTAATGATGTTGGGCACCGAAACTTAAGGGTTTTTTTTTTATATAATTGTGGAAAATCAAGAAATATTCCCAGAACTTTTCTCATAGAAGTTCCATGATTTTAACGATTAGAGAAAAAGACAAGGTCCATAACTCTTTGAACCAAATGAAATTTTGAAACTTCGTTTTTATGTGATTCAAATAAATTTTTACAAGAGACGCAAATTCTTCTCAAGAGCTTTTGATTATGTAAAAAGAGGATCTCCAACGCATGAGCACAGGATCTAATCACTCTGTAGTTAACCATTTATAGGGGAAGGAAGAAGTTCTAAGTAAAAGTAAAATGTAATGACTTTAATGCACTTAACTTTATGAGCTGTGAATAAAATTCAGTTCTTCATGTAAACACTGCAACAGATCAGATGTTGAAAACTTCAGTCCTAGACTCCAAGTTGTCCAGAATCAACAGCGAAATCACAACAGTTTCCTCTGTTGCTTCATGAATTCATAAAACTAAATGCATCATTAGATATTTCACGGCATTTTCCTAAGTTCAATAGTCGTAAGGCCTGCACTTCCAGAAAATTGATTTAATAATGACACTCGATACACAAAGAAAATGAAGGCTGAAGACAGGCTGTCCCCTCTGGCTTTAACGTCTTCTCCTGTCTGTCTGAAAAGGACCTTTTCAAATTTTAACTTGCCTTTAAATAGAGTTATGAAACATTGATTGGAGGAGACTACTTTCTTATAACGGAGTAGCATGAAGCAATTTATCGCAATGATAATACAATGTAAATTAATTCAAGAATGAAAATAATCTAACACTGTAAATGTTTGAGAGAATAAAGAGGAAAGAAAAGGGGGAGGTTGGGATGGGGATACTAGAATTACTCAACGACTTCGAGAAACATCTCCTATGACTTATGTGTGGAGGCTGAGGATTTTAATTAATAGTTAATGCAGTTAAAAAAAAACAAACAAACTAACTAAAAACCCTCCAAAAAGATAGTAGCACACAAACCAAAAAAGTTCATGAAACTATTGCAAATTAAGTTTAAAAAATAAAAGGTGTAAAATTCAAATCGTTCTTATTTCATAACAAAAAGAAAAGAAACCGCCATCAATACAAAAAAAAAAAAAAAAAAAAAAAAAAAAAAACAAAAAAAAAAAAACAAAACAAAACAAAACAAAAGTAAAACAAAACCAACGTACAAAAAAATACAACAACAAAACAAACAGCGCCCCCCTCCCCCTTTAAAAAAAAAAACAAAACTAGACAAGCAAAACAAACAAAACCCGCCCTGAGTTTGCTTTTCTATACATTTCAAACAAATAAAGTAGATAGGTGTTGTTCTTTTTTCTTTTCCCTAAGAAAAGGAGTGTTGAATAAGAATAGTTCACTAATTTTGTAAAATCCAAATCTATTCACAGCTTTTTATTAAACATTCATTATGATGTAGGTTTAAGTTAACAGAGCGACTAAGAATTCCCGCATGGTAGTTCACTTTTATGCACTTAATGCGAAAATGCTCAGCTTTGTATTCAGCATTTAAAGGATCTAAAAACCGATAGGGAAAGGACAGAATTAGTCGATTTCCTTTCTTTCGACAGCATCAAACCTGCCAGTTTGTGATTTTTTTTATGAATTATTTCCCCTTATAGAAAATCCCGCAACCCTTTTTCATTGCAAGCTATTCTGACCTAAATCCACGAAGGTATGTTATCTGGGGCAAAGGAAAAGAATTAGAAGGGCATTATTTTATGCTCAAAGAGGGAGAGGGAGATACATTTAAAGGTGAAGAGATAAAGGAAGTTATAAATGATGAACCTAAAAAAAAAAAAAGAATTACAAGGGATTGCACAGGTAATAAAATAGTCAGTCAGTTGAGTCGAAAAAGAGAGGTATATTGAAATAATCTGCTGTAAATTGTCCGTCTCATTTTTTTTTCTTGTGGTCTTTTTCTTTGTTTCATTCTTTCTTGTTCTCTGTCTCCCTGTCTGTCTGTCTGTCTGTCTGTCTGTCTGTCTGTCTGTCTGTCTGTCTGTCTGTCTGTCTGTCTCTCTCTCTCTCTCTCTCTCTCTCTCTCTCTCTCTCTCTATGAGTCTTTCTCTTTTTCTTTTTCCTTTAAGTATGATGTCTCTTTTCGTCAACTGCTCTCTCGTTTTTTCGACTTCCCTCCCTGGCCATGACTTCTGTAGTCTGCTCGCTCGGTGTGGTCGCCGGAAGGATGTACCGAGCTGAGCTGCCGATTCCTCTTATTTAATTAAGGTCGTAAAAACCGCCCGGAGAATGTCGTTTGCTTAGGCTAAATTGAGTCTCGAACTCCTAGGCACTCTCGAAGCAAATCCCGGTGGATTACGAGAAAGAGCGGGATAATCCCGGGTCACATTAGGTTACCTGTGGGCTGTCGCCCCCAAAACTTTGTTTACTGGTTTTGTTTGTTTCGTATGAGATGGACGATTTGGAGAGCTGGAACAGTGCCTCTCACGTATATCACTCAAATAGACTTACACTTGTGGTCTTTGTTTGGAGCAATCTGATTGGTTAGGGAGTTGTTTTTTTTTTCTATGTTGGCTCGGCGTATTTACATGCAGTTACTAGGATGTATCATAAGAATTTTCCTGTTTTCTTGCTTGTGAAATAACAAAATTGGCAAAACCCTGACCCTTTATTTTTTAATTTATGTTTATGAAGAACGTCAGAAAAATGCCATAAATTGGTACAACTCTCAGTGTGTTTTCGGCGATGTTTATGATGAAAAACGAAAAAGGAATCCCTTAATTTGGTTAAAAAAATTTTTCATCGATGATTATGAAGAGCGGCAGGAGAATCCTAGAAATTGACGAAATGCTATAAATTATGTTTTGATAATCAGAGTAAGAGGGGCGGCAGGAGTGCTTTGTATCGATACAGCACTATATTCGTTTTTATCTCTGTTTATAAAGGCGATAGAACTCCATTATTATAATTATAGATGTTTAACTATAATTCATCATGGAGTATCGCGACCGTAAACAGCACAGGAATTTTCGTGTATCGATAGTTCACTGCGTGTGTATTTCATCAATATTCTTAATCTACCAATGATTGGTATTAAACCCTATAGTTTGAACCGTCTATAAAATAAAAAAAGGTACTCATGTGACGTAGATTTTGCATTATGTGTGCTTTTACCATCGATAAGCCACAGAAGAACATATATATATATATATATATATATATATATATATATATATATATATATCACGAAATTAATACTTGTAATACTACCAGCATTCAAATAATATGGTAGGCAGTGAACAAATAGCTGAGTTTTTATAGAAAAAAATTGTATTTTCCTGCAACCATCAGCACATTATGACAGATGGCAAAAAAAAAAAAAAAAAATGAGAGAAAAGGGGTTAGTAGTTAGGGTCGGGTCAACATAAAAGTGTAACCATTGCGTCAGTCCATTGCCTCCTCGTGCCATTACGGGTCGTTAAAGATATCCCCCCGTTGGCAGTTTCTGTCCTGTTCTATAGCCTGGTGTCCTAGGACCTGTGGACAACCACGACTGGTAAGATCATAAAAGTAAGACAGACAAATCCTGTAACAAACGGGACCTCTTGCTAGAAAGATGTTGTTGAATGCCGCAGGTGCGGGAATATGACTTGAGTCTATTAACATCGCTTAACCATAATTGTCTCGGCCTTTTCTTCCCGTTACGCAGTGGCAAAATTGAGCAAGGAAAGAAGGGGTGAAAATATACTCCTGATATAGCAATAGAATTCGATTATTTAATATCTATTTTGACTGTCTTAAGGCAATGTATGAATGTTGTGTATTAGTTTCGAGTAGGTCTTAAAAAAAGCTTAACGCTTTTGTGATTTCGTATTCAACATTTCCGTTGCTTAAATATGTACATAAACACCTGCAGTGAATCTGTTTGGCAGTGCGATCCTGCTTAGAACGAGTATTTCGCTGATTTTTTTGATAATTTAACACAATCTGCCTCGTAGTCTCTGACTAAACAGTTTCGTCTCTTGATCACCTTCTGATCTGTTCGTTTGTCCGTCTGTCAATGCCTTTATCTCTGTTTGCCTGTCTTTGCCAACTGTCTGTCTATTTGTCTGTCTGTCTCTGTCTCTGTCTCTGTCTGTCTGTCTGTCTGTCTGTCTGTCTGTCTGTCTCTCTCTCTCTCTCTCTCTCTCTCTCTCTCTCTCTCTCTCTCTCTCTCTCTCTCTCTTACAACGAAAAGAATGTAACGGAGCGCCTCTGAGGTCGTTGTTGAAAGTATGGTGAATTCCAGATTGAAAATAGAAATAATGGAAAATAAATACGAAGACTGGGTGGTATAGCTTACACAGAATGAGCTATCAGGAGAAGATGCTATCATAAAGACAACCTGCAATGTTTTCTCTCTCCAGATTAAATTCTAAGGTTATGTTTAAGATAAATATTTGAGGTTCAACAAAAACTTTTCACAATCCTAACGTTTGTGCTAGCGTTGTGTTTGCTGGGGAAGGGGAAAGGAGGGGAGGGTAGTGGTTTCTTTTTTTCCATATCGTCTGTGCGATTGTAAGCAAGGACGTAAATATTAGCTCTTATAAGTTTATTTTGACTTGCGCATCAGATGAAACAAGAATAAAAAATAGTTTACTTTGGAAACAGAATGGAAGCTCTCTTAAATTTTATAAAAATTCGCAAGTCTACAATCAGTTTAGTTAATCCGACTACTTCAAATGATGCTGAAAAGATCTAATTTATGGATTGAAAATAAATGTTACCTCAGTCCGAGTTCTAATCAAAGTTATCGACAGTCATGAAGAGCTGGTGTGATAAACCGACCGACATCGCATAGCTACTGTTCATTGAATTAAAAATAAATCTTTATAAATTTGAAATACATTACTTGTAAAACATTGTCGTTGGTTTCATCTGTTTTTATTAAACTTTTTTTCTTTTTTTTTTCTTTGAGGGGCAATAGATTAATGATTGTTATGATTGAGGTGCTAATGACTGTTCAATAATTATTTTCTCAAAATTTACTCGATAGATTTCAAAAGTGTGATATCCCCTGTCCAGTGGCTCAAAACAATACGAGAAGATAATAGAGGTGTCAGACTTTATCACCTGTAATCGACCGAAGAATGATGCAACATCCAGTACGGCAGTAGGTGACCCAAGGCGCTCATTCACAGCAAAATGATACAAAGTCATGAAATCTGGGACGATCCGACAGCTGATGGTGAGGGGCGGTAAATCATATATTGTTTGGAGCCAATAAGTAAGCGTTGTATACCGAAGAAACCCCTGAAGTTTTGCTATAAATGTGAACATTCTTATTTCAATGGGGAAGAACTGGACAAGCTGTTCCTACATACATTTTCGATTCACTTTCATAAAGCTCCGAATTTACAATAATAAATAAAAAGCAACATATAAAGCAGACTAGATATATGTCATGAAAACCATGTTTAATTTCATATAAACCTACACCAAAAGAAATAATGTAACTTAGAGAATTTAACGCAGTGCTTCTTTCATACACAACGAGTAAAAACATTCGGTAATCAGCGCATAGTGTTTGTTGCTCTGGATAAAGTTATTCTGTGTTTCAACTTCCGTTTATGATTGGTATGAAATTAGAAAACTGTGGATAATATAATACATTTATCTACATCAGTATCTTAAAAGAGAGAGGTAATTGATTGTAAGCCGTTTACTACTAAAATATTTCCCCAATAGCTACAAGGTACTTTCATATTTTAAACAAGTACTGCTTCTCGATTCCCGGTTTTCTACACATTGAAAGAGTAGGCGTATCTGCTCTAGGAAAGTGAGGAAAGGGTTGGCCTCACACAAAAGAAAAATTCCCACTTTCAAAGTCTTTTAAACGGTCGTTTGTATTAAAGAGAAGTAAAAAAATCTAGTATTGATTCTAAACCATACAGCATTGAAATTCATCATTGCAGAGAACCTAACAAGATCAGCAAGACGTTTTAACCAGATCTGAAAAAGGGCTACACTGAAGAAATTGCTTTCAGTAACTAAACTTTAAAAAATCACGGCCACATCTGATTAGTTTTACCCAGATGTATATAATACAAAATTATTACCTTTCATCGGCCTTAAAGTAGGGCTCGCCCTCTTGACTTAGAATGCAAGATTTAAACTATGCCTTTAATAGCAGTGTTATTTCCAAGGCCTGTAATTAGGAGAAGCTGTTTAAGGAAAGGGCGGATCACTAGTTTTGGAGTCTGGCGTAGAATGCAATTTCTTAAGGACAATCTGAATAAAAGAATCACCGCCAGGGTCGGAAAAGAAGGAAAAATTAAAACAAGCTACTTTGGAGAGACCCTCAATTCCTTAAGGAAGTTAACAATTTTTAACTTAACTTTTCTACCAGAGCTGCTTTTTAAACGTAAAAGAATATTCACGGAAGCAACATTAAGAGCTGCTTGGAATAAAACGTTTTCAAAACTTTTTCCTTTCAAAACCAAAGTTATAATAATAAACTGTTGAGTCTTTAATTAGGACTGTTTCTTGAAATCCAGCTTTTCTTGTTCAATTGATTTGTGTCTTAAAAGTGCCCGTGAACCAGAATTGTCAATTTTCGCAATACATATACCAGGAACCATCTCATTTCTTTGCCTTAGGCATCATTGGCAAGAAAGTTTGTCACTGTAGCTTCTCGACGTTATCATTAAACTTATTCACATAGTAAAGTTGCCATTAATTTGATTTTTGAATGAAATGGAGTTATTAGAGCAGAGCTCTTGTAAAATTATATTGTGCCGTCTATTCTAAATAAGATAGATAAAAAAAACCAGTACAAAGAACAAAAAAACAAAACAAAACAAACAAACTATTGGAATAGACTTCCATTAGGAAGAACATAGTTAACTACTACCAATTTTATGTGAATTATGCATGATTATCTGTTCTATAAACAAAATTTAATAAATGCCACAGTTAATGATTGTAAAAGAAAAAATACAACAACTAATGATCTTTTAAAGGAAGTCTGCAATCATAAACACGTGTAGATTTTATTGCCCAATTTTGAGATTGCAATCAGCAGCTCTTATTTATAGAAATTGTGTTTCTCGCAGTTCAAGTATGAATTTTGATTTAATCTAACTCTAGATTTAACTGTCTCTCATTACATTCTTTGAATATTTCACACCCAAGAAGCCGTTACTTAGCTTCGCACTAGAATCTCTTGAAATGAATCATCAAAGTATTCAAGTTATAATCACAATCCCTTGTTGATTTTTACCCACTCCACAAAGCAGATATGGATTAATTATAACAAACATAACAAATCAAAACTTACAGTCTTTTCATTAAAGAGCCTGTTAAGAAAAAAGAAAAGGAACAGTTTTTATTTTCCTCTCTAAATCTTTTTGTTATTTGAAATAAGAAAAAGCAAAAGCAAAAAAAAAAAAAATAAAAAAAGTCGCCGAAATGTTTTCGCTAGGTCATATGCACAGCCATCTGTCCGCCCTTATAATCACATAACGAAAAAACTTCTACCCATTCACGCCCTTTTTTTTTTATTCGTTCTCTCATTTATTTCTTTGCATTTGTCCTCCTTTCTCTCCCCGACTGTCGCTATTTCTGTCTCTGTCCCCCTCTATGTTTCTTCGCTCTATCTCTCAAATATCTGCTTCTCTCCTCCAAGGTTGATAAGCTCAGAATTCTTCTCCTGACCACTAGAATATGTTTTTTGCGAAAATCATTCAGCTACTGACATCAGTGTAATCAATGGATCGCAGAAAGAAACAACTGCACCACAATCATTGAAACCAGGCGTTTCAGGACATTACAACCCTAGGTTTTAAAATTGTTAATCCAGTTTAGCAACAAGGTTGATATACTACCGGATTTCGTGTACATCAAATAACTGCTTTTAGTAAGCCGAAAATCAAATTTTAACATCAAATCATAATATATAAGTAGCATTTTATATTTAATTTAATTTTCTTTTATCTTTCTCGACACGCTCTCTGTCAATACCTTAAACAAAGGAATCGTTGAAAGTCGTTTTAATTTCGATTCTGATTCAACAATGCACTGTAATAATCACAGATAAAGGTTGCCTTGATGGGAAAAGTGATTAAATCCAATTTCCTTGCACTACTTCACATTTTGAGGCCTTATAAAAAATAAATGTATGATATGAGATCAGGAATTCTTAACTGAATCTGATAAAAAACTTGTTTAATTGCATTGGAAAATTCTTATAAACATGATAGCTATATGAATATTGTTTCTCACATTTTTTCAAGCTTATCTCTATTTTAACAAGAATCGAGTATGTATAGTCATACAGTTCTTATCCAAGAAAGTCTTCTTTCTATGTTACATGCATACTGTAAGAAGATAGATTTTAATCACCATAGCTCGGTGTGCGGCCTTTAAGTCCAGCGATTAAAGTCGGCCCATTAGCGGCGATTTCCCTGGAGCTAATGGCTATTGAGGGGATCAGGGGAGTGCAATGGACTCTTCTCCAGATGACGGGGGAGCTTCTCAGACCTAATGTGTGGACGGTCTGGGCCAATGAATCAGTGAGAGAGGGCAAACACTGGAGGCTCAACACAACATACATAGAACAGGGAGATCTGGCTACCAGCTAGAGTGGTGGAGAATTAATTTCAAATAGCGCTAAATTACTTTAACATTAGAATTTAACTTATGGTAATGATCAAGGTTTCGTATGTATGGGTTTGTTACTCTGAGTAAGACAAACTAGTAAGTACCAAAGATAAATAGCGTCAAGTTCTGCATTCTTTCTATTTGAGAAAAATTCTGCTGGAGGAAAAATTGTTTTCCTTATAGTTTACTTTTCGTCGTGCTATTGCCGACAAAGCCATGATGAAGTTGGGCTCTTCAGGTTAAAAAAAAAAGATAAAAAAGTTTATTTTATACCAAGTACTACTAAAGCAACATCTTTGTAGAGATCCTAAGGGAAGTAAACAATGATTTTACCAAGCGCATCAGTCAAATGAGGTAAAAGTCAACACCGGCATTTTCAGAAACTCTTTTCCTGGAGTTACTGGAAAGTCTTGAGACGAATAAGGAGCAGATAATTTTGTAAAGCTATTTAAATATTTAGCCCATTGACTTTCAAGTTGAACAATATAGAAGAATAATTTCGGAAACATCCGTTTAGTTTGTTTTCAATCTTTATTGAAACTGCTATTGAGTTCAGCTGAAAAATAATGAGAAACCAGAAAAAATAAGTATGTTTATCGAAATCTAGTCGTTTTCATTTTTTTTTGGTCCCATTAATAAAGTATGTTTGCTACATTTATTTTAAAAAGTATTTTAAAAGTTCAATCTTCTTCCTAATTGTTTCTTTATCGATCTCTTGCATTTCCTTGCCCCCTTTTCGATTATTGAACTTTCAAACAGTTCTGTAATCTATTCAAGGAATATGCATGGTGATTTCTTAGTACCGAAATAGAGTGAAGAAAGGAAAACAGCTGAAGAGCTCCACCTCAGCCCTTGGTCTAGAGAAAGAACGGACAGGTTTCCTTACCTTATCTTCGAAAAAAGCTACAAAAATACAAAATGAAAAGTTGAAAAAAATAAAACAACCATCCCCACCATCACACTTCCCAAAAATAACAATTAAAAAAAAATACATGCTTTCAACTGCACTATTGAAACTATCTTGATTTCATTTGAAAAAAAAAAAAATCTTCCAGTCCTGATTAACTGAATATTCATTCTAGAATTCATTAATTCCGACCTTCTGAAGTTATTTTTAGATACAATTTCAATGTGGGCAAAGTAAACTTAACATCACCGCTTAAGCTCCGTGATGAAAAAGATCAAGAATTAGATCGAGAGCCGAAGAGCTAAAGACCAGTATCTAGACATAGATAAAAAAAACAACATTTAGATCTCGCGTTTTATAATTTTGTGAGCGAGCTTTTACAATAGAGAACTGTTCCTTGAATGATGACAAATTGAACAGCTATTTCTTTAGGTATATATACTGTATATTACCTATCTTCTAAATCAATATCAGATTTCAAATTCATGTGATTATTTATAGATTGAGGTTTACGCGGGTGCATTATGGACAGCGATTCGGAAGTTACATTGAAAAATAATGGGCTTTTCGGCCTTTTCCACCCCCAGCCATTTAGGTCGATTCCATATAGATACTCCTCTTAAAATAGTATTCCTACTTCAGACGTATCCAGGATGTCATTTAGAAGTATTTCCATCTCTTTACTTAGGAGAATGAGAATAATAGTTTTGTCCCAGCCATGTGGTTAGTTCAGACCTTTGCCCCCATCATACGTCCTCATCTCACTCACAATTTTCAAAAAGGCAAATCAACTGACAACCAATAGCGTCAGTGATGAGAAATGATTCGCAACGTTCAAGATCGACAAAGAATAGTCTGTTTGCCGATGCGTAATCTGCAGATCGAAAAAAATAGGATGTTCAAAATAATGAAAAAAAAAAGAAAAAATTGGAACACATGATGGGATGGAGCAGGAGGTAAGACAAAAGGCATTCTATTATAGAATTATAGATACACTATGACACATCGTGCTGACATAATTGGACAAGAAAGAAAATCGCTAAATGCTTTCGATTGGTAGAAAGCATTTTTGTTGACATCTGTTTTAGAAGAAGTAAAAAGATAAATACAAAATGTACGCCAAACGATCAACATACTTTAGTGAATCCCAAAAATCTCGTTCGTTCAGAATAGACTAAAGGCTCAAGGAGATAAACATAACTGTCTCTGTTTGATACATTCCACCACTGCAAACTAGGACAAAGTAAAATATTGCAGAAACGATTTAGATTCACGGCAACACTCTTCAAAGGCAAAATCCTGAAAAAGCATCTAGTTTTTCTTGCCCGAGACATTTTTGTACTCTGGCCTCTTATGCAACAGAATGATCTCGATGTGAGGACAACAAAATTCTAAGTCTTTAAGACAAATGACTTATAAACATCAATTTTAATACTTAGCCCTCTTTTTATGGATGCATAATTTTAAAACGCCACAGAGTACCGAGTGTGTAGTTTAACCTTTTTTATTTTCTTAAACACAGAGCTTTCGCAATGTCTTTACGATATCAGTATGCCGTTGTGCCTAAATAAGCTTTCTGTAATATTCATTTCTCTAAATTGTACTTTGTCTTTTCTTATCCCTTCAAACATTAAATTTAATCCCCTTTTTTCACACTCCTGTTTCTCATAATAATTTTATATCCGTCTCAACTTGCTTTTATGTCTTCTTGTCTTTTTTCACACATAAACACTGTCTGTCATTCCTTCTATCTCTGTCTCTTCTTCGGTCTGTTTGCCTTTTTCTTTTTCCCTCACCTCTTTAGAAATATCTTGATAATTTTTTAACAACTAGATAGAAAAGATTAATGGCCGGTTTTTCTCTAATTAAATCCAATGTTTCTGATCAATGCACGTTTTAATTAATTCTCTGACATTATTCTCCATCATAATTATGATCACAGCTGGTCTTGATGCTGCGAAGCATTACGGAGATAAAAAAAAAAAAAAACATAACGTCGCTTCGCTTAACAAGTTTTAATGACATGTTCTAAACATTTATCGTTTCCATCTGTCTACATGGAGAATGTTTTAAGGTTATTTAAAAAAAATACATTTGTGTCTTAGGACAACCTTTCTTTGCTAGACGTTTTGTGTTGAAATGTCGATGAGTCTTTCTTCTTAACATAAATTTTGCTGCAGAACAGGCGTCTCAAAGCTAAGAGCCTCCCTTGTTCTCTGATTATTTAGAACCAGCAGTGACGTCACTCTTTTTTATTATAAGGTCAGAATAATTTACAGCAGAAACAGATCTCCTCTACAGCAAATCATTCCCTATTATCTAAAACAAAGTTTTCCATATGAAATTATAATGAGCTATGCAGTTCAGTTTTAAGCATTGAAATGTTAGATTAAAAGTGGGCAAGCAAATTTTGAGTTAAAGCTACATTCTTTTTAGAATCCAAGACTTCCAAGTCCACTCACCGCTTCTATAAACTTGGATCATTCATACTTGAGTAGTATGAGCACTGCTTAAATTCGGCATGGTTAATAATTGCGATTCGGTAGGAGAAATACTTGAAATACTTTTCCGCAATAAATGCTATCCATTCTAGCAATGGGATACATCTTCAAAATGTCTTGAACTCGCTTACTAGAGTAAGGTCTCTATTTCATGTTCAGCCTTGAACAGTAAGTTGCTTGGATAAAGGTGCTTTTTGATTCATCCATCCCGCACATAAGTTGTGCAATTGGTTTGTTAAATGCTTGCTGATGATCATACTGGCTCTTTAAACTTTAAATAATATTCGAAAAGGATTTTATACCTATATTAGTAGACTGATTTCTATCACTTAAGATGAATGAGAAAAATGAAATCTTTAAACAAAATTCCATTGATAGAACATAGCAGATCAGAACATTTTACACATTACATTTTGAGAAGTAACAAGCATAACTAGACCGGAGGAGGGGCTTACTTTTATTTGTCGTCAGGAGTCTTAGATGTTTGACATTGCGTTTATACAATGCGTCCACAACAAGTTCTAGTGATTTTAACGTTAGACAGGAAAATTTTTAAAACAGTTGAAGCCTCAATCTAATATTATTGATATGATTTGAATCTTTTCTTTAACATTTTTGTACAATTTTAATCCATTTATGCTGCCTATACAGATATCAAACTGAAAAGGAAATTATTAAGATCACCCACGCATCCTTCATGGAAAATCATGACAAAAATATTGGTACATGATGAAGGCTGGGACTTCTCTTCCTTTTATCTTTAAGGGCTACAAAAAGGAAAGAAACCGTTATAATTATAGAAAACAAAAGAACTCTTGCTATTTGTGATCTTCAAAGGCTTCAAAGCGGCGCCTAGTAGTTTCATACCAGACAATATTTGAGCGGGTAAATCTGGAGGGTGGTGCCCAGTTTGTACCGTCCCACTATCTACTCGTGGGACTGAACCACTGGTGGTACCTTCTCACCTCGCATTATCGTAACTCCGTCCTGGGTGACCCAGAGGAAGCGAAATGTTTTGGCACTAATCGCAGGGCTGGATTCAAAGGCGAATTTCTTCAGAAGCAGCCATGTGAGCGCCCGTTGCTGCCAAAAGGAAGTTAAATACCTTCTTTTTTCCTTCGACTCTCCCCCCCCCCTTTCCCCCCCCCCACCCTACACACACACACACACACACTCCCGCCAAACGTATTTTTCTCTTCTCTAGAACCATCTTTTGGACAAAAAAACCAAAGTAACCAAGATCTTTTCTACTTTTTTGATATTCAAGTACTAGAATGCATTACCTTCATGCATAATGGCTATGTAGTCCTCAGATCAGCAAAATTATCTTTGAAACGGTTGCATCGGTAAAAAAAAGTTCTTTTCAGAACAGGTAATTTTTATTACTCCAATCATGGATTCATCAACGTTCAGGGTTCACAAAATTCACAAACATCACAAAGTTATAACACAAAAAATTATAACAGAAAAAAAAAAGAGTTCACTTTCCATCTCAAGAATTAGTGGCGTGAGACTCCTGAAATGAGTTAAATTACAGCCTTTCACGCAAGCTCTTATTAAAATGAGATCCAAAAAAGGAGCACCTCGGATATAATCAGTTTGCCCCCACAAATTAGTTAACTTGATCTCTATCGTGAGGTTCCACGCTGTTTATTTATTTTACCAAACGAGATCAAAGTACAGATCAAAAATGCCAAAAATTATTTTCTTATTCTTTATTTTCGAAATAGACTTGACCCCACAATTTTCGCATACTATAAAAATTATGGCCAAAAGTCTCACTCTAAAATCAAAGCCAAACACGTTTTGCTTCATCACTGCATGATCTTGCGGTTTGACGGTCCATGCTGAACAAAATAATGAGAATCCACTTTTTCCTACAGCTTAACGGTTGCCTGCCCTATTTCTTTGAAAACATCGTGCACCAATTGAATGCCTCCAGCTACCCATTTAAAACTTCTTATGCAAAGCTGGCAACCCCCCCCCCCCAAAAAAAAAAAAAACAAAAAAAAAAAAAAACAACAAACAAACAAAAACAAAAAAAAAAAACAGAAAAAAAAACCAAAACAAAACAAAAAACAAAACAAACAAAACAAAACAAAAACAAAAAAAATAAAAAAAAACAACAACAAAAAACAAAAAACAAACAAACAAAACCAACAAAAAACAAACAAACCAAACAACAACAACAACAACTACATCAACTTTGGAATCTTCTAATTTTCTATTATAAACTGCTCGCCCATATTCAGAATCAAACCAGTTAGAGCCTTTTAAATCATCATCACGAATCAACGAGTTCAGATTCGTTTTCACACCTGTTGAAAAGTTCAAATTCAGATTCATACCTAAAATCAGTCGACTTAGATTTTTACTCATACATGTTTAGAGTTAACCGACTCATAATGGTTTAGCTTCAATCTGGACTCAGTCGACTCAGAATCGAGAAATCATCTCATATTCCCTTAAAAGAACTGAACAAAGAGAAACCTTTATCGTCTCATTAAGAAAAAAAGATGGACTTAAACATGGCTTAAAAAATATAAATAAAAATAAAGAACGAACATTCTGAACTGCTCTCATAGTCATTACAAAAGTAAAGCCACACAATTCAAGGCTATTTACATTCCATTATAATTCAAAATTCAAATTTCAGCCCATTTAAGTCCATCCATATTTGCATATCACTAATTTCAAAATGAAAGTCTAATTTGTTTTAAAACATCATCCAGCCACCAAGTTTTCATGCTCCCTACTTGTAATGCGCTCGCTGGAACCCTTCAATAATAATTAAGGTTTTATTTTCTAGACCACCACAATCAATGCGCACTTCATACTGGCGGAAAGGTTGCGCACCTAAAGTCTGCAGTACAGGTGTGTAAATAATGAAATTTAAGAATAATGAAGCCCACCGGCGCACACACACGCACACACACACATATATATATGTATATATATATATATATATATATATATATATATAATATATATATATATACTCTTTTCAGTCTCCACATACTGGTCTCTTGCTTTATATCGCTGCATACAAAAGTGTCGTGCTCTGATAAAAACCTATGGAGAATCTTTTGGACAAAAAAAAAAAATTTCACAAACCTGGGCTGGTAAATGGCTAGTTCAATGATTATCTCAACATGGGGTTCGGCTAGTTAATAATGAGAGAATTAATACAGTTTTCCTCTACGTTCATAAATATCAGCGCGATTGATATAATAACCTTATTTGAAACAAACTTGACAAGAATAGAAAAAAAAAAGCGTAAGGTCGGCATGACACTAAAGGATGGGCCAAATTTCCAGGGTTATCGTTGCATAGGCTAGAGTGTGTTGCTCTCCGGCAGGCGGATCTCATTTTGACTAGGGCAATACTCGGATCGACCTACGGAACCATTCATTTCTGGTTGATTCCTTGGGTTCTTCATCCGTCGGTCCAGAATATTATTGTCGTTCAATGAAGTAATAGTTTTTCTCGTTTTACAAATAATCAATATTTTAACAACAAGGTTTCTAGACGCTATTGCACTGACAATACGGAGGTCTTGGTTTGAATACATGCATGCCTAACTGGTATGGAAAGGGGTGTGTGTGTGTGTGGGGGGGGATCAGATCTCTTCAAACTGGTCAAAAGCTACAGCTAGACACGTCTAGTCTCTCTGAACGTAAAGGTAACTACGACATTGCATTTAGTCGTTTCCTTCAAAGCTGTCTTTTGCGGCCCAAAAAAGCTATTCGCTTAAAACGGGTATATAGGAATTTTAAATTATCACACAAGGTAGGAAAAAGTACTGGGATTTGTAGTAAAACACTTAAAGAGTCGGTATACGTTGAGAAAAGAGAAGTAAGGCAATAACCTTTACAGTGAATCTACTGTCCCCAAACTACTCACTTCAACAAAAACAATTAATAAATCAACGTCTTCAATACCACAAAATGTGACTGCAATTAGTCCATCCGACCACATTTTTAAACTATTATTTTGTGCCGAGTCTCGAGTCCCGAGAAATTTCAATTGTCAAAATTTCGGATGGAAAAAAAAATCAACAAGAATCCATTGAATAGGTTCTGCGAGATGTATTCAAAGCACCAGTTTAAATCCAATCAGCTTTAGAGGATTGCCGTAACATATCAGGCCGGGTAGGCCCATGGTTAATGTATTTTGTGAACAAATCACTTGCAAATCATTTACTTGCACGGTTCCAAAATTAAAGGCCTTTAGTAGATAATCTTGCTGTAATCGAGATTTAGTATAGAGTCTTGACTTTTTTGAAGCACCTTTTAATATAGACTCAAGACCTACATTGATACCTGTTGATAACATTTATAAATGTGTAATGATTTAAAAAGTTTCATTTATACATAGGTAAGGTTTTTCGAAGATTATTCATCCATCCATGTTAAGCGACGTTTAGCTTTTTTCCCGCTCAATTTACCTATCAATTAAAAAAACAAAAACAAAAACAAAAAAACGCTAATACATCGCTGGTATTAAAACGCTCACTTATCATGCTAAAGTAGAGTTGCATTGTTGTCTCACCTAAATTTCTCACACATGATGAAAATACTAAAAAGCCAGTCAGAGATTGTCGATTTTAAGCAAAAAATCATATTCATCAATTGATCGAAGAAAACGAAGAAATGAAATAAAAAAAAAAATCAATTTTACATTACGTTTCATTTTAATTTGATTCGTCTTTTCTATTTTTACATTCGTAAGTAAATGCGCTTAAAATGGTCTCTTATTAAAAACTACAAGAAACAAATCAACCAAACTTACAAAAAACAAAAACAAAAAAATTTGAATGTCTTCCCTAATGAAAAGCTTTTCGATGGAATCTGAATACATAGTAAAGTACGGATTCGCCTATGATATCCGGATTTCTAAGTAATCGGCCAATCCATCCCACTGCCATGAACCGTGAACTCTGCAGAGGGGAGCATGGCAGATGCGCCGACATGTCGGTCCTGAGGGTTTTTTTTTTTTTTTTTTTTTTGGCCCACAGTGCAGCCTGTCAACCCGGACGCTCCTGCCCCCTTGAGCATGGAAAATTAACATAATTAGACGCTCGATAACGGCCCTTTAAAAGTGGTCCTACATTTGTTTTTGCCTTCATAGTCTCATAGGTGTCGCCTTCAAAAAGCTCATTAGTGCTGATAGTATAGTAATAGACTAAATGCAGTTTTAAGTAAATGAGACAAGAAGGCAGAATCTTTTTTATTGAGTGGGTGTGAGGGCAGTCAAAGTTTTTTTTTTAATTTTTTTAAAAATTGTTTTTTTTTTTAATATTAACCTGTTCTATTTTTTTTTAGAGAAAAAAAGGACAGACATAGTCTGCTTCCAGTTAGAGTAGAATTTTTTCTCCCGTCATCTTTCCCACTCAAGGACACAATAAAACTCTTTTAACAAACTTCTACTTCGAAGAAATAAAATAAATTTGCTTCACAGACATAGAACTCCTTATATATAATATTCTATTTCGAAAACTCTTAGAGAAAAGTTGCTGCGTCAGGTGATTTTGTTTTAATACTCGCTTTATTTTGACGGGAAAACAATTCTCTTTTTGTTTTACTTGTTTCGTCTACCTTTTACAGGAAAACCCTCAATCTAGTGCCATTTTTGGAAAAAAAAAGTTTTTCGTTTTGACAAAAATACAAGCAGGCGTTTTATGCGTTTCTCCAATTAAAAAAAAAAAAATCAAAACCCTTTTAATCTATTTTGTAAGAAAAATAAATTTATGTAACTGCATGCGTATGTTGTTAAAATGGCTTTTGTGGATAGGCCTGCCATGTAATGATAGAAAAAGAATGAAAATGAACACGAAATAAAAACAAACGGAAAAGATATGACGGAGTTAGGTATGTATCGTGGAGCATAATAACGAAAAGAAAATAATGTGGCACTAAGAAAGGAAAGAAAAAAAATGCACAGTGTTGTCATTAACTTCTAACTTCGTAACAATTATCGCTTTTGCAGAGCTGATGCATAGCTTAATGAGCGCACGGTTCTATGAAATTAATGTAGCCATGAATAGAAATGCATTCAAAAGGCACAAAAAATGAGATAATTATAGCATAAAATTAAGATTAGCCGCTTTCATTGCTTTGAAAAAGTACATCTTGTGAGCACTTATTATTTTTGCAGCGATCATTTTTACCTTGCTAATATTCTTTGCCTTTTGTTTGGACTTTCTCTTTATTTTAGCCTTTAAAAAAATGTACATGAAAGTTAAGTATGAATACAAACCAGAAGAAGAAGAAGAAAAAAAAAATTTTAATGAGGCATGGAGAAAAAGGATTAGCCCATGCGCCTACACAGCGCAGTATACCTGTAAAACGGAATTTTACGCTGGCACCTTGCTGAGTATTTTTTGGAAAATTGACATTCCAGTGTTGAAAAATCGAAACACGAAATTCTCACCAGGTCGGGCGCTTAAAAACGATGCTAATTCAGGAGGTGCGGCTCACATTTCATACGAGAAATTATCACTCTGGGGAAATAAGAAAAAAAAAAGAAAAAAAGAAACGTTTGGTAGATTGAAACACAGTTCATAATATGTAAAAGAAATTATATGAAAAAAAGAATAAAATAAAATAAAATTACTGCGTAAGGCTTCCTTTTGATATTTAGCACTAAGTGTTTCTTGACACACCTAAATGGCAGAGTTGGAGCTAAGATTTTGTCGAAATACGAAGAAAATGTTTAAAATTATCTGTATATGCTCGTTTGGCTTTCTAATCTTGTTATTTTGACCATGCATATTAAGTTTTCTGAAGAATTTTTTTTACAGGAACGGCACCTCTCCGTCAAGCCATGGCCATGGTTAGGGTCTTAACCTCACCGCCTGATGTTCCACCAAGAAATCTAAGCCCGATCGAACTGCGACCTCTGTACCGTGAGTCGAGCGCTCAAGCTAGCCAGTGATTGATAAGTTCCTTCTTTCTTGATTCAGCCAAGATGGTCATGTGAATACAATGATACAATTACTTTTTTTCAGTTCTATAATATATTTGTTCAGAAAACTGTGAAATTAGAGCGATTTCAAAGACTGAAACAGCTGCGACTCGGCCGATATTAATCTTCGTTGTTTTTTTTTTTTTTTTGGCGCTTTTTCTACATAGCGTGTTCAGGTTTCGGGAGTTTTGTTGGGGAATAGGTTGTAGGTAGAAGCGCTAAAGAGAACTAGAAGGTATAATGATGGTCAGCAACATGTATAGAAATCAATAGATAGTTAGAATTTATCAAATTGAACGATGACAATAGGAATACATAATTATTGTTATCGCTCGTCCTATGCAATTGTGTTTACTATGGTAAATGTTGGTGCTTCCGGATTCAATGATTGTCTTTGGTGCGATTCGGATCTTCCCAATAATTTTTTAGGATTGCAAGTCACTCACGGAGGCTTAGCAAATACCTTAGCCATGAACCGCCCTTGTTAGGGAGCGTAGTGGCGTATTGCTTTATACAATGTACTCTTTGAGTGGCAAGGTGATGGGTGCCGAAGCATCTATACAATTTCAAATTCTCACGAGGATTTTTTTTATAGATAGTTTGTGAAATAGTTGATTTAAAATACTTGCAGTAATTATAATTATTTAATTTAAATCTGAAAAAGTATTATTCTTTACTATTAGCTTTTGCAACAGCAGTTCCTCTTTGTATAAGCACTGATTCTGTTGTCTTCACATGAATAATAGATTGCTACATGAATCGGATCAAAGGGATAGTTTTCTCGGTTGATGGATAGATGATTTAAAGATTTAATGGGCTGTTCTTGTTCTACTTGAGCGATACTACTGTACAGTCTGATGAAACCCGCGAACGTTATGTTCAGAATATTGTTTCTCAAAGAACCGGTTCTGAGCATTTTCTCTCTTGGTAAAAAAGTTGAAACGATTTTGTTTTGTTATCAATGTGTGGTCCTTATGTTTTATTTTGTGGCATTGGAAGCAAATTGAAGAGAAAGGCTCCTCATGAAAGAACCACCAAAGGTGAAGAGAAAATCCTTATTTTTTAAAGATTACAATGGGCCGCAGCGGGTGCCTTTGTTAGTTTTTACATTGCTGCCTCGGAATGTTTTCTTTTGCACTTCTTTGCCTAGAAGGTTCAAGTAGAAGCTTAAGAATAATAAGCATACAAACTTCCCACTCCTACTGTACGCCTCAAAGGTCTCAGAGGTGAGATAGTACGAAATATTTGTGAATGGAGCAACAGGTTTTACCCTCGATTTTGGAATTTCATGTCGGAAGAAGTGCACTTACGGGTAAACAGGCAAGACAACTTTCCACTTTTCGGAGGCCCATTGGTTACAAATAACCGCCGCCTGCTGGGTTTTGCTGAACAAGATTCGGATTGTACATCTAAGTCCAGTCTAGATTCTAGCTGGGTATGTGAAAGCAGACGACACTAAATTCCTAAGTGGGTCTGCTACGTCTGCAGTTATTTCCGAGGCAGAGGCCTGACTTGATGTGGCGTCGCGCGGTTGCGAAGTAAAGAGGAGCAAGGGAAAGAACTCCCGCAAACTTACCTTTTCTTCTGTCGTATGCTGCTGCGCTACGCAACGCAAGGTAGTACCGAGGCAAGCGGGAGGGCTGACGAGACGTCTGGCTCTGGGGAAAGGCAAGGAACCGCCAGCGCCGTAAAGGGTGTAGCGACAGCAGGTGTTGCCAAGTTTATTCTAACCATTCGTGCGGGACCGCATTCATCTGCTTTTACTCTTGGATTCGATGCTGTGCAGAAATAGGGAACAAAAGTTAATGCATCTAAATTCATAAGTTTGAAGTTTGTTAGAATTCAATTTATAGATCATACTGTCTCTTACAATAGAATTTTTCTTTCTTTCTGATTTCGTGAAAGATTTCCACAGAGCTGAAATTTTTCATAAGGTGAGTATGTTGACATCCTCCAAATTGTCTGCATTATTACGACTCAATCAGCCTGTGTCGGAAACTTTTATGTGATAATTTTGAGAGCATTTTACCGGTAGTGGAATTAAGGCAAAATTTCGGGATTTTGTGAATCTTAGTGAGATTAAGGTTTTCTAAATGACTGGTAATTTAAAACATGATACCGGTTACATTTTTTAACCTAATCTAGACACCGAAAATATTCTGTTTATCTTATTCGTTCATTCTAATTCTAATATGACGATAGAAGGTGTTATAAACATAAATCATCATAAATAAGAGAATGTAAAAGTTTAATTTTGTCAAGAAAGTTCATCGTTTGCGGTTTCATTTAATTGTCGGAGTATAGAATAAAATGTTTTTCTATTTCCATTATTATTTTAAAATAATTTCTTGTTAAGTGTAGAAAAAGATAACTCTGACGCTGCAAAGTATGCAGTGAAATACTGAACATAGACATTTCCGCATTCTAGATTCAGTGAATGATGCATGTTTATCTCTTCATTTATAGAATTGAGAAACCGTCATTGAATTTTTTTTTTAATGATACGTCATTACATCTATCACTTGTGTAAAATATATCCTTGAAGAATCACACGCCACCTCCTCTCTTTCTCATCTCTTTTTTCTTTATATCTCCTGGGCTTTTTATTTGCCTATGACTCTCTCTTTTTATTTCTTCTCAATTTTTCTGTCTTTGTTTGACGGTCTCTCTTTCTCTGTCGCTTTCTTAGACAACAAAGACATACACGCATGAAACAGAATTGTTTCCCTTTTTTTTTCGTCTAATAAAATAGGCAGCAGAAGACCTGACCTCTGAACTCTCAACATGGCTGTAGCAGACAATCAAAGTGCTGTCATAAAGTGAATTTTTTGGAATTAAAAAAAAATGTAACGCCATAAAAAAGTGTCCGGATAAAATTATCTTTCCACGAAAACCCAAAAGACCGATAGCGGCAAACATAAGTCTGAGCAGGGCAATTTTCACACTGGTCAAAAAGTTGCCCGAACTCATGCTCAGGCTTCATTAAAATCACTTCTCTTCATGAGGATGGAGAGGGCAAAAGAAAGGAAAGAGGATACAGAAAGCATCATACCTAAACTTGACAAAATGGGTAAGCCCCAAAAAGCTTGCATTTCTAAGGAAGCTGGCGGAGAAACTAGCTTCCTCAATAAAGCCCTGGAGGGTGACAACTCGAGCTCCTCTTTGATGGAAGAGGCATCTATGTGCAAATCGTCCCCGTGTAGGGACTCACAGAGAACTAATCATGGACATTCAGACTCTTCAGATCGAGCCTCAAGAGACGCCAAGTCCACCGACCCCAGCTCCAAGGCTGTTAAGTGTAAACATTCAGAACTTGCCAAATCAACTTCCCTAGGAAGCCAAAGCTCGAAGACGGCCAGATCACGGGTCAGCAGGCCGCCACTGTTCTTCACGATCTTCACGGTGTCCGTGCTGTCTCTGATGGCCGTGTCCCTGGTCTGGGCTTATCTGTCGTACAGCAGCGCCATGTCCGCTGTGGAGGACCGCCTGTTGAGGCTTGAACAGGCCCAATTGGATTACTCGGATAGAATAGAAGCTCTAGTTGCCAAGACCGTGGACGCGCGTCTCAAAGAGGTCCTTGATCAGGTAAATGTTTAGATAAATCTATGTTTTCTTTGTTTCTATTTCTAACTATACGGTACTATAATTGCAAGAGAAATGAGCAAGCTAGTTATAATTCCCAGAATCTACAGCAACAGAATTGTAAGGTAAAAAAGGTATTACTGTTTTAGTAATAATAATAATAATAATAATAATAATAATAATAATAATAATAATAATAATAATAATAACGATAATGATAATAATAGTAATAATAATAATAATAATAATAACGATAATGATAATAATAGTAATAATAATAATAACAACAACAATAATAATAATAATAATAATAATAATAATAATAATAATAATAATAATAATAATAATAATAATAATAATAATGATAATAATAATAATAATAATAATAATAATAATAATGATAATAATAATAATAATAATAATAATAATAATAATAATAATAATAATAATAATAATAATAATAATAATAATAAGAAGAAGAAGAAGAAGAAGAAGAAGAAGAAGAAGAAGAATCATAATCATAATAAAAATTATGGAAATAATATAAAAAACGTATGAACTTGTTTGTCCGCATAAATCTTTAATATCATTAAGTGAAATTTTCTCAGGGATTCTGCCATAGACTGACTGTTCTGCAAAGAGAAGCTTTTAAAGCAATAAAGTAAGAGTTAACAGAAAAATAAAGAAATGAAGCTACAAAAACCAAAAAAAATAAAAAAAAAAATAAAAAAAAAAATAAAAACAAAAAAAAACAAAACAAACAAACCAAAAAAAAAAAAAACCCCCAAAAAACAAAAAAAACCTTGCTAAGAAGAATTAAAGAGGAAGCGGATGTTTATTTCCTCTCTGATTTCAGGGATGGGAAATTATTTAAAAAACTTTTTTTAAATGTATTTAATTGTACAAATGGAAAATGTTGCAGAGGGCCCTCAGGCTAATTTGTTATTCTATAATCTCAGATGTTATCTTACGCTCGCAATTTGTAACGTAGATGTCGTTTTCTATAATATCGCTGGTCTTTTTTTCGTAACACAAAAATTAATGTTACCGGGGTACGTGGTATAGAGTTTGCACGGGATTGTGCAAAGTTGTCTCATGGGACCTAGAGAATGAGTGCAATAGAGAGTGAAAAATCTGCGTCGGCATTAGAATTCAAAATTTAAAGGCTCAATGCGTCTTCATCTGCACACGTCTCTTCATCAATCATAGCGAACTATTTGAGAAGAGCGAGTTGAGATTTCTAAGGAAGATAATCATAACGTTGTCTGGCTGGTAAAGGGGCATAACCATGGTTGGCCGATCATATCGCGATCCATGACGGACTCCAGAGCACAGAAATCCCGCCATTTGACCTAAATTTGAGGATAACATACTCTTTTCTCTTCTACCACTTCATGAAACAAAATATTCTTTGTATCTATGAGCAACGGAGTTGTTTCCCCTTTCGCGGATTGTTTGTTAATCATTGATTGATTTTTTGATATAGCCGATCCGTTCAAGTCCAGGACATATCAAGACTGCTAAGCCCTTGTAACGGTTAGGTATGGGTAAACCTCACTAGGGAAGATCATATTATATTTTCATAATTATTGACACGAGGTATAAGATGTATTTTCAAAGAAGAAATTGAATTTATCATGATTTTGACGATACTCATCAATTTTATACAAGGATTGCAACGATCGAGTTCACATGCTTATCACTGGATCTTTGGTAATCGACATCGATTTTACTTAATAAATAAAAAAATGTTCGATTCAAAGCACAAATAATGTTATCTATAATCATTATTTCAAATTCCCCACACCTCTCCTCCAAATAAAATAGAAAAAAACAAAACAAAGTAAATAAAAATGAAAAAGAAAGAAAAAAAAAACAACAATGACAAACAAAACAGCGAAAACAAAGCCAACCGAAAGTTGGAAAGTTTATCCGATCAATCTTTTGAAATACCGTCTGCCCCAGCAATGTTTTCTCTTTTCTAAACCAGTCTGCGAGACCTAATAAATAGCTGTTCTTTTACTGTTACCACTGAGCGAAGACTAAAGCTATCGCAAAAGATTCAGCTCCGGAAAGAGAAGGACGAAATCTAGATAAATTTCTGTAATGGCTCGTCCCATCGATCAAGATGATGGAATGAATATCGATTTGTCAAAAACAACAAGGATTTTCTAAAGTCTTCTGATCCCGACAGCTCACCTCGATAGCTGTGAAAAGATTGAGCGGTGTCGAGCGTATTGAGAACTGAGTACTATAAATGAGTGGTGCCGAGCCTACTGAGGACTGAGTACTATAAATGAGTGATGTCGAGCCTATTGAGGACTGAATAATATAAATGAGTGGTCTCGAGCCTACTGAGGACTGGGTACTATAAATGAGTGGTCTCGAGCGTACTTAAGACTGAGTACTATGAGTGATGTCGTCCTACTGAGGACTGGGTACTATAAATAAGTAGTGTCGTCCTACTGAGGACTGGGTACTATAAATGAGTGATGCCGAGCCTACTGAGGACTGGGTACTATAAATGAGTGGTCTCGAGCGTACTTAGGACTGAGTACTATGAGTGATGTCGTCCTTCTGAGGACTGGGTACTATAAATAAGTGGTGCCGTCCTACTGAGGACTGGGTACTATAGTTGGACTGTTTTCAGATGGGCTTATAACCCCAGCATCATATGAGTCACTTTTCGTCATTCCATAGATATTTTTCACTCTTAGATAGATTCGTTATTTTATAATTTATAAATATAAAGCTTTTGGTGAACCAGATAATGATTGAAAAATAATGACAAAAAACAATACAAAACTAAAAACAACAACAACAACAAAACAAAACAAAAACGAAGACAAAACTAGTATCACTTTTTTGCTCTCATTAACACACACCCCGCGACACTCACACAATCCTTTACTCATACTCTAGGATATTCACGAAGTGTTATAATCCTAGAATAAATTGAATCGCTATATATTGTGTGCATTCGTGTGATTGTATTAAATTACGAAATCTTCCTTACTACCTTCTATGAAAAAGTGGGAAAGGTCACAAAAGTCCCAGCAATGTTTATTCCTTATTATGTCTTTTTTTTCCCTAAATGAGGCGCACAAGGAGACGGGATTTTGTAATTATTTATCCAAATGGCTGTTTCGATGTTTACGGCTGGAAGGATCGGACGCACTTACCGTATGGCGGTTCTTTAAGAAGAAAAATCAAAAGTTGTTGACCTTGGTGAACAAGACATACTTCTTAAATTTTACGTTATCGTATGTAAAATGTTAACTTGATACGACAAGCGCTTTATATTTACGTTATATTTTTCTTTCACCTTGCCCAAGCGTAACGCTAGCGGAGTCTTATAGTTTATACGTAAAACAAACACTAACTGAAGCATAGCTTTTTCTTATGCCACGACCACAAACATAAGAACGACGCCATTCGCAAAGTAGATTTACAAAATTTTATGTACCCAATGTGAATTGGATGTTCTAAGATGACCTCTGTTACTTGTACGTACCAGAAGGTGTTTTAATTTTTTCGTTAGTTTTCAGTTGTAGGTGTACTTTCAAGGCTTACACTGATGTCATAATGACTCGCCACCCAGGCACCTCATCAATCATGCAACAAGGGTCATGGGACCGGAGATTCAGACATCACAATCAGCAGCTACGCTGCCTAAGAAAACTGTTTAAAGATTTTAAAATGAATGTTAATTTTCACTTTGAGCATTGTCTCAAAATTCGCCTGGTTATACTTATATCCTTTATCATCTAGCTCTGAATCAAATAAAACCATTGTCTCAAAATTCGCCTGGTTATACTTATATCCTTTATCATCTAGCTCTGAATCAAATAAAACCATTGTCTCAAAATTCGCCTGGTTATACTTATATCCTTTATCATCTAGCTCTGAATCAAATAAAACCAGCCCCATGACAAAAAAAAAGCTCATTTGGTTTTAATTAAATTTTTCAAATTAGAAAAAAAATTGTTTCCTTCCAATAAAAAATTTCTGCTATCAATGTCACTATTTTTATTATATGACCCATAAAGAACGTTGTTAAAGAGGCAACGTGAAAGGTAAACACTGATGTCATTTGGGAGACATATCGAATGAACTTGGATATTTCAGTTTTCTTAGGTCTCAAAACGTTTACTGACTAGACAGCGAATGAATAAAGGTATACTTTATGGGGAGCACATATAATTATTGGATTTTCATTATACTCTTTATTTACCTAGCAGCTAGAATTCTGCTAATTATTATTGAAGCTTTAAACTTTTCACACTTCCTGGATCCTCTACACTGATGTTTTTTGACCGGAGGGAGAAGAGGAGGGTGAGGTAGGGAAGCAAACAGACACATAGATAATTTTAAGACAGAAACTATAAACATTATTTTCGTTTTCTTTTTACTTATACAATTATTTTTTTTTTCACAACTTCCTCGAAAATGATATCAAGGAGTAACTCCTCGTGAGGAAACATTTTGAAGGAAATGTAATGAAACCAAAAAAAAAAAAAAAAAAAAAAAAAAAATACAACTTCTAAGAGTAGCATGAAAACAGAGGTCACGGGATGTATACATAACATGACATATTTATTAACCAAAGCTTTGTTTTTCAGCAACTTCATCGACTTAAAAATTTTTAAATCTGAATTACTATCAACACAGGAAACAGCACTTGTAACCTTTATCTCGGCACAACTTTGTATTTTACTGTTGGAACTTGAATCAATTAATATTCAGCAACTTACAACGCCGCGCGTCCCGTTAAAATCAAGTGGTCATGATATGTAAGCACACCAAGTGCTTTCATCTAACCTTTCTCCGCCGATTCTGTGCGCCACATGCCTTTCTCAGCATCTCTCTCTCCCTCCCTCTCACACTCTGCCCTCTACTCTCTTTCTTTCTCCTTCTTCCTCTTTTGTTCTTTTTCTCTCCTTCTTTTTCACTTTCTCTCTTGGCAAATGTTATTCCTGTTACTGTTTCTTTCTTTTTCTCTTAGAATATATTTCAGTCTGTCTGTCTGTCTCTTCCTTTCTCTCTCTCTCTCTCTCTCTCTCTCTCTCTCTCTCTCTCTCTCTCTCTCTCTCTCTCTCTCTCTCTCTCGCCAGCTTTCTTTCTCGAAGGATAAAAAATGATAAGTTCAACAAGGAAAAATCTCGACTCCAGAGTTCGGAATACTTGTAAAAACACAGACATAGGATTTGCGGAGAACGAAAATGTCTCTGCCACGCTGGGAGAGGGTTCTCATTATTCTAGATAAGTAGCATTTAAACATAGTTTTAAACCACGATGTTAACCTATCAGATTTCCGTCGCATCATGTTCTGAGAGAGCAAGAGAGAGAGAGAGAGAGAGAGAGAGAGAGAGAGAGAGAGAGAGAGAGAGAGAGAGAGAGAGAGAGAGAGAGAGAGAGAGAGAGAGAGAGAGAGAGAGAGAGAGAGAGAGAGAGAGAGACTGGAGACATTAAACAAAAGGAACTATTATCTTCGAAACAGACTTGTAATAGCTTCAATTTTAGCTCTAAGCTGAGGAGACGTTTCTTAAGTTCGATAGTAATAGCCTCAATTTTATCTCTGGAAAATGTTTTCTAGATTTGACTCCACATCAATGTGCTACTATAGACTACCGGTTATTGCAGTTTCTGAAAATCTTCTTTTGTAGGGTAAATTTCATGCATTCGGAAGCTAGCGCACCACAAACTGGAAAACATTAATTTTAGAGTGTAAAGGTGTGTGTGTGTGTGTGTGCACGAGAGGGGCAGAAATAGCTCAGTGGGTGGAGCTTTTGACTAACAATAAAAGCACCGTAGGTTCGATTCTTGGACTGGGCCATATGCTGGTGGGTCGGAACAAATCCAAGAAACCCCATCCTCAGAGAGACGTGCAAAGATTTTCAGACACATTTAGGGAAGGTAAAACCGATGAATGACCTCTTTCAAGTTTGAGATCCGTTGTGATTTATCTTCAATGTAATGCTAAAAAATTTTGTCTTATAAATAATGGTAGAGTGGATCAAGGAATTCGGAGTGCGTAAAAAAAAGGAAAAGTGCCAAGATTATTATTTAGACAGTACAAACGTGAACTCATAATCCCATTGTATTCAGAAATTTGCCTTTTTACTTCTCATTCTACTTAATGACTGGTTACCGCTATAATTTATGTGATACAACATTTTATTGGAGACAGTATAAATCATTCACCTAATAGAAAGTCAAAGCTTTTTTTTAAATCAAACATGTTCCTGTGCTTAAACCAATTGCTTTAGATCTGGAAGTCGTGAGTTCGAGTTCGTGGAAGATCAGCTCATCTTGAAGCTGCACATGAAAAATTCTTATTTTTTAAAGAGTGAAAAGGACACATCTGGTCCGAGACTGCTATTCCATAAAGTGCGAAATACGCCCATCCCTGATTGGTTTTTTTTTTTTTTTTTTGCTTTCAAGACTGGGTCGGATGAGTCAAACATTCTATTCTATTCCCTCAAAGAGAATGAGCTTCTCTACTTTGAATTTAAAAAAGAGTAAGAGACAGAAAGAGTAAAAAAGCTTAACAGAATTGTCAAAAAATGGCGTGGGGAACCCTGACATTTTCAACAAGTCATTGACTCAGACAGACGAGTTAAAAATAGCTTGGTGCACTTCAAAATTAACCTTCGTGTAAAGACGTTAAACCCTTTTATAGAGGTTCCTGTAGGGTGCTTCACACACGCCGAGCAACTTCTTACACCTGCGCTTCTTCTTAATTCGAAAACTTGTGAAAAGTCCTCGAGGAGAGCTCTGTACTAGGAGCTGGAGAGGATCCCATGCTAGATAGCTCTCGTCTCAATATCTCTCCGAATATCCTTAGCTTGATGAGCTGGGATGTAATTGTTTTCAATAGTAAGTTTAACGGCCCTTGCCGTTCCTTAGATTTTTATTTATGTAGAAAAAGAACTAGGTAGAGAAGGGGTTGGGAGTTAAGGCATTCTTGAGATTTGACCTGGCTGATGACAGAGCTTGGTTTTTTTTCTTTTTTTTTATTTAGATAAACCACAAAGATTTTACTGTCGTGAATACTTTGTAAACCAGTTTGTCAATTAACTGATCATCAGTTGCAGGCCAATAGTAGTTTCTAACGTTTAGTGAGTCTATTTATCTTGACTTGAAAATCATTGAGATGTAGTATCTACCAGCGATAGAGCAGTGTATAATGTTTGGTAAACAATATCAAACAATTCTTGATATGAAACTGAGATAAACTTATAGGTTCCCTTTCTTGTATTTGCTTTCAAGCATTATTTGCTTCATCTCTTCTATTATGGCTTTTCTACGTGTTCCACATGAAAGCAAGAAGAGTGAAAATGGAAACATCGAAACAAGAAAAATGAGAATGCTTTGAGCAAACTGTTTTTATTTAAGGTGGGCTTCCTAAGTTACTATCGTGAATCACCGAGCAAACATTTTAATAACAAGAGGATAACTTTATGCTCGATTCAGTTGTATAATTTTACCTCTTGTAATAGTTGTCTAATTTAACAAAGTATTTAATTAACATGAATATACTTACAATTCAAAGGTCAAGTTAGTAATATTTTATGTCTATTTAGAGGATATAAGTTCGGGAAAAAGACAATTAATTGAATATAACAAGACGTGTCTTTTTATGTATAACTATATAAAGATCAAATTGTGAATATCAGGATAAATAAAGCACCTGAATTCTGGATCTATGATACTCTTAAGAGATAAGACATAAGAGCTGCCTTGTAATTAATCATTTTGCGCAATAAAAATGATACGATCAATGTCTGATCTGAATTTTATACCTCTTTATCTCCGACACTTCAAGACAAAATCTTGTAAGTATAGTTTTTAAGTAACCAGGTATTCTATTTTTTTTTTAAATCAAATATAACTCACTACATATCTAAGATTCAAATGATGAATAGAATGCCATACTTTGGTTAAATGATGTCATAGCAATAAACCCACAAGTTCTATTAAAATTTTTAATAAAAGTCTTTTTTTTCCAAAATATTCCAGAATACACTTCCGCCTCCAATATAATTATGTGAACATGTTGACATGCCCAAACCGACTTGACCCTAAAATTCTGCGTTACATTCTGTTTCTCAAGATTTAGCTCTCTTTTATTCAATTTTCATTCAACAATGTAGGCTCTTTCTGGCATGCGGTAAGCAAGCATTTTTAACTCCAACATTTTTAACTCCAACATTTTTAACTCCAACATTTTTAACTCCAACATTTTTAACTCCAACATTTTTAACTCCAACATTTTTAACTCCAACATTTTTAACTCCAACATTTTTAACTCCAACATTTTTAACTCCAACATTTTTAACTCCAACATTTTTAACTCCAACATTTTTAACTCCAACATTTTTAACTCCAACATTTTTAACTCCAACATTTTTAACTCCAACATTTTTAACTCCAACATTTTTAACTCCAACATTTTTAACTCCAACATTTTTAACTCCAACATTTTTAACTCCAACATTTTTAACTCCAACATTTTAAGAATTGACATGTGTGCTGCATGTGTAATGGAAATCGTGTAGTCTTAGAGCAGTATTAAAACATAAATGTATAGATTAAAAAAAGATATATGATTGTGGTTATGTTTGCTTGTTCCGTTAGAAGGGAAACAAAGATAAAAATGCGGAATGGGCATAGAAAGAACAGATGGAAAGAAAAAAAGAGAAAAATGACGAGAAAGAGGAAAATAAAGAGCTATAAAACGAGTAAAGGAGAAGCAAAAAGGAGAGTGAGAGAGAGGGACAGACATAGAGAGAAATAGCAGAGGAAAAGAGAGTGAAAAAGCGAAAGAGAGAGAGAGGGAAAGAGAGCGAGCGAGAAAGAGAAAGAGAGAGTGAGACAAAGAGAGAGAGAGAGAGAGAGAGAGAGAGAGAGAGAGAGAGAGAGAGAGAGAGAGAGAGAGAGAGAGAGAGAGAGAGAGAGAGAGAGAGAGAGAGAGAGAGAGAGAGCGAGAGAGAGAGAGAAGCGGAGGCAGTCCAAAGAAGACACAAAACAATTAATCCACCGAGACATAGGCTAAAAGCGGCGTTCCATTGAAAAGACTAGCATTCCATCTTATTAACACCAGCTTGTGCCAATTAATTTGCTATGTAAATGGCATGCTCAGGCCTCCAGGTGGTTTTTTTTTTGTCTCCATGTTCGTGAGATAGACTCTTTGTTACCGCCAGACCACATAACTATGTACTGGACTAATTAGGTGATACTAAGTGGCCACGTAAAAAACAACTTATATTAAACCAACATTGTGTTTTTCAGGCGATTAGGGTGTTTTAGAGGCAGACTTGACCATATCATGCGCTTTGTGCGTGAGTACTCAGACACAGTTTTAGAAAAAGTAAAAAACGATGATGACATTTTGCCTACTCACGGTCATGTCTTTTTTTATTGTTACATCATAATTATAAGAAATACAGTTTGAGATGACTAAAGTTAGACAGCAATTTCAGGGTAATGGCTGTAATTATTTGCATAAAATGCCATGATAGATACCCTGGGTCATGAAACAGGAGGAAAAAAAACAACAACCCAAAAAGCACTAAAAAGTTTCAAAATGCTCTCTCTCTCTCTGTCGTGATAAAAGTATATATACATGTGATAATACAAAGTATAAAGGAAAAAATTACAACTGGTTAAAGGGATGTGTTTAAGCAAATATCTCAGCCTTTGTAACCCTCACACGATGTTGAAAGAGAGATGTACGAGATTTTACTGGTATGTCGAAAACGTACTTTAATTTTTACTTTGCAGATTTATTATATAGATTCTCTTGTCCGAAACTACACAAAAGCTGTCGTAAGATAACATAGATTTTTTTAAAAAGTAAAAAGTGTTCTAGTTTTACTCTCTAGGAATTCAACATCCCTGGAGAAGCATTAAAGGAAATGAGATGAACATTCGAAACAGGGAGAAATAGTGTGATGTCACTGCTGGCTCTGAGCAAACACAAGAGCATAGAGCCAGGTTCTCTTTACTCTTGGTTGTCTTCATATCACTGAAGCCCCAAGACTGTCTAAATTCACCATCTCTCTTCTTTAGACTTAGAATACTATGGCATTTGGGGGAGGATGAAATTGTTTTTGCAGAATCAGAAAGTGCAATCTCGATATCTTACAGATAAGCTGTTAAGATCTTTCAACGCCTGATGAAGACTCAAGACTTACCCCATATCCTACGTCAAACTATCCATTATCAAACTTATATCTAAAGGTTTGTTTAGCATTAAAGAATTAAGACCTGTGGCCAGAAAATACTTTTATACGCTAAGATGCTTGTAATAAACCAGTTCCCAAAGCAACTTTCAACAAAGGCCGAAGTTTTGATTGAATCTGCAAATACCATCGTCACATAAAACATTTTTTTCTCGCTAGCCGCTCTAATTGTTCTCTCTTTAAAAATTAATATGCTACTACGAACCAAAGATGAAAAGATGTGTTCATAATAAACTATTTCTCACATTCATTTATTTTGACATTGCATGAAAGATCAAGTTTATTCCCACGACAGCAATGCTGTTGTCACGTTTCTGAAGGCGCGGCAATTTTCTCCTCTTTCTCTGGTACTATTTCCGTACGACTGTTATCAGCTTTGGCCCGTCAGTTGTTTCGATTGTAAGCTTCTCCTCCCTCCCAGCGCCCAACCCTCTCTTCTCCTCAATGGTTGATTTACAACAGCGGTAAGAGTAGAGCATGAAGGTAATCATTGGGCACACATAAACTGTGCAATGACCTGCACAAGAATAAGTTCTCTGATTTCAGACTTAATGTTTACAGTCAGGTTGACGTCATTGCACGTTCTTCCCCTTAAACTTTATCTTGATATTCTTGGATTTCATGGTTTGTCTTTTCCTCTTTTTCTCACAACCTTTTTTATACTCTTAACTTTTAATCTCCTTCATTCCCTCCCTCCTCCACCTTTCCTCCCCCCCCCCACCCCGCCGCGCCTTTCTCTCTCTTTTTTTGCACCTTATTAGTCCTGCAGCTAGAAGAGCCTACAAGTATTTTTCAAAGCGTTACGTGCATATTATCAGTTATACAGATTTTGGAAGTCTTAAATTTTCTACAAATTGAAATTTTAAAACTTTAAGTCTTGCTTATGTAAAAAATTTGTATTGCCTATCAGGACCAGCTGATTATAATTTTTTGGGTGTCAATAACTTGTCTTTCCTACTAGTTATAAGCTTTTTAGTTTTCAAAAATTATTCCTTATCTACTGGGCTTAACTAATCTTGCTCGCCCTTTTGTTGCCCATAAATAGCTTATTATCTTTATTATTAGACCTTAAGTTCTATTGTCCTCTTACAGTCAATCTTCTCTTTACGGGACTATTGATATAGAATGGTGCATTTTCAAAGAAATTTTTGTTCTTCTTTTAATCTTATTTGTTTCCTAACTTTTTAAAAAATTCTTGATTTTGCTATTTATTTTGTTATTCTTTCATTTATTTATTTGTCATTATAGTTGATATTATAGCTATAATATTTCTTCTTCTTCTTCTTCTTCTTCTTCTTATTCTTCTTCTTCTTCTTCTTCTTCTTCTTCTTCTTCTTCTTCTTCTTCTTCTTCTTCTTCTTCTTCTTCTTCTTCTTCTTCTTCTTCTTATTATTATTATTATTATTATTATCATCATCAACAGGTACTCAGTTATCCCATAAGTGAATCTGGCTACACATCGACAAAACATTTTTCTCCTAACGATAATTAAATCCATGAGCAACGTTATTTTCACGGTGATTCGACACCGGTACCTTCAAGCCTCAGCTTTGGAGCGCTATCTACAAATCTTTATGGTCAGAAACCAACAATACGACTAACGTTGAGGAAAAATAAAAGCAGAAACAAAGAAAGAGACAAAATAAACCGTTTTCGTGCCTCAAGGCGAGCAGTCGTCCTCTTCTGGAACTGACCTCCAGGTCTTGAGATAATATTCCTGATTTAATGGCGCCGAGAAGTCTTTTGTTCTGGGAGGTTCCGACGCCCAACTTTATAGCATTTTCAATATCAGTTGTGATCGGAGCTGCTCCCTGCCTCCAGCGCCGAGGTCGTAAACAGTCGGAAAATAATCACGGCGGAGAGCGGTTTTATTAGTGCTACGTCTGAGTTGTGTTCCTAAGCTCTCGCGTGCTAGGAAAATATTACCTTGCGATGTGGCTATGATTAATGTGATTCCAATGCTTCTTTCCTTCATTGTTATTTTTTTCTTATTTCATACTCGTAGTTCGTGTGGTGGCGTATTGCGGAGTTAATCATTATCGGATAACTATTGTGCCCTCACATCATCGATGTTTTTGTGGCTCAGTTGTTTGAGCAAGGCCTGTAAACTTGAACCATACCTTTCCAGGGCAAGAAGTCTTTTTCATTTATTCTTTATCCCATTAGCTTGTTTAATATATCAAGCGTAATTATCAGAGAGAAAAAGTCTATACGAGTTAATATCAAGGACAAAAATAAAAGAACAACCAAGAGATAAAGGATAGCTATAATAGCAGGAAATAAATGAACAAAATATGGAGAGCAGTAATGAGGTGAATAAGAAAAATCCTGTGGGACGTTTCTGATCTTCCTAAAAACAAAAAAAAAAAAAAAAAAAAAAAAATAAAACACACACACACATGAGTAACTGGCCTTTTCCTTAGGTTAATTGTGTTGATTAGTAGCATTCATTTCAGAGAAATCTATTTACAAATTTCCTCACCTTTTACTGTACGATTTCAAAATAAAATTTAATTCGAGATGATTGATTAAAAAAAAAAAGAGATAAAAATCAAAATGATATAGCACTAAGAATAAACGTGCTCCTGCAGCAAAGGAAAATGATAAAAATAAATAAATAAATAAACGTAAAGCTCACATAATACTCTCTGACTAGTCGATATGAAACTTTATGTAAGGAATTAAAACATCATTTGATAAGACGATAAAAGGAGGGGTAAAAAAGGGTAAGAAAACAGGAAAGATTCAACAGAATTGCGGCAAAATGATCTCTTGTCCTGGGGAGCTCTTGGGTTTCTCGTTATCGGGGCTCAGACGTCCTTACGCGGCTGGAGTTGATGAGAGACGAAAAGGGTGAAAATTAAGAGGAGCGTAAAGCTGAGGCAACTAGTTAGATTGGCTGTGGCCAGGGGGAGATGATATCAGCAGGGGACAAACAGTTACTGGCCAATTATTGGACCCTGGCTGTCACCGGCAGGGCTGGGGAGGAATTCGCCATGATAGAGGGCTAATTTTGTCCTTTTCTTTTGTAGTAAATGGGGAAGAGAGGTTCGTGGAGACAAAATGAAAGGTATTAGGCAATGTCGACAACTTCACGTGTTGTTGACCAAAAGCAACGAAGATATTGTACCTGTGAGGGCGAAAAGGGACAGCGAAAAAAGCAAGAGACAGAGAGAGGTAGGGACAAAGAGAAAGAGAGAGGTAAACAGAAACAGATATAGAGAGGGGAAGATAGAAAGGGAAAAGGAAGAAAATTTTTCGGAGAACAAGATATTCATTTATGCAAAGCTTCCGAAATCCGACAGGAAGTCTTTTCTTCACCATCTGAGCCTCGAGAATCGTCTTTGTAGTTCTCTAGTCAAACAAATACGACTTCTGACATGCGAGTTTAGTACATTTACTCATCGCAGTGGTTAATTAAGGAAACATGCTACGTGAAGCAGCAACGTGAAACTTAATTAACGTAAGAACTCCTCGTGCGATACACTTTGATAGGTCCAGAAGACGTTAAACCCTTCGATCTTCCCACTTCACGTCGAAAGAGTCACGGAAAGTAAAGAATAATTTCTTAAAGAGCATCAGTCTTACCATCAGCTCGAAGATATCGCGGGTGATGGAAAGAAGCAATCCACTTAAGGTTTCCACACTCTTTCCTTTATAGTATCAAAGTACTTTTAATACTAGAGAATACTGGTTTACTCGTGCGGGCGCTATAAATTTTTAACTTAACATGTACTTCACATATGTTCTTGGTGTCAGTTTGTCCATTTGTGCTCTTAGAAATCGGGTTAAACTATAATGATTTTCCCCTGTGCGACTTCAAAAAGAGGCAAATTTGACTTAAGTAAAGAGTAAAGATGCACTGGAAACTTAACCCCTCTCATCGCAACATAATCCCTCTTTATTCGCTCATTTCCAATATTCCACGACCAAGAGGAACAAAACTAATTATAGTGATAGCTCTATTCATTATATCGTAAATAGATACGCCCCCTATCCCGGCGCGCACTCAGTTATTTGGCGCACACTCACTTTACCCGAGACGTCCTCAAGCCGTTTCGAGTGACGTGCGGTAATTATGCATCTCCGTATCCATAATCAGAGTCTTCACACAGGGGAAATGGAATCGGTGATCGAGGGGCCCGCACATTCGATTGTCAACACTCCATTGTAATTTCGGCTAAGAGGCTCAGTGGACGCCGATCACGCTATCAGTTCACCTTTCATAGCTTTATCTCGACATTCCTCCCAGCTCTTGAGGTTTCAATTATTGATCGCCGACGGAGAGACAGATAAAACTGCGAAAGTCACCCTCCCCTCATTTTTGTTTTTCATTTTCAAAACTTCTCCCAACCTAGTGTATCCTCCTTACATGCAAACACACACACACTACTACACGCAATTCAAATTAATCATGAATGCTTGCTATCGTATTTTCGGTTGCTTTGCTTCTGATGCTTTTGTATAATCTCTCTCTCTCTCTCTCTCTCTCTCTCTCTCTCTCTCTCTCTCTCTCTCTCTCTCTCTCTCTCTGCATGTTTCTCATTTTCTGTCTTTATTGTCTGTTATTCTGTTGTCTCTATTTTAAAAGAAAATATGCCTCCCTTTCTTCCTCTTACATCCTCTCTCTCTCTCTCTTTCTCTCTCTCGCTCTCTCTCTCTCTCTCTCTCTCTGTGCATGTTTCTCATTTTCTGTCTTTATTGTCTGTTATTCTGTTGTCTCTATTTTAAAAGAAAATATGCCTCCCTTTCTTCCTCTTACTTTCTCTCTCTCTCTCTCTCTCTCTCTCTCTCTCTCTCTCTCTCTCTCTCTCTCTCTGCATGTTTCTCATTTTCTGTCTTTATTTTCTGTTATTCTTTTGTCTCTATTTTTAAAGAAAATATGCCTCCCTTTCTTCCTCTTACTTTCTCTCTCTCTCTCTCTCTCTCTCTCTCTCTCTCTCTCTCTCTCTCTCTCTCTCTCTCTCTCTCTCTCTTCCCCTCCTTCTAGACTATGAACTATGCACGAAAAGCTTCTCAACTTTAAACACTCTCCCACAATCATTTCTTCCGAGATATCTTAACTTTTCAAATTCTTCATGTTTACTGGATCACAAAACAAAAATGAAAACCAAAGTAAACAAGTTTTGCTTTGTCTCGTCCATATCCGAATGGAATAGCCTGGAAAACAGTGCGGAATGGGTGAAGAACCTGGAAAATGGAGAGGCCCAATAGAAAGAGATTATCCTGAACATTCCTTGAACAAAAGCAGACCTCTGTTTATTCAGGATTTAGACAGGAAAGGTCTCGAAATGAAGAAGGATGAAAATGAAAGAGAAGCTCCTGTTTGCAACAAAGCCCGAGTCAGAGATGAATGAAATAGGAGGCGGTGGAGGAGTTTGATACCGTACGAGGGCCGAGTTTTTGCAATTTTCCTCAACTTTGATCGCTGGACACGGGCTTTTTAACAGATTTTAGAGATGTGTGTGATGATACTCGCAGATATTTGAGAGTATGTGTCATTTCTTTCTTTCTTTGTTTTTTCCTTTCTTTCTTTGTTGTTGTTGTTGTTGTTGTTGATGTTGTTCTTGTTTTTTTTCTTCTTCTTCTTCTTTTTCTTCTTCTTCTTCTTCTTCTTCTTCTTCTTCTTCTTCTTCTTCTTCTTCTTCTTCTTTTTCTTCTTCTTCTTCTTCTTCTTACTATTGTCATATCAATGCAATCGCTATTTCCATTATCTATTTAAAATCTTCCGCTTCCTTTCTCTCTTCTCTTCTTTCAACACCTTAATTCCCAACTCGTCCTCCACATTCCTTGTCTACCATCCTACCTTCTTGACCTCTTCTTTTTGCTTTTAAGACATGAATAATGAAAAAAAAAAAAAAGCAGAAACAGAAAAGATTTTATTAATTGCTCCAAAAACCATATCAACCTCGCCGGTAATAATAATTATATTTCCTCTCTTTGTATGACCGTATTATGCGCAACACCATGACGGTACTCGGGTGGTGATCCCTAATCTCATGGCCTGGAGGGGAAGCTTGTTGAAAAACCTTGTGAAACTTTAGAATGGGGCTTAACTCCCTGGCTTTACGTTCATCCATCAAGGTTGGGGCCTTATCACGCTCTGACTTGTCACTCTGTCTAGCCGAGGACTTGAAACAGTGTTGTTTGAGAGAGAGAGAGAGAGAGAGAGAGAGAGAGAGAGAGAGAGAGAGAGAGAGAGAGAGAGAGAGAGAGAGAGAGAGAGAGAGAGAGAGAGAAAAGGGGGGGGGGAGGGGGTGTTTGCTAGGATCCTGGGATCCTGAGATCTGAGTGGTTCATCACCCAGCCTTCATTAGACACTCGCCCATAGAGTTTCAGGGAATCTTCCTACTGCAAAAGCATCTACCAAGATGTTACGCGATTATCGGAACATAAATCCAAACAAACAGGCAGAAAATAAAATTAGAATTGATTGAACGCTGTGCTCTACTGATATTGCTTTTTAGAGGAAGAGATTGCAAAAATAAGAGTGATATCAATGTTGGTAAAAGTGACAAAAGAAAGGAGGTGAGCAGGAGGTCTAAAACAAAGAATTTTTTTTCCACAGTTATGCAAAATAGAAGGCGTGAAGAAAAAAGTATTCACCAGATGTAATAAAAATAAAAAAAAAAAACACTGACAAAGAGGGAAAAAAAGAACATTACGAAAATAAATAGTTCAGAGTTTTACATGTCTATGACACTAAAAGCGTCTTCGTTTCAGCTAATGTAGCACTCAGAGAAATGAGCTTTTATTTTGTTATTATTATTATTATTATTATTATTATTATTATTATTATTATTATTATTATTATTATTATTATTATTATTATTATTATTATTATTATTATTATTAATGTTATTATTTATTTATTTATTTATTTATTTTTAAATTTATATTTATTAAAAAAATGATATTTTTTTATTGTTTTTTTTTTTTTGAACGACTTGAGCAATGGTTTTCTAAAAGCTTAATGTTACTTATGGCTCCTGATAATATAAAATCTTGAGGTCCACAGAGCGAAACGTGCTAAGTCTTCAACTCTTCTTAATAAACTTGAAACATGATGTTGATGTTCAATAAATGCTATTATAGATTGTTTAGAATCAGTAAGTAAGCGTCTCTCCTTAATCTGAGGGATAGAAGCTACTTTTTCTGTTTTCTCCAAGTTTTATAGAGGGACAATGTAAACTTGATAGCTTCTACCTTTATATAAGCAGATTCTTTTTTCAATATCCAGCTATTTGAAAAAGTTTGAATGCTTAAGAGGTTCAAAACGAAATCATGAAAATGGGAATAACAAAGGCTATTGTTCAAAGCTTATGAGCAAAACAATGATTAATTTCGCCAGGTGGCCGCAGATCAAGATACAAAATGGATTTTAGTTTTTACCTGTTAAAATTATGCCCATCTGTTCCCAATGTTTTACCATTTAGGCCTACTTCATGACATACCTACATGAAGTCTCTGTCTCTCTTTCTCCTTCTCTCTTCCACACATATTCACACACTTTCTTTCTTTCTCTCGCTCGTTCTTTCTATCTATTTATTTCTTCCTGTCCCTCTCTCCTTCTCCCGCTTGTTCTCTTTTATCCATCCTCTCTCTTTCTCCGTTCTTTTTAAATTTCTATCCATCTTTATTTTCCCTTTCTCTGATCTTCTCCATCTACATAATTATTTCTATCACTCTGTTCTCGCTCTGTCATTATCACTGTACCTCTGCCTCCCTCTCTGTCCATCTTTCTCTCTCCCTTCATATCTCTCTCTCTCTCTCTCTCTCTCTCTCTATCTATCTATCTCTTCATCTGACCTGTCATTCATTCCCCTTATTCTCACAAGAGGCGGCCCTGCCATTAAAGACAATACTTGCGAAAACGGCTCTTGATTCTAAGTAGTTAGTCGCCCTGTTTCAAAGTTCAGAAAGGTGCAGACTCCTCTTAGGTCTGGAGTTAACATGGATGTTAAATAATTATGTTATTTATCTATGGGTTTCTTTTATTCTTGTAAAAAATTGATTGATCTGATTGTTAATTTAAGTTTGTCAATCGATCTGTTTAACTTCTCGCTTTGTCTGTCTTTCTCTGTCTTTGTCTGCCGCTTTTTCTGTCTGTATGTCTCTTCCCTCTTTTATTCCTCTCCACCTGATCGACAGTTTACATAAGATATATAACTACTTTTCTCATTTACCGTTACTTAAATTCGATGTCCTTCCGTCTCTTTCTGTCTCTACATCCGATCACTTACTTCATTTTTTCCTCAACCTTAGATTAAATTCTTGCTTTCCAATTTATCGTTCTTTATTCGTTTCTTTTCTTTTTTCGTTGTTCTACAGTACTATTCATTTCGAGGTAAAAAAAACGTCCACATATTTCTGTCTCTCTCTCTCTCTGCCTCTGTCTCTTTCCCTCTTTTTCACACTCATACTTTTACTCTGTCTCTATCTAACCGTCTGTATGCCCGCCTGTCTGTCTGTCTGTCTGTCTGTCTGTCTGTCTGTCTGTCTCTGTCTCTCTCTCTCTCTCTCTCTCTCTCTCTCTTTCTCTCTCTCTCTCTGTCTGTCTTTCTCCCTCTCTGTCACTCTCAATGCGCCTTTTTCTGACCTGAAGGCATAGAGTGATGTGGACATTCACAAGTTTGCCCAGCGGTAAATAGACCCGTGATCCAGGTAGAGAGAGGCTCAGGTGGAGCGTTCCATACCTGTTGAGTAGGTAGCCACAATCATTAGTTAGCTCAGGTACAACAGTCAGATACACGTCTGTATTACATTTGTCGTTACAAGCTCCGCCTTGCTCTCACCCTTTGTAGTAACATCACAAGATGGGCTCTATACTCGTTCCCGACTGAGTTATAAAAAGCTAGGGTCAGTAACGTTCAATCGGTATTTTTTTTAAATTCACATTGCCCTATAAAGTTAATGCAAGCTAGAGTTAGCGCATATTTCGTCTAAATTATTCTTTAGTGAAATAATGAAGCCTGCTGCCGCTTTACTCGCCCCCCTCCCCCTTAAAAAAATAAAATTAAAATAATATTCTTTTGTTTATTTTCCAGCTATGGGTTTTTGTTGCAATCTGTGCGTCTCCTTGAAAACTCTTTACAGTTTTATAGGAAAAGAAAGGAAACTGAGCACAATTGGCTTTTTTCATGAAAATTCGTTTGCTTAATATGATTCTCTTTCTTTCCCTTCCTGGGAGAAACAATGAAAAGTAGCGAAACTCAGTCCAGACTAGCTATAAGCGGAACTCACGCATCGCTAAGCACGGTGAATTAACAGACGCGTTTTTGTTTGTTTCGAACCTTGTGATCAAACCCTCTGTTCAGTTGACAACTTTTTCATTAGCTTGACCGCCCAAATTACAGACCCCTGGAGAATAAGAGTAACCTTCTCCCTTATCCCCTTTTCTCTTACCCTCACCAGCCCTCGCCTGTACTGTCTACTCTTTGCAGTTCCCACCACTTCCTCCCTCCACACAACAACCCCAACCTCCAACCGTATCTTTTCTCAATATCACCAGCACAGCAACCACCACTAGTAGAATCGCTGAATCTAGACTTTGTAGGGAACAAGTGAAGCAAAGTCTATGCCGGCCCGCGTCCCTCCCCTTCATGGTCACTATCTCCAAACCCCTTAATCTAAGTCAGAAGAGCCCAAAATCATTGCCAATGTTTACGTTGATGTGGTAGGAATCGTGTGAAGACTTGGAGGGAAAATGTCCCTGCCATGAGAAACAGAAGTCTTATTTCTTTCCTGCGCCCGTCCAGAGATAGACTTGTGATACAACTCGGGATTTTCCAGGAGACTAGTCAGTCCCGACTTGGGACGACGCGGCCTCATCCATTGCGCCACATTATTCGAATTCTCGTCTTGTTTTAGTTGCTCTTCTACCGCCTCAGGTTAATTCCTGGTAAGGGAAACAAAATCCATCCTTTTGTTTCCCTTACCAGGAATTAAATACAGCCTTGGATCTTGATTTTTTTGAGGTTAAGTGGGCGGGATATCTTGATCGGGTGGGGGCACGAAACTAGAAGTCACGTACAATCTCTAAAAAAGTTCACTAAGGCACTTTGATGTTCCAATATTACATACACAAATTCAGGCAAGAAAAAAAAAGTAATACTTGAATTGCTAGGCTTTCGCATATTTTGAATTTGGCAAATGGTCTTGACTTCAAAGAGCTAAATAAACGGTTTTTACGCTTTAAAAAACATTAATTGACCTTTTTTTACTTTTTGCGTGCCTGATTGTTTACTGGTGTGTTTTAATATTTTACAAGTATAAAAACGCAAATTATAATTTTTCGTACCCGTGGTCTTCAACTTTGCTTGGCAGAAAAGATCTAAATAATCAAACGAAGAGAGGCACAGTGACATAGACTGATTATAAAAAAAAAAAATAGGGAATGGATAATTAAAAAAAAAGTCAAGATATAGGGCAAAATGTGAAAGATTCGGAGTATATAAAAAAAAGAGAAACAGGAACACGAACAGAAAGATAGGAAGAGAGAAAAGCGGAAGAGGAGAAAAAACCAAAGAAAAGGGATAAGTAACCTATTCAAATGAAATGTTCTCTATGCGAATGTCTCAAAAAACCCTGTCACAGAAACGATATCCCCGTAAAAAATTTACATAGTTATTTTGGGTCATTGCACGTCTCCTAAGTCTGAGTGAGCCACGTGAGGATTGTGAAGCGCGCTCTCGCAGCTAATCGCCTGGCCCGTCACAGCTGATGCCCTGGCTTTATGGTCATTACCTGAAGTGAACCTTCGCGACGCAGTTATGCCTGTCGTCTTGATGAGGCCGAGATGGTTACTTCAAAGGGGAAAAGAGTGGATTCCGGAGAAATAGTGTGGGGTAGCTGGTTTTAGAGGTATACGACTGGAGTATTCATGGTTGCGATGTTGTGATGGGAAATACAAAGAAGCTGGCAAGATAGACATGAAGAGTGAAGGCGAGGAGGAGGAGGAGGAGGAGGAGGAGGTGGAGGAGGAGGAGGAGGAGGAGAAAGAAGAAGAAGAAGAAGAAGAAGAAGAAGAAGAAGAAGAAGAAGAAGAAGAAGAGGAGGAGGAGGAGGAGGAGGAGGAGGAGGAGGAGGAGGAGGAGGAGGAGGAAGAAGAAGAAGAAGAAGAAGAAGAAGAAGAAGAAGAAGAAGAAGAAGAAGAAGAAGAAGAAGAAGAAGAAGAAGAAGAAGAAGAAGAAGAAGAAGAAGAAGAAGAAGAAAAAGAAAAGAAATTAAAAGAGAAAAAGGAAAACGAAACAAATAAAAGGATGAGTAGTATAAGAGAATGAAGCTTCGAACGGAATGGAAGGAAAGAAAGAAAAAAAAAAGCCACCTGTGGAATTAATGCAGAACTATTCAATGTTTTCAACGTATAATAGGTTTACATGACAGGACATTCATGTCGACATTCCGAACTGAAGCGCATATGAAGACGAATAGCAACAGCCGCTCACCCAAGTCAGGATTGTTACATGTTTCTCCTCATCAACTGCTTTTGTTACGATAAGATGGAGAAACACCATTTTCCCGCAAGTTTTTGCCCAATTCGTACAATCTATCTCTTTCCTAAAGTCTTAACTTCGAAACTCTCTAGATCTATTGATAAAGCAAATTAGCACAACCAGGGCTAGTTTAATCTGAAATGATTTGACTGACCATGAAAGAATGAAGTTATAATTTGAGGACAAAGCAGTGGGCATATGGTTATGATAATAGGAGTAGTAGAAAAAGGAAAAGTAGTAGAAGTGTTAGTGTTAGTAGTAGTGGTGGTGGTAGTAGTAGTAGTGGTAGTAGTAGTAGTAGTAGTAGTAGTAGTAGTAGTAGTAGTAGTAGTAGTAGTAGTAGTAGTAGTAGTAGTAGTAGTAGTAGTAGTAGTATTAGTAGTAGTAGAAGTAGTAGTAGTAGTAGTAGTAGTAGTAGTAGTAGTAGTAGTAGTAGTAGTAACAGCAGCAGCAGCAGCAGCAGCAGCAGCAGCAGCTGTAATAATAGTACTACCTCCAGCAGCAGCAGTCCCAGTAGTACTTTTAACTCTAAGTTGTGGTAAATTCCGCTCTTTTCATCTATGCCGAGAAAGCTCCGAACAGAGAATGTGAAAACGAAGTTCTTCCGTAGGTCTGGTATGTTTAGAATGGGCCAAGCGCATGTTTACTAGAAGCAGACTCTACCCCTACGCTTATCCACCCGTCAAAATACGCGATTTACTCGGCCCAGTTGTGATGTACGTTACGAAGCGCAACCGTTAAGTGGTGGTCATTAATACAACCTATTGGGCGCTGGGCATTCTCACAGTAGCATACCGAGAGTTATTGCGACCTGTCAAAATGCATAGAAAGGTTATAAATGTCTAACTGAATAGTGGAGTTAAGAAATGTCTTCAAACAAATTTATTTAGACAGAATGTAATGATGTTATTTTGAATAAAGATGTTTAAAAAAATAGTCACTGAAAATAATTATGTTAATAATAATTATTTTAAAAATCGCGAAGAAAACTATACTACCTCAAATCTTTTTCTTCCCTTCAAAGTCGCCCTTTTTTCTTAACATCCTCTCCTTGTTTTTCTCTTTCTAACCCGTCCAATTTTCTTTCTTTCTTTTTTTTTTAATTTTCCATTCCTATCTTAGTCTTCTCCTCTATCTTGGAAATGCGAGAGTTTTTAAAAAGCATAATTATTATTATAATTGTCTTTAAATTTAAATTTTAATAATCGCACTACTGGCTTTAAATGAAGCAGATTAGTGTCTGAACAGGTAGGACATAATTCAAGGTAAAATTTAGAGGGGACTATTTATTAAATTTTATGGTTTGTTTTTCCTCTCTCCTTTTTTTTTTTCCTTCCCGAGTCAATCACGCCAAGGCGTTATCCTGCCTGGCGAGTGAATGTAAATGAGACACCTACTGGGCAGACAGGCAGCTGATGGTGTTAGGGCCTTCCAGAAGGACCTGTCGAGAAAGTGAGAGTAATGTCTTGTACTAAGAGTGTGAAGAGTGTCGACTGAACTGCGTTACCCGCCAACTAAACTGTGTGATACCCACTGTTTAACGGGGGCTCGATGAATATTCTCTCAGTTGGGGGTCATCAAAGTTGAATTTATGGGGCTTTAAAACTGGTCCGAGTTTGTTGAATGAAAAAAAAAACAAAAAAAGACAACAAAAACGAAGGTGCGTAGATTTAGGGTCGAAACTAGAAGGACGTAGGAAGGTTTGAGGAAGAGGATACAGAAAAAAATTTTTTTTTTTGTGCACGTAAATATTTTTTCGATATACTGTTAAAAGGTTCGAATTGCGATAATCTGCTCTTCCACTTGTCGTAACGAGATGGAAGCGTAAAGTCATGTAGGTAGATAACATTTTCATGAACTAAACGTGATGCATAAAATTGTTAACTACTTTAAATATATTCCTCTATATTTTACGAAGATTGTTCAATATGGAAATAAAAAAGTGGAACATAAAATGGAAAGGAACAAGAAAAATCAGAAAAGAATTTTGTCTACGAATTAAAACTTCACATAACAAACAAGCGAGCTAGTCCCGGGGGTCTCAATCTTAGACTACCATGAAGCTAAAAGAATTTATTCTTGCAGAAATCAGAGAATAAATTTCAGAAATTCTCACCCCCCAAAAAAACATTAAAAAAAAAAACAACAAAAAAACAAACAACACCAAGAACAAACCAACCAACAAACAAAACAATCTGCTTAGATACAAAAATGGTAAAAACCATTAAAAAAAGGAACTAAAAGAAGAAGAAGAAGAAGAAGAAGAAGAAGAAGAAGAAGAAGAAGAAGAAGAAGAAGAAGAAGAAGAAGAAGAAGAAGAAGAAGAAGAAGAAGAAGAAGAAGAAGAAGAAGAAGAAGAAGAAGAAGAAGAAGAAGAAGAAGAAGAAGAAGAAGAAGAAGAAGAAGAAGAAGAAGAAGAAGAAGAAGAAGAAGAAGAAGAAGAAGAAGAAGAAGAAGAAGAAGAAGAAGGAGAAGAAGAAGAAGGATTAATGATAACACAAAGAAGATAAAACTGAATATCGTAATTGGAAAGTGTGTTTCATATATAAACAGAAAAGCTACGTCGTTTCCTTCATTTTCAGTTTCCAGACAGCGCAGACTAAAAGAAAAGAAAGATTATTTAAACATTTTTGCAAACCCATAATGATCAAGCGTTAGCCACAAGGAAAAAAAAACCTAGAGAAGAAGGCCCAAAGAGATCTGCTGATGTGAGCCACATAACATTGAGAGATACATAATATTCATCTTCTGCTACTTTATTTAACCATCTCCAAACAACTGGAACACAAATATTCCATTCTTCGTCATGACCATGGCACTGTATTGCATATATGAAATAGTTAATAACATATAATCATCGCACCATTATATTATAAAGAGATAACATTTTTTTCTATTTGTCCACAGCAATATCACGAAATTAGGAGTATAAATAAACGCCAAGCGGATTGTCAATGCCCGCGAGGTAAGAGAAACTTTGTTGTCATCCTTGTGGTGTTATTGTTTTGTTGTTGTGCACGAGATGATGTCTAT
>JAWDGP010001077.1:670000-720000 GCA_033675545.1 Elysia crispata | reverse complement strand
TGAATTACAGTAAAGGAGAAATAAGAGAGAGAGAGAGAGAGAGAGAGAGAGAGAGAGAGAGAGAGAGAGAGAGAGAGAGAGAGAGAGATAGATAGATAGATATATATATATATATATATAGAGAGAGAGAGAGAGAGAGAGAGAGAGAGAGAGAGAGAGAGAGAGAGAGAGAGAGAGAGAGAGAGAGAGAGAGAGAGAGAGAGAGAGAAGGAAAGAAAGACCGTGCCATACGTGATAGTTATTACAGAAAGGTGATTAAATAAAATTTTAATATCAGCAGATCCGTCTTAGTTTATCTTGCTTCATTGTCTAAGTGTTTCTTTCTTTTTAAAAAAAAAACAAAAAAAACTGTCCAGCTTTGCTCGTTTCGTTCATGACTAATACTATAGTCGCTGATTATTCTTTGAGACTTGTAAAGGGCTCATTTTATATTTCGTCGGACAGCACGTTCTTCTTGTTTTAATTGATTCTTTTGCGACTATCTATTGACAATCTCTATTGCGTCTGCATAAAGATTTTGAACCGTCCGAAAAAGAGCTTTGAAAAGATAGGTCAGAAATTATGTGTTTCTAAACGGTTCTATAGGTTTTTTTTGTTTTTTTTTTTGGTGGCCCTATACAACTCTCACCGTCTGTATCCATCGGAGTCGGGCCCAAACCAACAACTCCATTCCAAATCTGCAGATCTATACGTCTGACCGGAATGTGCCTGACAACGTCGCAACGCTGTGACATCTCTCTGTGAAAACGGGATGACAAGAATGTGCTAAGCCCTCACACAATGAACTCTACAATACCTCGTTAAGCTAGCAACGCTTGAGCTAAGTCATATCTCATTATATATCTCATTAGCATGGACTGCCAGGTAACTCACAACATTCTGCCAGATCCTCAATGCACAATCATAATGAATTTCAAAAAAAAAAAAAAAATATTTGGGTTCACCTGTAAAACGTGTATAGGCCCATAATAATAATAATTACGATGCGTGAAATAATAATTAGAGACTGCTCAAGCGAGGAAGAAAAAATTATGAATATCATACTAAAACAGATATAAAACTGACAATTCAGTTTGACTTAAGCATCTCATCTTTGCGGACAAATTCCGCCTCCTTTATGCATTGAGAAGAATGCATGTTTTCTGCAGCTGTGGTTTTCTTTCGATTCCAGATAAGGAACCAGGACATTTTAGCGCTCTTTTTCTTGCTCGTTTTTTTAACCCGGCAAAATCATTCTATTCTGCATTTGCATTGAGAAAAAATTACGCTGAAGCGAGCTTTTCAAACTATTTGCCGCGCGTATCTATCATCAATTGTGACGTTTTTTACTCTTTCGTGTCGATCATTCTCTCTTTTCTTTCACTCGCTTTATTTTGAAACTTTGCTTTGCCAAAATCTTCAGCAAAGATCAGAAACATGCTTGCGTCAGTGCGAACACAAGCATAAAAAATAACTCCCATTTTCTCTTTTTCTGTCCATATTTTTTCAACTTTTTTTTTGTTGCTTCAGAAGGAGAGGGAAAGAAAAGAGCGGAAATTAGCCGCTGCGTCCAAATTGCGCCGGTCGTGTAGAAATGTGAGGAAGGTTTATGCTAAATCTACGGGATGCGGGGAGTGAAAACCTTTTGGAGATACGAGGCCGCCAGTTATGGAGTGCCTGCCGGTATTACAGCAAAGGTGTTTTTGAATAATTATGTGATTAAGCGTCATGCACCGCTAGCCCTTGGTAACACTTTAATTTTGTCGTTGTAGGTCGGAGCGGGAGCTAGAAATGTAGACCATACGTTACCGGCTCTGCACTTCAAATTTTTTTAGAGAAAAGAATATTAACACTGACAATCGTATGCTTTGAGGAAAGTAACGAAGCGTCGTGGGAAATGGGTTTAAATTGGCCCGGATAGGTTGCACGTATTTAAAAGATCGGTGAAAACCGCTTTTGGAAGGTTTGAATCGAAAACACTAGAGAAATCTTAAGCCTCAGAGGCATTTTTCTGTTCATTCTTCAATTTCGTGTTGCGTTTATTCTAAGGCGTTGGATTAAGTATCTAATTCTAATGAAAGGGCTTGAATTAATAGCTACCAAATTAAAAACTTTGTTTTTGAAGTAGTAAAGCCTCTTTGATCTATTTCCTGTCGAAGTTACGAGGGCTCTTTCAGAAATAACCGAAAAATGCCCATTGCTCAGCAACCAGTGGAGCTTTTTTAATTCTGTAAACGACATGATATTCCTTATTTCCTTACGGATGTTCCCAGAAATTATGAAGTGCATCATTTTGCACAATGAATGTCTAGACGATTTTAAAGATGGCGGCCCACCTTGAAACTTGGTCAAAGGAGGAAATCAGAGCTGTCATACGTTTTTTGAACGCCAAAAGTCTGAATCCTACCGAAATTCATAAAAAACTTCAGAGTGTATATGGTGAGCATGTTATAAGCCGTACACAAGTCTATCACTGGTGTAATTTGTTTGAAGCCGGCCATTCCGAGATGACAGACAGGGAAGGGAGAGGGCGTTCGATAACTGCGACGTCAGAAGACAATGTGAAGCGAGTTGATGAGCTTATTCGTCAAGACAGGAGGTTGAAACTTCATGAAATCGCAAGCAGTCTTGAAATTTCGGAAACTTCTGCCCATAGAATTGTATTTGATGAACTTGGCTACAGAAAAGTCAGCGCAAGATGGGTTCCTATGCAATTGACAGACAATCATAAAGAACAAAGATTGGACATCTGCAGGGAACTTTTGAGAAGAAGCAAGAACTCACGCAGGGTACACGGGCATACTGCCAACGCCGGCGGAGACTTTCTAGGGTACGATGTGACTTTTCTTGACAGCTTAGTCACCGGTGATGAGACTTGGTTGCACCATTGCACCCCAGAAACAAAGCAAGATTCGATGACATGGAAACATCCATCCTCACCTGTCGCGAAGAAATTCAAAGTCATGCGGTCAGCAAAGAAAATAATGGGAACTGTTTTCTGGGACAGTCGTGGTGTTCTTCTGTTCGAAACCTTACAACCTGGAGAAACAATCAATGCTGCAAGGTACTGCCAAACTCTTGACAAGCTTAGGAAGGCCATTCGCAGAAAGCGCCCAAGGCAGTTGACCAACGGGGTCATTTTGCAACACGACAACGCTACACCCCACACAGCACGAGTGACGCAAGGTTGGCTAGAGAAATATGGATGGGAGATTTTGCCACACCCACCACACAGTCCAGACCTCGCACCATCTGATTATCACCTCTTTGGGCCACTGAAACGTGAGCTGGCAGGAAAGCGCTTTGATGACGATGAAGAGCTTGTTGACCATGTGCGGAAATGGCTACAAAACCTTGACGGAAGTTTCTTCCGAGAGGGTATCTATTCCATGGTGCCGCGTTGGTAGAAGTGTGTTGACAGACTTGGCTGTTACGTAGAGAAATGAAGGACGAGTCAAGGTATGAACAGGTGCAAGAATTTTGTTGATAGCATAAAAAACGCGGATTTTACAGGCATTTTTCGGTTAATTATGAAAGAGCCCTCGTACTTTGCTTTTATTATTTTTAACAGGCCGGTAAAATGTTGTGGAACAAAATTTTATCATCTCTTGTTTTTATCGTAACATAATTCAATATCAGTGCACTATTTATAATTTCATTCAACTTTCAAGAGCAAAGGAGTTAAAATTAGATAATAAATTTATGACTTACCTAGGTTAGTGCACTCTATTTCAACCCATAGCAGAACGAGCGTCTTTTTAGAGAGGTAACCATACTGCTTATTGAAAATTGAAGTTTCTGATTGCAACAATAGATAAATCACATTAAATCTAGCTGTAAACCCATCATAGCTCCCACTGACACGATTTCGTAATCATGAATGTTAAAAAAGGGCGAAATAGAAGACGCAAAGTGGTAATTTAATAACGTTGCCCCTATGCTTGACAAATATAGAAACACAGGGAACAAAATCATATTATAGCAATATACAAAGGCTAAATACATTAGATGCAAAATTTGATGCTCCATCCTCCTTCCATGGCCAATGGAATCGATCTGTAGTAGTTCCAGCAACCTCCGTTTGGAAAACAGACACGCCGACGTCTTGATAGGTGCAAGCTTTGTAGATCTTGTTGCACAACGGAATATTTGACCTACAATTCTGCCTATTACTGTCAACCTATTCCACAATACATGATCACTATTTCTTTTTTATTTACCCATTGAATAGCAAAATATTATATGGACACAGTTATACTTAGGATTTTTATTCCTTTCAATAGTTTTGAAAACTTTTATATATATGCCAAGAAGACCGGTATTAAGTGCAATATTCTACTTGCTCCTGATTTTCCAGTTTCCCCATTTCAGTTTCCTTTTCCTCAGACTGAGCAAGCCTAACACTTTTAAGTATGATAAATAATTAATACTAGGTAGACCTAGACCTACATCTATATCCTAGTAGTCTGTCATACTGAATACTTCTAATTTCCTTAAAATACTAACAGATACTAATCTAACCTAACGATACTCATACTATGGGCTTGTAAAAAATGCCCCCCACCCCCTCCACCCCGCCTTTCTAAATAGTAAAGCATCGGGTTAAAAATAGATATAGATCATACACATTATGTCGTAAATTTGTTTCGTAACGTCTAAGGCTAATTTATACATATTTAACATTACAGCCGACTTTATAAATTGCTGGAATACTATTTTTAAACACGATATCCAGTTTGTCTACAAAGAGCGATGCGATTAAGTTCAGAATGTATTTCTATCCCACGTCAGATATTGTTTCGTGAAACCATATTGAAAGCTATAATGTTTCCCTCAACAGGTCTTTTCCGGCCTACCCTGCCGAGATTCCATGTTTGTGGAACTTCAAAATAAAAGCAGCTAACTCTCAGGGGGCGTTTATTTTAAACCACGGTAAAGCCAGCAGGGGGTCTTCTTCTCTTTATTTTAGCTTATCTTTATTTAGCTTTTCGCCATAACGAATATTTCACATGTGTTTGGCTTAGCCTTTTTATTAAATTTATACAATAGTGGTTAACTAAGGGGTGCCTTCTCTCTCTCTCTCTCTCTCTCTCTCTCTCTCTCTCTCTCTCTCTCTCTCGCTCTCTCCACTACCCACCCCTCACCCCCCTGAACTCCACCTAAAAGCCCTTTTCCCTCTTTAAATACCTATGTTCTCTAAGGAATTTTCGTGTAAGAATAGACGTAGCGGGTAAAGAACGGCGGAGAAGTGGGTGTAATCTGACCTGGACTATCATTTTGATGTCTCTCTCCTGCTAATATCGGAAACTCTCGCATATAGACCCGGCGGGGGATCCAACTCGATAGGATTTGCTATGTAACATTCTGACATTTCACTTTAACAGGCTGGATTAATCTTGGGGGAGGGGGAGGAGATGAAATAAAGATCAACAAGAAGATAACAGGCTGGAGGAATAATATTCATAAAGAGATGGAAAAAAATCTCGGCAGGTGCACATGGATTGGGGACACAGATCTACTTGTAAAAAGATCTCAAGATTGTGTACTCGTTAATGTTTAGGAAATGGTGACCAGGAAAAGAGGTTCTAAAGGAAGAACTGAGGAAGGACTCAAGAGAACAAGGCAAAGAACAGGAAAAAAAACTGTAATAGAACAAACATAAAACAAGCCACAGGTATGAGAGAAGAAGAATGAGAAAAGACAGGCTAAAACGAGTAAATTGTTAAATTAATGAAAGGAGTAAAAGAAAAGAATAGATTTAATGGACAGAGAGGCGCAGGCACGAGGAGAGGAGAGACAGAGACGAAAAAAACCAACAACAAAGGATTAGAAAGTGAGGGAGATATAGATAAATTAAGATATAAAGAAAGGTATTGTGTAAATAGGTATATAGAAAGCTACAGAGATAGACAGAGAGAAAGAAATAGAGAAGGGGAGAGAGAAAGAGAGAGAGAGAGAGAGAGAGAGAGAGAGAGAGAGAGAGAGAGAGAGACAGAGAGAGAGAGAGAGAGAGAGAGAGAGAGAGAGAGAGAGAGAGAGAGAGAGAGAGAGAGAGAGAGAGAGAGAGAGAGAGAGAGAGAGAGAGAGAGAGAGAGAGAGAGTAAATATACAAGAAAGAATTGAAAATTTCAACACGCTTTCTGAAAACGAATGACATAAAATCTAAAGGCTGTGTATATATTTTTCTATCCGCACCTATCAAATTCCACGAGTTCTATTAGGTGCCTTCCGCGACCAACCAACCTCGAAGTGAGACAGCCATAACGTCATGTTAAATCTCCTAGATTTGTTTATCAAACCAGTTTGCTATGGTTGCTAAATCCACGTGGGAGGTTTTGCTAAAAATGCAATTAATTATTTATGGACATTTTTTACCATTTCTGTATCATAAAACAGTTATGGTCCAACCTTTATGTTAACTATGCGAGTCTTTTTATTTTTTATTTTTTCGCCCTTTGAATAAGTTATGAGCACATTATTACATTTTAGATGCAGACCTTTCTTATTTTGAAATAAAACCGTCATGGAATGTAGATTTCGCCTTGTAAAGATGTTTCCTCACATAAACTCATTTTGATATAATTCATTTTGAATTTGGAGAGCTGCTGCAATATAACGCTAATTGCCAGTTATATAAAGATGAAACTGCTTTCCATTTTTAAAGGGTAGATAGGGGCAAAGAAGTTTGTTATTGACATTTATTGAAGTCATAAAAGTGCAGAAAAAAATTCCACCTCCCCTCTCCTCTTTCCTCCCAGCACTCCCATACGTTCTGCATTTCTCATCCTTTCCTGCCCTCTTCAGATTTTGACGGAAATCCACGCAGTTGAAACTGAATGACCTTGTTAAAGTAATAAAGAATTGAATGTCTCAAAATATATAAAGTAAAAGGCCACGTAAACCGTGCTGTAAAAAATAACTAAATTAGAAAACAATACCACCTCTATAATGTGTATCATATTTTGGCCAACAATAATTGTTCATTATCTTAACCCAGTATTTACCATGGATGTTTTAGGGACTCAAAATACAAATGAAAATTACCGTAAATTCTTTTCTTTAAGAAGGAAGAAGGTTTAATCAGTGAATGCTACATTTTTTATTACCAGCTAATTCACAAAATAATGTGGACGGAAAGCTTACGAAGTAAAAAAAACCCAAAATGACAAGAAAAAGAAGAAGAAGAAAAGGAAGAAGAAGAAGAAGAAGAAGAAGAAGAAGAAGAAGAAGAAGAAGAAGAAGAAGAAGAAGAAGAAGAAGAAGAAGAAGAAGAAGAAGAAGAAAATAGGAGAGGAAGGAATATTCGTGAAATTGTAGGAGCATGAGGAGCAATGGAAAGAAGGAGGAGGAACAAAATAAGAAAATTCTTATTGTCCATTCTAAAGACCAAAATGCCATGTGCAATTATAGAAATCGCAACAGAGAGTCTACCAATAACCAAGCGATGGTCAACGTAATATCTTCTGCATGGCTGTTCATAAACCCAGCATTCCTGAAGTTGCAAGACCAGAAGGACGGTAAAGACAAGTTATGCCCAGGTGTTCTAGTCAAGCTTAATTGTGCAGAACAGACCCAGATCAAATCATCATCAGCAAGACGCTCGGAATATCCGCGGAACGCGTGCCAGAGCCCGACAAGCCCTGAGAGAGGAAGACGTAAGATCAAACCGAGCCTCCCGGAGGGTTTGCGTCATGGTCTTAATGGGGCCGAATGGTTCAGATCTGCTACGACAGGGAACTCATTCCTTGTCAGTTTGAAGACCTTTGACAATCTGTTCCCAGGATGTTTGCAAATGTTAGAGTTTACCAGACATGATGTCTCAGACTCGTAGCACCAGTCTATCACATCCTGTACGACTGTCTGAATGTCTCGCTGTCTCTGTGGCAAGGTTTTTGCAGTCTTTTTTTCTCTGTTGTTCACGCCTTTTTTCTGCTTGTGTGCTTGGGTCTCTTTGTCTCTCACATCATATCCGCCTAACAAATCTCGTATTTTTTTTTATGACTTCTTCAAAAGAGATTGAAACAGTTTTATTTCATTATTCAGTTGTAATGAATGCCGCCCACCTTACTTTCAAACTTTCAAAAGCCGAGGTAATTATATTGGTTATTGAAAACAAATCTATGTATCAATGTCATCAACTATTTTCACTATCAGTCAACCTTCTGCCTACCTTTCCGTCTCTTCCTCTATATCTATCCATCTACTTTTGTGTATTCGTCCATTTTGTTTTTATGTATCGTTCATTTGCAAATTTTCTCCAATTATCAATCATTACGAAATAAATTAACTGTTTTTAATTGCTGCTGCTTAATCTTTTTCTAAATAGTCCGGATTTAGTTGTTTTCCTGAAGATCCCTCTCCAGCTATACACTCTCCCAAAATCCTCTCCACTAAATCTTTCCGTCTATCTCTTTCTGTACTGGCCCCTTAGAATTCAAGTCAGCTTTTTTGCTTTTTTTTCCGTCCATCTGATCCCATAGCCCCGGCAGGATGCAAATATCTAGCACTCACCTGACAAAGCACGAGTCTGCTAATGTAATCTACCCCTCTTAGTTTCTTCCACTGCACGCGCGACGAGGATTGGCGCAACAACACAGGCGTATCGCCAATCAAGTCTCATCTTTAAACATCCAGGGAGACAGGGCTAAACGCCATACGTCAGCGACCTCGTTAGGTAAACCCAGGGAGGGAGAAACCGATGCTTTTTCAGTTGCGGGACTGTAACCGTAGCTGGGATGTTAGCTCGTCTCAGATCTGCTGCAGCGATGGCGTGATCTTTACTTACCTCATGGGGCTCCAGAGCATTGCTCAGGTGTTTTTGTTTTTCTCATTATAGATCTCTTCTAATCCTTCGAGCTGATGTTTACCTTATGAAAATGAACTTTCTGGTGAAGTGAACACATACTGCCGTTCTGCTTGTTGATGGCTTCTCCAAACTTGCGGTTTGCTCTTCTTGTCTCTCCAGGCTTTTTTTCGCCTTAAAATTCTTAGACTGTGATGTCTTGTAAAAGTAAGAAAAGAAAATTAATTCAGTTTCAGGCATTGAAGCTGGAATAAAACAAATTAGAAACAGTAAAAACTGCATTCTTTGTTTTGTTAACCCTCTATTAAGAAATCTTACAGTTTCACTACAAATATACTCAAATTACGTCTTGGCGGCTGTTCCAGCTCACATTAACTTTCAGGCTTCTGTGCCAGTAAGTTCCTGATGACGCCTTTTCAAAGATATTTAAAGCACCGTTGAAGTCGTTGAATCATCTATACGACCACAGCTTTTGGGGTCATTTTCATATTCCCATTTGGCAAATAATATCTTAATAAATTTTCTCAAACACTCTCTAATAATCTTCATCATTTTCTAAATTGAAAATCCGAGTTATTCAGGAACACTAAGTCTTATGATTGGAATGAAAAACAACACAAAAGTTAAAATAAAAAACGAACGGAACAAAGCAGGAGAACAAGGAACAAGTACGTACCCAAAGATCGAAAGTCAAGTATGTCAGCCAGCTAGTAGTGATTTAACCACACACTGACAATTCTCTGACAGAAGTCGGTACATTAAACAAAATGGGTAGAAACCTTACGATAATTGTTAACGATCATCATTCTTACTATTCTTTCAATATCCCCTAAACCTTTATGAAATCATGGAATATACGTTGATGCCACAGCTGGCTCTAAAGAAATTGATGGCATTTTTTAATACGATTTACTACCTGTCTCTGATTTGTTGACGACCTATTGACAAATTTATAGGCTTTATCACCTCTGCTTCGTGGCAACTGTAAGAAGCAGTTATCAGAACTGACTTTGACAACCGTTACAGTGCTGATCACGAATAACTTTTTCGCCCATTCAGAGAAAGGCACACGCTATTCTAACTAATATCCCTTCTTTTCAACATCTAGTTCCATTGTCCTTTAAAAAGAGAAATGATAATACATTCACTTTATTTTAGAACCAGCAACCATGCTATGTTAGCGAGGAATGATATTACGACTTCTAATACTTAATAGAACTAAACAATATTAAATTCAAGTCTGTTAAAAATCTGAAGTAAACATTTCAAGCAATACAATTTTACATTGCTTAACAGTGCTTGTTTAAAAGAGAGATATAGAGAGAGTTTTAGAGATAGAGAGAGAGAGAGAGTGAGAGAGATAGAGAAAGATATAGAGAGAGTGTGTGTGTGTGTGTGTGAGAGAGAGAGAGAGAGAGAGAGAGAGAGAGAGAGAGAGAGAGAGAGAGAGAGAGAGAGAGAGAGAGAGAGAGAGAGAGAGAGAGAGAGAGAGAGAGAGAGAGAGAGAGAGAGATAAATCACGTTTTGATAAGTGTAAGATTTGTAAAACTCTGACATTTTTGAAAACCTCCACATTGTACACGATTATGAGAGATGCACATACAGTGAAGACTTTAGGAAAATGTCATCGTAAATTGCACAATGACTCTTCGTGTGAGCAGGGTTGTGTGAAATTCAATTGTCGTTTATACGGCAATAATAAACTATAATTTTCCTTTTATCTATCTGTGCGTGTTTGTCTACTATGTTTTTGCCGGCTGTTTTTTTTTTCTCTCTTTATCTCTATCTTTCTTCATCCATCCCTCTCTCTCTCTCTCTCTCTCTCTCTCTCTCTCTCTCTCTCTCTCTTTCTTACTCTTGTTATCTATATATCTCTCTATCCGCCCATCCATGTATCTATCCATCTATCTATCCACCCATTATCTATCTATCTATCTATCTACCTATCTATCTATCTATCTATCTATCTATCTATCTATCTATCTATCTATCTATCTATCTATCCATCTATCTCTCCATCCGTGTATCTGACTGGTTTTATATGAGAAACTCACACACACACACAAAATAAATAAATTGGCCAATAAATGAGGAGCACTTTGATAAGTAATAAAATAGTATTTACCTCCTCTCTCTCTCTCTCTCTCTCTCTCTCACACACTCTCTCTCTATATATCTATCTATCTATCCATCTATTTCTCCATCCGTGTATCTGACCGGTTTTATATGAGAAACACACACACACACACAAAATAAATAAATTGGCCAATAAATGAGGAGCACTTTGATAAGTAATAAAATAGTATTTACCTCCTCTCTCTCTCACTCTCTCTCTCTCTCTCTCTCTCTCTCTATCTATCTATTTATCTATCTATCAATTTATCATGGGAAAAAAAAGGTAAGCTTTTCTTACCGCTCGCTTCTCGTTGATAACAGCAACAAGGGGCAAGACAACACGACTACCACTTGATGAGTCCCAGCGATAAAGATAAACTCAGGAGTAATGGCTTCCGAACTCAAAGTATTTATCTTTACTTATCTCTCTATCAATCTCTCTGTCTCTCTGTATCTGTGTGTGTCTCTCTCTGTCTCTCTCTCACATACCCCACAGTTTGTTACAAGGCCTCTTAATTTCCCCATCTCAGTCGGGCCATTAATCTGTCTTCGACTTCGAGCCTGTCTTCCTGACAATATCTGCACGTTCCCTACCTTCCAGCTTCCCCTTCTCTCTCTCTCTCTCTCTCTCTCTCTCTCTCTCTCTCTCTCTCTCTCTCTCTCTCTCTCTCTCTCTCTCTCTTAGTTTTTCTCTTTAACTCTCGCTCTCTTTTACCCCCCCCCACCTCTCTCTCTCTTTCTCTCTTTTTGTCCCGTTCTCTTTCTTTTTCTTTTCTCTCTCTGTCTCTCTCTCCCGCTCCCATCTCTGTTCTCTGATTTCTCAATTTTTTAGCTGAATATGTCATACAAGAAGGCCTCAGTGTTATGGAACATCCTACAATCCCCTGTGATACTTAACTATAAAAAATAAAAGACTCATTACTTCTACCAACGGGTTTACAACCACCTCTAATGACAGAAACTTGCTTCTCTTCATTTTTAAGCAATCTGATGTATTCTTTTACAATTATATTTTTATTGCGCTCGGTATAACAGACACAACTTGATCTTTTTTTACACAAATAAAACTAACTAGACTTATCAAAGATGCTCTCCCGATATTTCTTTATAGACACGACAGCTGCAGTAGGTCGCACTGCCGCTGTAAATTAAATGCTTTCTTTATAATTTACCTAGTTACTTCAATATTTTGTTCTCATCAAAAGCATCTTAGCGTGGCAAAATAGTTATAAAAGTTTCAGTTATGCAACTTGAGTATCAGGTTGATCTCTTGTTATTTTATTTCGTATCATTCGTTGGAAAATTATAAAAAGGAAAGAATTCCAGAAGTTTCACTAGCCGTGTGCTAGAACCTCTACCTAACTTTGTTATCCGTTCTTCGCGGATTCGAATCCGTCGATGGGTGAGTTCAGACCTCATTTTTTTTTCAGTTCCGATAGAACCATGGTTTATATAATACTGGAATGATCTAAAATCACCTTGCTGTGGAACTGAGACAGAATAAGATGGTGAGAAAGAGGAAGACACAGTTTTATAGCCACACAATGACCATTTTTTTAATCAATATCATTTTAGGACTTTTTCTCCTCTTTCAGTCACAAATGAACCTTTGTATTGTTTTTATTTTTCTTTCGCATGTGACCACCATTCCTATAGGTTTTTGTTCTTTCGGTTGTTTTCAGTTCACCCCTGAATGAGCTTACGCAAAAATACTTTTTCTATGTTTAATTATTTTGTTGTACCTATGTTATCAACAAAGAGGAATGGGTTACAAAATTGTGAAGAGGCTTAAAATGACACATATTTGAAATTTATATCAGACCTCTTTCTTGGTAATAACAACAGAAAAGAATACTATATTAATTTACAATTAGGAAAAAGCAAAAGAAAACAAAATAGACCCAACATTTTTCTTTCTCGAGCCAAATTAGATTTCGTCGAAACAAAATTGTTAGAATCTATGTCTTTTCAGTGATTTATCACCGATTATTTTCTTGTTCTTTTAAATTTTCGGTTTGTTTGCTTGATTACCGATATAATAATGGTGGACTTGATGAGATGAGCTTTCAAAACCAGCCTGTATCACTGTTAGTTTCGTACCCAACTGGAACGGGTGCTTGTATTTCTCAGTCAGCCTTTCTATACCTTGGCCACCGGCGCCCTTCCAATTTTCACAGGAAAAGAAAAAAAAAAAAGCTGGAAAAAATATGAAACCTCTTAACAAAAGACAACCAGAATAAACTTGCTTCTTATGTTGAGCAATAACGATATGTTTGATTTTGCTTTTGTTTTGTTCTCCACCCCATATGTTCTTTATTCCCAGTGGTCTCACCAGGCATGCTGTGGGAACATTCCACACTTGAACAACGTAAGTCACACGACTAGCGCGAGATCAGATCTAATCGTGTAGACCAGGTCTGACATCCTAGACTCTCCTAGCACAAAACAATACGTAGCGCCTGTCTAACCTTAGGGCGAAAATGTCGATATCTCCGCAGAAGTTCCGCTCGGAAACCTACCGGACGAAACAAAAAAAAAAAAAAGAAACCAAAAAACCAACAAAAAACCGTCTGATTTCGGGGCGAAAATGTCGAGCCTGTAAAGGCCGTCGACATGTAGAGCTTCCTGCTGCTCACGGAATGAGGTGCAAACGTGCGAGATGCTCCTGTGGCAGGCGCGTGTGGCTGTCGTGTGATCAACCTCCTGCACTCATTCTCCCCGCCGACTGGCACCGAGCCGACACCGCGGTACGGAGGCCCCGCGACACGGAAATGAATAGAGGATACAGGAAGGAAGAGTGGAGGAAGGAGGTCCCTTGAGAATACATTGATGAGGAAAGTTACGCTGAGAGTACGGTTGCATTAAGTTGCGAGTGGGTTGGTATATGTGGTTAGTTGTTCGTATGTTCACAAACTCCATGCCTTGTTTTTGTCTGTCTCGCACTCTCCCTCTCTCACTCTTTCTATTTCTCTCTTTCTCGGGTTACTTGGTATTCATCACAGTTTTGTTGTATGTAGAATGACGGGAAGGTAGGTTGCTTTGGTCCAGATAAATAGACAAATAAAAGATAGAAATGTCAGAGAAAAGTTGATCAATTATAAATATGGATAAAGACAGATAAATAGATCGAAAGATAGCTAAATAGATAGGCAGACGGACAGACAGACAGATAAGTAGATCGATAGTTAGATAGAGAGATATAATATTATATAATAAATCTATCGATCGAAAGAATCATAAAGGAAGGAAGTGATTCCCCTCCATTCTTTCCTCCTTTCTCTCTTTATAAAAATAGGGACATTGATTAGACTTCATTGTTTTGTATTGTTTTACTTCTTTTCTCGGTTAGCCTCCAGTAAAGCTTCGAAAATAAACTGAAAGAATTCCCCAATTCTTTTGTCAGCTTGAACTGATCTGAACTTCGAATTCTTCATTGATATGAATAAACTTTTAATTTTAAATCTTCAGCCCCTGCATATAAATTGTACCTTCAAACATTGGAGAAAAATTTATGAGCTTTTTTGTCAAAATTGGAACTAGTGAAAGCTTTCACGGACGGAGTTTACACGTCAAACAATTTCACGCCTGTCGAATTTTATGTGTGTGTGAAGGCTTTTGAGTCTTGTGTTTCATTCTCTCACCATCATTCTTCTCAAACCACAGACTTTTCCCACTTTCTGGCGCCCAGCCGTTGTTGTTGGATTAGGCGGTTTGGATGGTGCGAAAACTAATCACAACAGCTGCTGTTATGATCCTGTTGTTTATGTTACTGCTACTGCTATTGCCGCTGCTACGTTGTCATTGGTTACGTCCTTGTAAATAAAGAAATATCCGTCTCTCTCTTTCTCTCTCTCTCTCTCTCTCTCTCTCTCTCTCTCTCTCTCTCTCTCTCTCCCCCTGTATATATATATATATATATATATATATATATATAATTTTGCGTGTATGATAGGACTTGACAATTACCTCCTCACACACTCACCCTTTTTTTGTTATTTTGCTGATACGAAATATATTTTTCGGGATAATCTTAGTAGCTTCTCATAGGCATTATTATTTTACAATGCTGTGAAAGCAATACACTTTGAACTTAGCTGGGAACGAAGAGCATTTCCTCAGTTTGCAAATTTCGCCTTTTTTGTTTAGTCTAGTCGAAATAAATATACCGGGTATATCGTAAATTTTAAAATTTCTTAGAATAACTGGCAGTACTTAAAACAGAATTTTCTAGGAGATAATTATACTCACTGTTTTAGATAGAAAGCCGATTTTGATTATAAGATGAGACCGTGAAGCCGGTTTTTATGCTGCGACATAAATAAAAAAGAAGCAGAACAAAATCTTTCACGTCTTTACAAAATCTGGTAAACATTTCATGGATGTCTATGGTGATCTGCAAACAAAAACCGTCAATGCATCCTTCCTCTGTCTCTAGTTTTGATCTCTCTCTCTCTCTCTCTCTCTCTCTCTCTCTCTCTCTCTCTCTCTCTTTCTCTCTCTCTCTCTATCTCTTTCTGTCTGTCTGTCTGTCTGTCTGTCTGTCTGTCTGTCTGTCTGTCTCTCTCTCTCTCTCTCTCTCTCTCTCTCTCTCTCTCTCTCTCTCTTTCTCTCTATCATTCTCTGTCTCCCTTTCTCTTTCGCAGTCTCCCTCTACCTCTCACCTCTGTGTGCTTGTTTCTGTTTCTCTCTATTTTAAGAGTGTTTTTCCTCTTCCCATCTTGCTCAGTCTGGTGTCCTCTTTGTCACTTTTAATTCCAAGCCTCTTTGCTTGACCCAAACCCTCTTTTCTTGTCTTTAAAACCTCATTATTTCCTCTTGATCATATCGACACCTAACCAACTGAGAATGGCACTGCCCCGAACTATAATTCAACTTTACACAAACTCTTCGGTTTCAAAAGCTGAAACAAGTTTATGACATGGCATCTCGGTTAGCCAGATGGTCATGACGATACCGATCCCCGGATGGTCTTTTCATTCTTCAGCCTCCCATTGTCTCCACTATCAGCTCGTTTTTCCCCCAACTCTCCTGGCGTCCCTAGTGACTGTCACAGTACTCCACGGGCGGTAAATCTCGCCCAGATTTTTGGCACATTGTCTCTCCTTACAAGGGGCACATAATCCAGTCTTAACGGATCAGCTTGCGGACACACCATAGCTACGCATGCCTCTATCTAGACTGAGCCGCATCCTTGCAACTGACAGCTCGTAAGCTTAGAATTATGATTTCCTTGTCTCTTGCCTTTCCACCTGGATTATGGTACAAGTGGAACCCCTCAAACAGGGCTTCCTCAAATAATATCTGAAATCCACACAATCGAAACCTACCTCGTTATAATTATGTTGTTTTTTTTTTTACTTGAGGTATTCCATATCTTTAATTTTATGTAATTTTCCCGTCTCTCAGTTTTTATTTCTAATTATATTTTAAGCTTTTTGCCAAGTTGAAAAGCAAAAAAAAAAAAAAAAAATTACTGTTTATTTCATCCATTTTTCCTCATGAAAGAAACGGTAATTGAAGTGCTATTTATATCAAGGTTCACAACAAGAATTTATCGTTGCAGTAAAGATTAACAATCTTAATCTAATTTTTCAAAATTACTGCTCGCTGTAATATACTTCAAGAATTCAAAATGCGTCTAAGAAGTACATAACTCTGGATTGAGAGGGTGTCTACGTCTGCAGGTTACCTATAGTTTATGAGCGTGTTTCGCCTTATAGCTGACTAGGAGATTTAACAAACATGAAATGGATCCATTAAAATATAAATCATGATCTTATTTGCATTACTCACCTTTCAGATCAAGCTTTGTTTCTAGAAAGAAAGAAGAGCTATAATTTCCTTTGACACCATTTCCCACAAATCTGACTCGCCAATCGATGATAATAATTAAAAAAAAAAGTTGCTTATATTGCTTCATAATAATGTTTATTCTGCTGTTAGTAAACCGCATCGTACAATGATGAGGGCAGTGTATCATAGCGCTGTATATTGTTTCCTGCATACAAAGCTGAAACAATCTGTCGCGGAAACTCTTGAAGAGTAAACGAAGCGGCGCCATAGAGCACTCAGCTCAGACACACCTCTAGCTGAGACGGAGGGGAGAAAGTTTGACGCCTCAAGTGACGGTACAGTGAGGAGGTTCAAGGCTTCAAGAGGACGGAAAGAAAACTTGATTAACGAGTAACATCACCTGAGGGTTCTTGCAAATAAAACAGAAATAAGGGTCGTTCTTCATACGACTGCTGCAGTTGTTAACAAACAAGCAAAAAAAATAATTAATAAATAATAAGTAAGATTTCAAGAATCGTCTACAAATTCTTTATATTTAGGTGTAAATGTGTGATAGTGTGGATGATTTTGATGCTTGCCCTAAAAATTGTTATGATGAAGATGATAACTATGTTTCTAAGTGATGCTGTAGTTAGTTTAAAAAAAAGTCACAATGACAAGGAGGGTAATTTATTGGTGGGAGAGAATCTGATGTTGGTGTAAATCATGATGTTAAGAATGATAACAGTGAGATCATGCTACATTCTATGACGTGGGCATGATTTTTACTATCTTTACAGTAATTGTGTAACATCTTTTCAAGTGGAGTGAATTATTTTGTATCTGTATTTTGGAACGACATTTTTCATGTTTTCTGCAGTACTATTTTTTTTTGTCGCCATAGAACGGCCAATAAAGCCATCTGTTGTAGAAAGTTAAAAACAGTTACAGGAATGATCGTTTAGTTAGATAAATTTTTCGTCTTTTCCGTAACTTGCTCTTTACAGAGTAAAATAATAGTCGGTTGCAATATTGTAATGTAAAGCTGCAGTATGCTTCTGCAAATCTTTCATATTTAAAAAGAATGGAAAGAGAATTCGGTTTTGAAAACTGTACGAACAGTTTATCGCTAAGTTTCCCTTTCTCTCGTGCCCAGGTGATCCTTAACACACTTAGGTGTGGTTACTTTTTCTCAAAATAATACGCTGTATACGCCCACTATTAGATTTATTGAAAGGGGCAGTCTGTTCCTTTTTCTAATAAACGCACATTCATGAACTGACAATGGCCCGAACCTCTTACGTGATCATCGCCGTCTGCTTTGCGCTGGTACGTCTTACTTCTTTTCAGGAACTCCTCCAACGTTTTCACCGGGGTATCACAGGTTATAAACCCGTCACATACAAATTACTTACGCTCTATAACCTCTCATGATTTTAATAGGTTCGAAAACAGAATAACAGTATCCAAGCCCTTCTCGTGATCGTTTTTTCTTTTTTTTTTTTTTTGATCCTGGGAGGAAGTAGAGGCGCATTAGAAACTGGCGGAAACATTTGTGTAGCTAGATAGATTGAAATTATCAATGGAGACGGTAATGTGAAATTTACTCTATTGTCTTCCCCACCCTTTCCCACTCCCCCCCCCTCCCCCCCTTTCCCCCTCCCCTAAAACGTAGACATATCAAAGTAGCTGATAAAAATACGGTTTATCTAGTTTTCATGTTCAAATCCTGTCATAATATAACATACCTTGACTATGTCTTTGTTTTTTTTTTTCTTTTAATTTGCAGACACCAGATTCTACCCCTTTACCTCAATTTTTCACCGATCTAGATTAAAATCAAGATAAATGTTTATTATCTGCTGTGAAAGAAAGTTGCTCGTGTGTGTCTCAACGCTCGGCATGATAATGTCAACTTGGCTAAACATGTCTGGGTGTTTTTCCAGAGATTCCTGTTAGATTTTGAATACTCATGCAATAGTTCGTATCATAAAAATGTCAGCTGATAAAGCTCAACAGATAAAGTTCCTAATTAGTACAGACATTTTGCTTTTGTACATAATTATTCAAAATACCAGAAACACACCCGCTTTGAAGCTTAATTGGGCTATTTTTCCGTACGCTCCCTAATTATCTGGTTTAACCTCCTCCGGTTTTTTTTTTTAAATCATTGCAACCAAAACGTTTCCTTTTTATACAAAATATGAGAATGAAGTTTCTGTTCAAGTTACGGTATAAATATTGAAGTGCTTGATTTCCTGTGAAATTTTCTTAATATTGTGGTGTTTTTTTTTGTTATTATTACTTGAAAACAGGCTGAAAGAAAAAAAAAAGCAATCTAAAAGAAATTCCAATAATGTAACAGTTAGTGAGACAAATTTAAAATGTTTTGTACCTGCTGACTCCGTCAACGAGTATTATTTACTAGAATCTATCCCGCTCGACGCATCAATTGTTAAATACATTTAAAAAAAAATATATTTCAGAACATTCTTAAAATAAATATCTGAAACTTGCAAAGATTTCCGGCTAACAAAACAAAATCCTGCTATCATGAAATAAATTTTCTAAAATTAGGAAAATAATGCATGTGTTTACGCTATTTCTTCGCATGATTTAAGCTCAAAGCAGTGTCAAACAGCCTTGTGACTAAGTAATTATTTATTCATTAAATTGGCAAACGATTCAGACTGGTCGAAGATTTTTAACCACAAAACATTTTTAAGCTGATTGCAATATATTCTAAATTATATTGTGATCGCCTAAGATTAAGGCCTTACTTTTCTCATGCAATTTTTTAAAATCTTAGGACTTAATTTAATGCAGAGCGATGAATGCAATAACCCTTTAAATTTATCTCTTTAAACTCATATGATGAATTGTAAATGCTGGAATCATTCTCAACCTTCGCTCTGAGAAAAATCAAGTATTTATACACTATGGTTCCAGTCATAATGGAGCGGTATCATGGGAGTCCAGTTAGCAGAGCGATGGGTTGATCACATAGAAAAACTGTATTCGATTCCTGGTCGGATCAAATCCATCGGCGGGATCGGATCTCATCCCACCAAACTTATTATTAACATGAGGATAATAAAAAAAAAAATTCTCTCTATCTGACTCTTAGGGATGTCAGGACAGATCAGCTGCTAGTCTTTTATGCTGGAATATTTTCCTGACACGGGAAGCGGAATTGGCAGGCCATAAAAGAATAAATACATTCATTAATTTCTCAGTAACCTTGGCCAGCACAGAAGGTCACGAAAGAATAAACACTGCCTTTAGGGCCAAATATAGGGACAAAACTAGTCTGAAAATTTGTCTTCGGGTTTCTGCAGGGAAACTCTTTCGCTGTTTTCAAAACTTAAGTGCCTAGCCTCTGCTAAGCTTTTATGTGGCGAACTATTTTGCACCTCTTGACCCGCTATCAGAAATGGATATTTATGTCTTTGGCGTGGACACTCTCTCTCTCTCTCTCTCTCTCTCTCTCTCTCTCTCTCTCTCTCTCTCTCTCTCTCTCGCTTTCATACTCTCTCTTTCACTATCAATACATCGCTAAATCATATTAGTTTAAATTTTTGTTTTATGGATTTTCTGCTTTCGCTAGAATTTCGATAAAAAAGTGATCCACTAAATTTATTATCTATTTACTTATTGGTAAGCTTTTTTTTTTCTTTTGTCTCTTCTTTTCTCTGTACTTCTGTTTCGCTGTCTCATCATATCTCTCCCTTGTCCCTCTCCTTTTCTTCTCCCCCATCCCCCACCCCTTCCCCCAACCAGTCTTCTTTCTCTCTCTCTCTCTCTCTCTCTCTCTCTCTCTCTCTCTCTCTCTCTCTCTTTTTCTCTCTCACACTCTCTCAACCTCTCTCTTTCTCTTTGTCTCTGTTGCCCCCCCCCCTACCATTACCCCCTACCCCCGTCTTTATTGCCTCAACTGTGGCTTAGCAAATGATATAAATACCATATCAGAAAAATTTACGGTTTTAATCATTCGATGAATTTTTTTTATCGTCAACATGTCTTTTCCACGTGATTCACCAATCCATGCAGAATGAATAGGTCTTTCAAAAAAAAAAAAAATCTTCTATGAAAAGAACTTTTCCCCCCTAGTCATTACAATTTTATTGCACTTTCCCAGTTTGACATATAATTATGAGATGAATGAAACGACTGTCGTATTTTCATCAAGATAGTGCATAGTTTTACCTGGTGGTCCCCCAACAAATCCATGTACCTGTTTAACTAGCTTATTCCGCCTGCCCCAGGCTTACATCTTTACCGCACTTATCTGCAGGTGCTAAAACCCCTAGTCTCAAAAATGATGATCTATTGCCAGGAACATTGAATTTCTTCCCACGCAATTCCCTCCTCTTCACTCTGTATCTCTCCCTCCTGCAACGCCCCCTTAGCCCACCTCCAACCTCATAAGGTGGGTAGAGAGTAAATTATTGTAGAAGAACGCTACATAATGTTGATCATCATGACTGTGGTGAATCTAATGCTGCAATAAATAGAACGATGTGGAACGGAGCGCATGAAGTTGATGTCTCAAATGATATTTCTTGATATTATCTCTGCGTTCATTCATAAACACCTTATCTAGTTCTCATATCTCTACCGCAGTCTCGGTACTTCAAACCGATTTCATTAATGAAAGCGGCGGGTGATCTTTTTCGTTTAGTTTTTTTTTTTTTTTTTTTTTCAAACCAAGACTAAGGTGGAGAACATGAGGCGGATGTTTTTTGTTTTTGTTTTTGTTTTTTTTTTGTAACTGTTCTTTCCCTGCTACCGTGTTCAACACCGAAAAGTCGTTAATTTTTTAAGGCATTAAATCTTTTCGTGGAAGTTTTGAACAGTAATAATTTCTTTCTTTGTCTTTTTTTTTTTTTTTTTTTTTTTTTGCTTTTTTGTTCTTCTATTTTTTTTTTTTTTGGTCTTTTCATGCGCTCTGTCTCTCGTGGAAAATGAGCAACAATATTACATCTCAAGATTTTTGAGAGCATTTTGAATTCATTTAAAAATCAGAAAAAAAAAAGTTTAAGCTCATTTTGTGCAATTATCGTTCACTAGAGCTTGTTCGATGCATTTTTGGAAGATGTTTAAAATCTAACCCAAAGAAAATTGCTTCGCTGAGGGTAAAAAAATACCTCGAGAAGAAAAAAAAGAAAAAAAAATCCAGAAAAAAATTGCCTAAGAAAATAAAGATGAAAAGCGCAAATGCTATAAACCGAAGCCCGAAACGAATCCCATTTTATATTCAAGCATTTCACCGATATGAGTATTATGGTGTATGGCAGTAATATTTTCTTAACAACAGATAATTTTAATGACTTCATAATCAACACGTCCTGGAAGAACGTAAACATGTTTGGTTTTATTTATTTTTTTTAAAACCGTAAAATCTGTTCTACTCGAACAGAACATCAAATCGCTGCTGTTTTAAGAAAAAAAAATTGTTTTACATTTTTATTTGTTGAGTTCACAGAATGATGTCTTTATTATGTGCTATACTTATCTCCTGCGGGATTAGTTCCTTACACTTTCAGTGCTGATTTCATGTTTTCATCTATGAAGAAAATCGTAATTTGTTTTTTCCCCCCTATATATTACGTTGAATAATTATTATTTCCTGTCGGGGACATCAGATGCATTATTTGTTAAAAGCGCTCCACGTTTGATTTTAAGTAGAATTGAGCCTTTCATGTTTTGTTTCTGCTGATAATAATTGTCTCCCAATTTACGACTTGCTTTTCAAGCATCTCTTGGGGCTGCCTAAAATTATATTTCTGACATTATGAACAAAAAAATAGAATAAATTCTTTGCTCAGCGTCTAGGCCTAGTCTCCTTGTAGGAACACATCAAGCGGTGGACATACATCAAAGTGTTGTTAGGAAATTACACCAAATTAAAGCAGATTAATTCATTTGAGGGAGACACGTTTATTACCTGTAATTCATGTGTACTCGCTGTAAAAAAAAAAGAGTAATAATTAAAAAAAGAAAAAAAGAGGCCCGGTATAATCATGACCCGAATAAAATTTGAAAATTTTATTTAAAAAAAAAATGACAGGAGGATAGCATCTGGTGTAGAGATAGTGTCAGAGAGAAAGAGAAATAGATAGATAGATAGAGAGAGAGAGAGAGAGAGAGAGAGAGAGAGAGAGAGAGAGAGAGAGAGAGAGACAGAGAGAGAGACAGAGAGAGAGACAGAGAGAGACAGACAGACAGACAGACAGACAGACAGACATATAGACAGACAGACAGACAGACTGACAGACAGACGGAGCAAACTTTTCTAAAAGATTTTCAAGTCCTCTATTTTCCTAATTAATTTACTCAAACTGTGATGAATTCATTTCCTACAGCAAGTTTTAAGGTATTGCCACAGCCATTAAGCCATTAATGAGAACTGATGCTCCTGTACTATCTCAATAGCCCCTAATGTCAAGTACACATTATGACAAAAGTATGCTTTTCTTGACACCAATTTTGTGTTACCCAAAATTATTCGGCTTTGAGAGACTCGCGCCAACTATTCGAGTAAGCAAAGGCACCTCACTCTCTAAACATTTGCATGATATGTGCTCGCTGTTTACGTGTTAAGCAATACCGCAGGCTCCATTTCCAACCGTCAATCTGTTGTTTATATTAAAACATGACCTTTGCTCCTAACTTACATCCATGTCTAAGAAGTAACCGATCCCTCATTAATGCAATTTGGCAGAATGCGTAGCGTTTTTGTAGAGAGATCACCAAAAGTTTTAGATTTAATTTTAGGAAAAAAGAAATGATGCATTTTTTAATCATGTGGGCATTGACCCTGCATTTATTTCTCTCTCTCTCTCTGTCTGTCTGTCTGTCTGTCTGTCTGTCTGTCTGTCTGTCTGTCTCTCGCTCTCTCTCTCTCTCTCTCTCTCTCTCTCTCTCTCTCTCTCTCTTTCTCTCTCTCTCTCTGTCATATCTCCCCCCCCCCCCCCCTCAGAGAGAAGCCACGTCCTGTAAAATTGTTATTTCCCTCCCCCACTATCATCTCTTATAAAAAGTTCTTGCCTTCACGTCTCCTTTCTCCTTTTTTTTCAATATAAAGAAACTCTTACACAAATTAAAAGAAATTATTAATGAATACATGTAGCTATCTATTTCTCTATCTAGCTATCTCCCTATCCATCTATCTGTTTGTTTTTTTATATATCTGCCTATCTATCCATCCATCCCCTATCCTTCAATATGTTTATCTTCCTATCTACCTAACTATCTATAAATTATTAATCATAATTATGTGTAATCTCCATTATCAGTTATTTTATCTGTTGATTTATTTACATTATTTTATTAAGATGCTCTATTCACCTCATTTAGGTTAAAATCTTTCTCCAACCATTTCCCTATCTATCCATCTATCTTTATATGTTACGATTCATCTTGCCCACTCTGGTTAACGAAGTTGTCTCATATTGATTCTCTCAATATTCTTCTTCTTCTTCTTCTTCTTCTTCTTCTTCTTCTTCTTCTTCTTCTTCTTCTTCTTCTTCTTCTTCTTCTTCTTCTTCTTCTTCTTATTATTATTATTATTATTATTATTATTATTATTATTATTATTATTATTATTATTATTATTTTCATCATCATCACCATCATCATCATCATTTTTATTATTATTACTATTACTGTTAATATCATCACGATCATTAATTTTCTGTTCAACTCCTCACTACCATTGCTTTTAGCTTCAGCTTCCTTTCCTTTCCTTCTTAGTTCTCACCCTTTCAAACAAATTCCAGGCAGAAAAACATGCATCTAGTAAAGCTATTGAAACGAGCAATTAATTGAAACCCGTTCCGCCACCGTTTTTCGAGCTCTTTCTCCGATTTCGGTGGCTCCAGCCACGTAGACGGATCCGACAAACCGAAACCCACCGGGTGTCGCGGATCAGACATGTATGCCATTCGGCATTCACCGGACCAAGGTCTATTCAAATGGGTGAGACTCGATTTTGCTCCGGGCGGCTTTCATGTAGAATCCCCTGCAATATAAAAGCGAAATGGGGTGCCATTCTTTGTCCCACTCCATTAAGGAGAGAAATAAAAACCACAAGATAACTGGCAGCCCAGACTTAGTGGGAAAAAAAAATCACCGAACCTGTGCGTTTGCTTATAACACATGCAAATGTAATAACATGGAGACGAAGGAGAAGAATTTGTAGCAGTTAAAGATTATTGCTAGCTTAGAACTTAAGAGACGTTTAAAGACATAATTTACAACTTATGGAAAACGTCATTCTAGGTGCTGTGAGTTAGCGCAGAGGAGAAAAGCATGTTTCGGATTATAAACATCCTAGTGTCAGAAGTTATTATTGGGGGTGTAATGGTTTTTAGCTCATCCTGGTAAAACAAACACAACATAGGTGAGGTAAAATTGGGTAAGTTTTAGACGCAAATATTCCATGTCAAAGAGTCATAAAGTGTAGAAGGGAAGGCACCAATCACATATAGCTTGTGTGTTGTGAGAAGTGAACCGTTGCAGAGAAATCCGAGCATGCCGAACTGGAAATACAAGAGAGCTCTCAGCCTGTACCAAAGTTTCCAGCATATTGAGACAATTTTTTAAAAGCCTATGGGGCCAAAATCCCAAAGCTGTTGGCCAGACTTTATAACGGATTCAAGCTACCAAAATGGCAGTAAAATAAATTTATGGGGTCTGACAAGATTCGAAAATTTGCGAAACAAATTGAATAAAATAAAATAATAATGAAATGAAAAAAAAATTAAAACCCGCCACATAGCAAAGATAATAGCGAGACACACTGTGTGCATTACAAACTGCATACAACCATTTTACTGCACTACTCGAACTGTTTCAAATGGTTTTTTCTTCACTCTTCTACTTATATTTGCAGGTTTTTGTTACTGTGCAGAAATGAATTTTTTTTGTTACTTTAACAACAGAGTTTCGCTGAGACTGTCATGACTTAAAGATTGATGAACATGCTTGAGAAAATTTTAATGGATTTGGCACTACCCCAGAATGATGTCAAAAGCAAGCTAGTATCAAGTGCTGTCAGTTGTTCGCCGCACCCTGGCCATGTAATTTGATTTACGTAAATTTGTGAAGCAAAAAAGCTAACAACTGTTCTAGGCGAAATCGGGGTTAACGTGGAAAGAAAAATATAACAGCTTTACAATGAAATGAGGGATTCTTATTCTGTGACAACATTTTAACGCCGCTTTACGTGTTCAAAACAGTCAGGCCAAAGTTTTTACTGGATCATTCTAAATGATTATAAAAGAACACACAAAAAAAAATCTTTTGCTTCATTTTACTTTGATCTGTTTACAAGCAAAACAGTTAATTATTGAAAATGGTTCTCGAGAATTTTTCGTTTGGAACTTCCTCGACAGTCCTGTTTTAACATTGAAAAATTGTTCATTGTCTTCGACTTTAACCATTGAGCGATATTATACATAAACGTGTAATATTTACTCTACTTCAAAGTGTTACGAGATAAATTTCTCGATTAAAAAAACAAATCTACTGTCTAATCAGCTGTTGACGCGAAGCCTCTCTGAGGATGGAAAAACTTTGTAGTTGTTAGACTTTTGTCGTATCACCCTTTTAATGGTCACTCAAACAGATGTCTCATGCCAAAGAAAAAGAAAGATGCAGTAATAGACGCTAACTTTGCTCCCTGTTTTAAGTTTTCAATATAAGGCAAGAAATGTTTCAGCCATCTTAAAGTTGTTTTAATTAGTAAGTGTTAAAAGTGAGTGGCATCGACACCATTTCATGTGTTCAAGACTGCTGGCAGGTTAAGTCCGGTTAACTTAACAAATGACAGAATTTGAGTCAGCACACGTATCGTTACAAGACTGGCATTTTAATATTGACCACGATGTTGTGGGGTCGCGGAGCATAAAAAATGAAACTGTGTTGCGTGCTAGATTTCACTTTCTCTTGTTGGCAGCCACCCTTGGCTTTATTTTAAAAAGGTATAGGCCTAATTTCTTCTGACTTGATACTTGGTGCTTCCCTGCTTGTAATGTTAGCGACATAGCTGTCTTGGATGAGCTGCTGGTGAACACATTCACTGCTCCACACAGAGTCGGACTTGTATCTGAAGCTCTGACTATGACAAGCCGGGTCGCTACTCTCACTCCATGCGCGTGTGAGGGTCTGGCCTGGCTCTGATTTTCTGAGACAGGTGATCCTCTACACCTGGCTGGGGCAGGGATTAACCAGTAATTAAGAGTGTCACATTGAGCTGTTGGAGTTTGTATTGTAAAGAGGGTTGTATGTTTGTAAAGGGGGTAGGGTTGGCAGAATGCTGAGGCAAGAGGGTCGGAGGGTTATCGGGTAATTGCCTTTTCCACTTAAATTTCTTTGTATTTTCTGACGGTCAGAAAGCATGTCATGATTATTTGGAATATCAATTTCAGTTTAATCATACAAAGTTGAAAATTTATTTTAAGCGAAGGCACTCTACCTCCCTCCAACGGAACAAAAATATAGCGTACGTTACCTAATTCTCATTCAGTGTTCCTGGTTATATAACTTTTCTTCTCATTTCTAGAGTTTGCGCATGTTTCGTTTCTTTTTCCTTCCAAACAATGTTGAAAAAGTTTTGGTGAAGCAAATTTAAAAACATCAGCAAAGATGCAAACAACCTTTAACTGACATGAGAATCAAACTAAATCGAGGAGGAGGAAAATTTCTTATTCCACATGAGAATTAATGAGATTCAAACAAGCCACCCTACACTAAAGTTTTTGTTCTAACGTTTCTCAAAGCAATCTAATACAACAAGTTCGAGTGAAGCCTGCACCCAAGAAGCCCGGCTGTTTTACGAGCTGCCCTGTTGTGGATCGGGTCGCATGCGCACTCTCTATCAGGCCAGTGTTTCTATCCTCCCGGGGTCCTGGAGTGACGGCTCCTGTTAACCCAGAGCTGTCAGAGCGTCGGGCCAGAACGCAAACAATGTTATGTACTCTCTCTGATTGGTCATGAATATCTCAGCAGTATTATTCCTCTTATGCCCCCAGTTGACAGGGTGTTTAGATTATAAAGAAAAGGAACCGTTTGATTCCGCCTTATAGAGTATCGCTTAAAATGGATTCGTGGAGGTAATGATTGAATAATTCTTTATATTGGCGTTTATTGAAAGATTTTGATGAAGCGACTTGTATTTTAGTTACTTATTATTTTTTGCAACAGATAAATTAACTGTTACTTCAAAAACTGTAGTTTGCCTGTACATTGCAAAAATTCATGTGAGATGATATTGTCCGTCTGTTGTATGTAATTTAGTTGTTACGTTTTCTGTCATTTTATATCTTAAGAGTGATTGGGGGTGAGAAAGAAAAAGACTGGAACGCATAATGTTTTCACGACGACAAAGAGAAGACATGTGTTCTTGACCACAGCCTTTATTATAACCAAATTAAACCAAATACCTAAATTATTCTAAAAAAAATAATACTTTTTGATTGCAAAGGGAATCAAATTTTAAAAAAATTAAAAAAAATGTAAATTATGTTATTCAGAAAGACACTACAAAAGATTAAACACAGTCACTTTTCGGCTACGCCTTGTGAGCGATACAACCAGTCTAGTCTTCTAAGAGGACTGCCCCATGCCACCACGATGATAAGGGAGGAGCAGCAAAAGCCAGGGGTGAGAGTATCAACTCCATACCTGTGGGTCGACGGAGTTTTGGCCTGATCCCTGCACGTCTTGCTGAAGTCACGTTCTCGAGGAAGCGAGAAAGCTCTAGCAAAACGTTGATATTTGTAATAAGAGATATGACATTGTTATCAGACATTTTAAGCGGGCATGCTATTGTTTGAGCACTTGAGATTTGTTATAATAGATCGTGTTTCAGTGTTTCTTTTTGAGGGCAAGGTTTTAATATACACGTAGGTACGCATAGCGGCATATATAGGTGTGCCGTACCATAACGTTTATTTCAGTTACTCGTCACATTTTCATCGGGTCAAATACGTCTTCTGGTTTAAAGTAATATTATTTTTCATTTTTCATCCTCTCTTTCTCTTTCTCTCTCTCTCTGTATATATAATTATATATATATATATATATATATATATATATATATATATATAACTATCTATCTATCTATCTATCTACCTATTTCTTTGTCTGACTATGTATCTTTTCATATAGCCACCTGCTTACCAACTTTCTGTCTATCTGCCTATCTATATGTCTGTCTGTCTGGCTGTTTTTTTTCCTTCCCTCATAATCATTGTTTTGATTTCTTTTATTATCTCCCCCTTTCATTCTATTTATCCAAAATAGCTGTAAAAAGTAATGCAATACATTCAACTTTTTTAGCTTCTTAAGAAAAAGTAAAACATTAAAAAAAAATCTTTTTTGCAGCACGAAACACGATTGCGTGTGCATGGGTGCGGTTTGTAAATCCATAATTAATTTCTTTTGCTTCTTGCCGTTATTCAATAATGATAATAAACAAGACTCAAGTATTGATAAAAAAACGGTCGGAAAGTTGACAAAATTAAAAACTTGGCCCTGCAGGAAAAAAAATTGAAAGATAAATATTGTACGGTGTTAATGCATAGCAACTTTGGGATAGTCATTCACCGTAGGTTATTCATTTGAGGAAATGAACTTCAAGGGGAAAAATGAACTAAAGGAATCATTCAAACAGGAGATCGAAAGAGAGACACACGCAGAGACCTATAGAAAGGCAGACAAGCAGACAGACTGAGACAGAGGCAGAGAGAGCATAACCTGTGTTTGGGTAAGTTTTGACCTTGTAAAGAGTCATGGTCATATTCGCTAAAATTAGAAAAGACCACTGTAAATTAATTCAGAAACCACATGGTCACTTCTTCCCCATTCAGGGGTCAGGCTAGCCAGTGTTTGACCTGAGACATGACTGACGACGGTCATCTTGCCCTGGATGCCTAGCTGCTGATGGTCAAGCCATTCTGTGGTCAGTCTAGATAACAAACCTCTTGATTACTTAAGCCCTATGCCCAAGTTAGTTTCCGTCCCTTTTCTGTTTCACTTTGCTTCAGCCCATTACTCATATCCTATACTATTTTGTTTTTCTTTTCTTTTGAACAAATCTTCTCTCGCTAGTCCTCACTCCTCTGCTCTCTCCCCCCCCCCCTCTCTCTCTCTCTCTCTCTCTCCCCCCCCCCCCCACATCTCTCTCTCCCCCCCCCCCCCATCTCTCTCTCTCTCTTTCTTCCCTCTATTTCACAATCTCTCGCCCCGCTTTCACGGCATCTCTCACTCTTATAACTTATTTTGCCCTATCTACTTTTCTCTTTCTCCTACTTCCCTGCTGTCTGCCCGTCTCTCGATTTCATGACCTTTTTCATCATTATCACTACGTTAAATGTGCTTTATCTCTTTATATATCGACCTTAATCTCCCATTCTCTCTCTTTCTCTTCCTTCTATTTGCCATCTTTTCTTCTATTTTTCTTCCGTCTTGCACTCTCATCCACTAATTTCTCCTTCTGCATTTACTAGCTACGTTGTCCTTGCTCAGTTACCTCCCAGACATTAATGCTGTGTACACAAATGTCCTCGGCCTGGCAGCTCATTCTCTGCCCTTCCGATGGCCTCGTCAATGAGGAATGCAATTTTCTCGGGTGGTCAGCCACTCCAACTCTGGGGTGGTTTTAATTGAAGAGGTGGAGCCTTCAACAAACGGCCAGGGGACAGGGCCAAGTGGGTGACAATGCACCCCATCCCATACAACACAATGCAGCGAAATGTGGAGAGATGTTTAGCTCCCGTTTGTTATACACTAGAGACATCCCGGTGAAGCGGACATGGGAGTCCAACACATACTCGTAATAAGACAGACTTAAGCGATATAACAAGGGTCTTATTGTTGGAGTTCCCATCATGCCTTAAGGGGTCGAGAAAGACAAGAATCATGGGTCAGAGCAGCAAGAGCTTTCACCCTTAACCAGCCCGGCTAGCGTGGTTATGGAACTTTGTATGCCTGCAGGTGGCAGATACTTTTTCCCTTTTTCAGAAGAGAACGTCAAGCTAGAATTGAGCGATAATGCTGATTTGGCCATTTTTGCTGTCCTGGACCAACCAGTGCCATTATAACCAATGCCGAACGATAACCTATGTTCGCAATCAAAGTTTCTTTTAGCTTATTTTTTTTTTCGGTCATATGAATGTATCTGTGTTATGTAACAGGGTGATTTTGGAGGCGTATTTTCTCAGCTTGTGTTTGAAGGACTTTCAGCTAAAACACAAGTTTTGAAATAATTTCCTAAAATTGGACCATCTCAGCTCACTGAGCTCTGCTCGATTAGAGTCCGACATGATTGTTGTTCACAAGAGATTTCGATCTGAAGGCGAGATCAAAGAACACAGAACTTAAGGAACACTCCCATACGATGCAGTTCATGGCTAAAGGGAGAAGAAAATAGTTACAGAGACCACGTTTGTCTGTCAGTAAGTCAAAGTCTTCGACACAGACCAAACCATAACTGAAGACTGTTTTCTCGTCTCCGACGGATCAGATAAAAAGGGCTAACTCGACAGGATAACTTCGGACATCGTAATGTTGTCGTACCGGGCGCGCAAGCAGAAAATTGGCGTCGGTACCGGCGAGAGCTAACTGACAGGAGAAGTATGCGCTACAGCGGGTTGGTCAACCAAAACACAGGGATTCGGACAGAGGTCAGTCCGACTGGAAACGATACGCTCTCCGCTTGGCGTTCAAAGGGAAGGGGAAGGCCATCCATATTTTTGCTATTTCTATAAAATATCTTATTATCTTTTTTTTTTGTTTGAAAAGGGCGTGGGATAGTGGGGGTTGTAGCTTATAAATTGGCAGTAACATTTATTCTCTCCTACCCTGCAGATCTCCCCCCCTCCCCTCCTCTCTCTCTCTCTCTCTCTCTCTCTCTCTCTCTCTCTCTCTCTTGCTCTCGACCCCCCCCCCCCTCCCAAATACATCCTCCCCTCTCTCTCTCTCGCTCTCTCTCTTTTAATCTCTTTTGACCCTCTATCTTTCCTTAGTCCTGGTCCTTTTTCCATCCTATATATTCTTTTTTTTTTTTTTTAAAAGATTCGCTTAATTTTCACATATTGTTTTCTCCACGCTCTGAATAGTATCTTAATCCTTCTATCGGATTTTCTTGTACAATTGCGATTATACCCTTTATCCATAACCGAATGGAAGAAGGCTCACTTCATTTTCTACGGACCTGTCGCTATCAGGTCCAGATTGTCACCTGTCTGTCCCAAAACAAGAGGAGGCATAAAATAACTTCGATTAAGTTTGATAAACCTCCACCGCCGCCACGCTTGACTGACTCCGAAAGAGTGGTCAATAGCCATTGACAGGTAAGGTATAAAAGACTATCACGGCCCTGTATTTATGTAGGATCGCTTGAAGTGGTGACTCACCAGTCTGGAAAGTTAAACCTGGCTTTGGCCTAACGTCCACGACAGAGACACACTGCTTTTTGATTAACTGTAATCTAAATCGAATGAAACCTAAAAATTTAACCCTTTCTCTTCTTTTTCTGTGGTGGAGTAGAGGAGAGGACTGTTTGTCTAAACCAAACTAAAATAGCGCTGAAAGAAAAAAAAAGAGCACCCCTATTCTGACACTTGTTCTTCTGTATCAATCAGACCCATTCACAAGTTATTTTTTGTACCTTGATAATTATATCTGCCCTTAAAGAGTGGCTTTTTTTTTCGACAAAGAAAAAAAATATTTATATTTTCATGCACTAAAAGATAAGCTTATGTTTATTTGACTCTTTCTTGAAAAAGAAAAAAAACACAACCCATTAAGTTGCACAGGTGCAGTAAACATGTTTAACTCTCATATATTTCTTTTCCTACTGGCCCTTAATGCATTCTGCGCTTAAAAAGTATTAGTTTGTTGCGTATTATTTACGAAATGGACCTACTTTTCTTATTTATATAGTTTCACCCAAATAAAAATAAGCGCGTTTTTCTGAGGCCAAGAGGTAACCAAAACAAACATAATATAAGCAGGTTAAACACCTGGCAGGTAAGAAACTCGTTAAGTGTGTTTATACACCGCCGTGTGATTATATCATTGAGAAGATATAATTATTTCGAAGTTAACGTCACAAAACTACTTTTCTCATTTACATGCCAATTCATAGAGAAAATATTTATGCTGACGCATCATAGTATAGAAATAAATATATAAACCTAAGACAAAAATGATAATATTATTTCCTTTCAGAATTTTTTTTTTTTAATTTTGATTCAAATGTACCATAAAGCACTGATGTTTTCAAAAATAAATATAACATTTTCTTAAATCCTTACAGGTTTGTTTTTATTTGCTTTGTCACTTCCGTACATTGCCTGTATCTCATGCGTGTTAGTGAGATGTATGGGAAATTTTGTGACTCCCGTAAACGATTATCTTTATGGAAAGGAACTGCAATAAACGCGAAACATAAAATACTTCAAAAGTAACAATAGGAATAACAGATTATGTATTGCGTTCACAATATGGGCAATTTTATCATTATTCATATCTGCGTCTCGATAAACTGATTAAAAATGTTAGTGAAAGAAGCAAACTGAAATAGATACATCCCAAGATGAACCCTGAAACGAATATGACTTTGCGGACCTGTCTTTGTCTTTATTCTCATTGTAACTCATTTACATTTAAACTAGATTCAAGTCTGTAAAGAGAGATTTTTAGTAACAGTTATAAATTACGCTTTGACCCATTTTAAACAATCTGGTAGGACAATTATGAGTTTCTCTGTACCTGGACTAGGGGACCATGATAATCAACCTGAGAGGGCCAGACAGACACACCTAACTGGGTCAGAAAGCTAAATAACAGTATTTAAACCGATCCTTATATACCTTTTTACAGAGACGTCATTCTGAGCGGTATCCGTTATTGGCCTCTGAGAAAACAATTAGAACGTTAAGGGCGCTCTTTACTCTAGGGGATTAGGGAGAGGGTGAGAAGGCTATTAATACTCTGGTCTAGATTCATTGATATTCCAGCAGGTGTTAAAACCATGGAGAATGAGATTGATTCAGAGATAGAGAGAAAGAGAAAGAGAGAGAGAGAGAGAGAGAGAGAGAGAGAGAGAGAGAGAGAGAGAGAGAGAGAGAGAGAGAGAGAGAGAGAGAGAGAGAGAGAGAGAGACTGCGAGCGATATTTCATGAGACTAAAAACTTTGATCAATTCTATACTAGGACAAAAACTGTTTAATCTTATACAAGAAGCCAAGGAGCAAGTATATTCTACAATCTTTTAAGATTTTTTAACAGTGTTTCGGACGTAAAGAACTGATAAGATTATCTCGTTAACCTAAATCTATGGAATCTTTTGGAAAATTAAAAAAAAAAAAAAAAGCAACACAATAGAATTCAAATGAAGATTCACTATAGTTTTCATGATTTGAAATAACAGCATTAATTCTCTCAAAGAGGAGTTGTTTCGTAGAGGTCCATCATCATATGGTTAGGAAGTGAGAGCTATCTAAAACCTAAACACACATGAACCATTTGCGCCAAGAATACCTCTCGGCCGAGCAGCTCGAACCCAAGACGCTCCTGCTCTCCTGACCCCAAACATTCCTCTTTTCCTGGCCCTAATTGGACTCTCCACCTTAAACGGGTGAATGCCATTCTCCTGTTAAACGGTGCTCAGGGAGGAAATGCTAGAATCTTAAAAACAGAAAAAACGGCGTAGATTTAGATACATCTGTGCGCACGGCCAGTGCTTGGATTCAGTTCGACGATTCTGGAGTCGAAAAAAGTTAAAAAGAAACTTTTTTTTTCCAGAGCTTCAACATGGTACATAACGAAGAAATACCCAGTCGAGGAATGCCTTGTGAGACGAAAAGGCGTCTTGGTTCGTGGATACTCGGTGCAGATAGCGTCGGGGAGTTGTAATTGGAGAAAAAAGATGTATTAAACTACTGAACGCAAGTCTTAAAGATGTCAGGTGTGGTTTATTTGATACCTCTGATATTATAAATTTAGGGAGCCTATGTAGGAAAAGAGGGCAGCGGGGTATGAAGAAAGACAGGTTTGTTGTTTGATACCTGTATTTGAAATACTCGTAAGAAAAAAAAATATAAAACTGAAAGAACATCAGGAAAAGATAAAACCCAATTAGCTGCATATTTTTGGATATCATCAACCACGGGCTCTTTATAATTTTTTTTGCAATTTTAAGACCGCTGAGCGCTGAAATATTACGTGGCTTGATTCAAAAAATTAACCGAAAACACAAAATTAAGATAATTATATCTTTTCCTCTTTTTGTTAAAAAAAAGGAAACATAATTATTACATCTTCAGTGAAAAGATGGGCTTCTGATTCAGTGAATTAACTCATTGCACAATCATTTTTTTTATATACATTTTTCTTTCCTATCCCAACCCAAAAGATTATCTTCTCCTATCCCTTTTTTTTCGCAGCATCTGTTCAGTCCAGATCTAGTCAACAAATTTGAAAACTGGTTTACAGACCAATTTTTGTTTCATATATCGGCTCCGTTTTATCACCGGCGGGTATCCGATAAGTTCAGCAGATATCGCCGAAAGACGGCCAAAATGTGAAGGTGCCGGCACCACGCCAAACGTTAGTCCTGGAAGAGATTTATGGCGGATCTCAGTTAGACTTGAGCCTAAAGGTTTATGTTGCGCCTACCGATAACCGGAGAACTGTGATCATAATTATCCAGATAACCTGACAGCTGCAAGTGGGAGGAGTGGTTCAGAAAGATTTTCATCTCCGACTGTTGTAAATAAACATTAATTGACGTAGAGCTGAGTTTTAATTGCCATTATTATGATTTTATCGAGATTTCTCATTATTTCAATGTCTGGGGTGGTCTGAGGTGCAGAGAAATATTTAGTTTTGTATCAGATTAAGACAGTATGAGATGATGGAGAGGGGTAGATAGGTAAACAGATATAGGAGTATGTGAGAGAGAGAGAGAGAGAGAGAGAGAGAGAGAGAGAGAGAGAGAGAGAGAGAGAGAGAGAGAGAGAGACAGACAGAGACAGACAGAGACAGACAGAGACAGACAGAGAGAGACAGACAGACAGACAGATAAACAGACAAAAGAAAGAGGGAGAGAGAGAGAGAGAGAGAGAGAGAGAGAGAGAGAGAGAGAGAGAGAGAGAGAGAGAGAGAGAGAGAGAGAGAGAGAGAGAGAGAGAGAGAGCATCCAGGGTAAAAGAAGAAGGACAATTCAAGAAAGAGAAGGAAGCTATGTACGAAAACAAATTAATTGTTAGAATTATGTGCATTCCAAGAGTGTTTCGATTATTTTTCATGTAAGGAAGAAGGGAAGTGCAGTCAATGTTCAGACAGCAGAATAACATTATTTAGTTAAAGTTAAAAAGGCTCCGCGTAATCTTTCAACGACTCACAAAGAATTTCAGATTAGGTTTTATTGGGTTGCACACGTGAAAAACACGAAGAAAATTGGGTCACACAACTGAGGAAACAAATTTCGCAATCTCTGTTTTAAGATCCTAAGTCAACATTTCAATCTTTTCGGAGGTTCGTAAAAGAAAATCAGATATGTTTTTGCCAACTTTTTATATTATAATTTTTAAAAAATTAATTTTGTGGATGTCTTTATTTTTTTTTTTTGCCTTTGTATTTAAATAGATAATTTGCATGCCAATGTAAGAATAATTGAGATTCTCACAAACCCAAAAAAATTAGATAAAAAAGATATAAAAATGTTTTGTGAGATTTTTTATTACTTTGTTTGTTTACTCGAGACTCCTTTGCGTGATTTTTTTGAACCAGTGCGATTATTCTACAGTCTTATTCCAGAGCAACTGATGATGGTTAAGAGTCACATTAAATTTACATGCGCTAGCAAAACCGTTTTATTGTTCCTGGTATAATCGATAAGATAGCGGTTCTACGACAGTTCCCGATGAGTGTAAAATCAATCGACTGCCAATGACTTATTCACCACCACTTGTTTCATCAACGAGCATAATCTGTGTGATTGTCACCAGCCTTTAACTATTACAGTAGGAGTGATAACAACAATAGTAACAACATTAACACCAATAACAACACACACACAGACACCCTCATTTCTGCGAATCTTAAATGCAGTAACGAGCAGCAAGAAGAATGAGTCTTGCGTTTTATATTACTTTGCGATATATTATTTAGGTTGTAGCTCATTGAAACACAGATATTAATATAATTATCTTTTAACAGTGGCACTTAATCACGTACTTAACAAAAGCAGTAAAAGTGATGATTTAAACAGGAAAACTACGCCTTACACATCGCCTGCCTAATCAGGTAGCAGCAGTGGTTTCATTGATTCTGGTCGTAATTATACACGTCTAGATATTCTGATATGCCAGGTTCTAAGTCAAAAAAATGTTTCCATCAAGCTTAAAATAGCACTGATTAAATATTCACAAGTACAGGTCTCATCTTTTCTAATACTCAGGGCACAAAGGATTGGTGACACTAGCTGAACTAGAATTCGAACAGTACGAAGTAGAAATTAAGTTTTAAAGAATTTAACGATATCAATTTTACTGTGTCACATTATTTAAGGAATATTTTTTTTGTTTTCTTCTATGTCAGGGTTGCCCATATTATGCTATTAACTCCCTGTCATTTTTGAATTGATTTTTTCCCCTGAGTATAGGAATTCCAGGTACATCATTACAATTTTTGCAAACCTTACATTTTTTCATCATAAAACCTTGAAATTCCATGATGTGAATCGGTGTAGAAAGAGTGGTGCTGATGAGGTGGGAGAGAGAACACACACCTAGGATTTAAATCAATATGACTATCAAAGCAGCCTACCAGCTATAATTAGGCTTAAATTTATAACTCTGAACATTATACTGGCGCTATCATCGGTGGAAATCAAGTTCTCCACATCATTATATTAAAATAATCTCAGGTCTTAACTATAAATCAATCAATCAATCAATACTCAGCATAGAGAAAAGAAAATGGAGGGACTTGAAAGATGCGGCATCAACCTAGGAACTGGAAATAAATTAAATTGTGTTAAAAGAACAAAGAAAAAAAATATTATTAGGTCACTCAAATATCTCTCTGTCGCTGTCTCTGTCTCTGTCTGTCTGTCTGTCTATCTGTCTGTCTGTCTGTCTGTCTGTCTGTCTCTCTCTCTCTCTCTCTCTGTCTGTCTGTCTGTCTCTCTCTCTCTCTCTCTCTCTCTCTCTCTCTCTCTGTGCGTGTGTTTGTCTCTCTCTGCCTTTGTATATTCACTGTCTCTCTGTATCCCTGTCTCTCACTCTCTCCCTTTCTTACAAATTCACCCAACCAGCGGGAAAATTATAGACGACGGGCGTTATGGTAATGATCAGGGATAGACAGGAATAAAAAAAAAACACCTTTATTTTTGGCCTATGGGCAGGTTTTGAGGCGGCCGAAGCCTCGGAATGCTACGGTATAATAATGATCTGGCCTGTGGTCGAGGCATTTCATTTAGGAGATAACAGGTGTTAAATGCTACCACCACTTGGTCAGCGATAGTTTTCGAGTTAGCTTTGTGGCTGGATTTGAGTACTTCCACCTGATCAATGTCTGCCATATATCGCGGGCTAATGATTTGTTACAAGAGATTCAGTAACTGTCCACAAAGTTACCACTGATTTAAATCTCTCTCTCTCTCTCTCTCTCTCTCTCTCTCTCTCTCTCTCTCTCTCTCTCTCTCTCTCTCTCTCTCTCTCTCTCTCTCTCTCTCTCTTCCCCACACTCTCTCTTTCTGAATCAATGATGCAGTTGAAAACTCTTCAATGATCGTGAGAACTGAACTTTCCATTAAAACTCCGAATAATAATTGTATGTTGTCAATGTAATTTTGGAGTTGGAGTAGTAGGTTCTTAAGCCCCAAGTATGTTAAAATAATGTATTCCTGTATTACACATTTTTTCCTTAAGAATGTTTATTAAATAAGTTAGCTTTTTGACGCCGGGTAACTGGTGATATCATAATAATAATAATAATAATAATAATAATAATAATAATAATAATAATAATAATAATAATAATAATAATAATAATAATAATAATAATAATAATAATAATAATAATAATAATAATAATATTAAGAGTCAATTATAATTGTATTCTAAAATGTGGGGCGAAATTTCTTGATTAAGTTTTGTACAATGTTTCCTCGATGAACATGAGAAATAAGATATTACAGAGTTGCTCCAGCATCGTGAGTTCTGCCTGAGCCTTGATTTGATATAGCTCTAGCAGAACCATTAGGATGAGGGGCAGTGGGGCATAACTATTGTCCCATTATTCGAAGAAGACAGATTTCTGTTAAGCCAGGGATTGGGATGGCATGATAAAAATCAAGTAAACGACCAGAATGATTACCCAGGAAGGAATCGAACCCGTATCACTTACTGCTATCCAACGCTCTACCGACTGAAATATATTGCGACTCACCTCCTAACATCACAGTTCTAGTTATCGGTTCAAAGACAAAATAATTACGGCACTGACAATTAAGTGAGCTGAGAGGAAGTGTTATGGGTATGTGCGGTGAATTCTGACTTGTGACTAACCCTCAAAACTTCAGGAAACCTTAGGGTTCAATGTTCATGATTTCACCCCCGTTCAAAACAGCTAATAACTTTTCTAAAAACTTTAAGGTCCCTCAACAGCTCGATAGTCTAAAGAGTTGAAAAGCATGACTAACTTAATTAAGAGAATCTCGCTTTTTTAGGTGCTAATTGTTGTGAGTCGAAGCTATTTCTTGATGTTATGTCAATTTGGAGTGGATCAAAATTAATTTTCGTTGTGTTTTTTTTTTTTTTTATCTAGAATTAGCAGTGACATCGAAATTCAACACCCCCCCCCCCTTTTTCTCTCACTCTCCATAACCGAAGACCTGGCCTCTAACTCCTCAGATATTTAGAATGTCAACATCACACTAAATTTATTATTTCTATAAACACGATGACAAAGTTTTAACTCTTTCAATCGCAACATCTTTTAGATCAGGGCACGAAGGATTCAAATCCAACCTTGGCCAGGTGCAACATTTAGTCAGTAGAACAAAAGTTCACACTTCCTCACCTGACTTAGATGTAAAATGAGTGCCTGCCTTTAGAAGGCAGTGAAGGGTCTTGTCAGCGCGCTCCTGTAACAAGCCGTTGCTAAAAGCTTCTTTCCTTGCGCAGCTCTGAAAGATTTGAGAACCGTGAGTGCTGATAGTTTATCCCTTGTTAACTAGAAATATGTCCTAAACAAGCTGCTGAGAAATCTTGCAAAGTACTTTGAGCCATTAGTCGAAAAGGATTGTTATGATCATTATAAACGCTACTTTCCTCGTGTTAATACTTATCTTGTTATTTTATGACTCGTCCTATCCTTTAACGCTTTATCTCTTCCGCGTTCCGCAGTATAATATTAAATGACGTTTATTATGCTTAAAAGCTTAACCACATTGAAAATTGATGATGAAAATAATGATGTGAATAAGTCTTAGGATTATTTGAACTGAAAATGAAAACATTTGCTATTCTGCTTCCCCGAGCGAGCATCAATACTTTCTTGCCGAATAAATAAATAAATGCAAAATAAGTTAGCTACTTTGCTAAACTAATGACTAAGGCATAGACTTTTGTCCAATACAAAGTTCCATTACATCTCTTCATATCGGCCTTTGCCAGAATTGGAAAAGAAAAAAAAAAGTTAAAAGAATTTTAAAAGTTTTCTCCCCAAAATTTGTAAATTTCAATTTCATGATGGATCATCTTATTGAAATTTCGCGTTTTAAATTTTAGTTCATTAATAGGAGGAAATAAAAATACTTGAAAAAAAAATCAAGGAACAAAACCTCCAGGCATTTTAAACTAAATATTTCCAACCTAAAAATTGAGATGTTTTTAGGCACACACAATCTTGCCGATTTTTTAATGCCAACCATTAAGAGTGTAAAGGTAAAACTGTGCACAACTTAAATATAGGTTATTATTAATATGTGAATACACACATAAATGAATAGATTAAAGAAGAGAGAGAGAGAGAGAGAGAGAGAGAGAGAGAGAGAGAGAGAGAGAGAGAGAGAGAGAGAGAGAAAGATCTCCATCAATGGAAAAAATAATGTCATCATGACTCTCTCTCTCTCTCTCTCTCTCTCTCTCTCTCCCTCTCCCTTCTTTTTTTTTGGCTTTTAGTCTCTATGCTCGCCTCTAGTTGCCTCTCTCATATCTCACACTCTTTCTTTTCGCAAACCCTTCCTCTTTCTCTCTGTCTCTCTCTCTCTCTCTCTCTCTCTCTCTCTCTCTCTCTCTCTCTCTCTCTCTCTTTAGTAATTTTCAATCATCTCCCTATGATTTTTTTTTCTTTTTTATAAAGAAGCTTATACTCAATTCCTTCCTCTCTGTTATCAACGCTATCTCTTCTTCCCTGCAACAGTAACTGTTAGTGACATGTCATTTTTCGGAGTCTTTTACCCTTATCCTTGCTTTTCATGTTCTTTCACTGAATTTTTAAGTATCCTTCGACATAGCTATGTAACTACCATTCTATTTGATGTAAAATCTCTTTTTCCCTTAATTTTTCTCTCTATTTTACTTTTGTTTACTACTTTCCTTTATGTCTTTCTATCTGCTCCCTCACTTGCAGTTTATTCGCAAACTTTGCCTCCGTCATTTTGTTTAGAGTACAGATTTTTTTTTTCTTTTTGCCTAAAGTCTTTTACTTGAAATGTTTTGTACACATAATTATCTTGTACACATGAACAGTGGAAACAGGATTGTCCATTAAACAGTTTTATCTAAAAAATAAAAGAAAACGTTATGTCATTTACTTATTGACAATTTAATTCATTAAGAAAAAAAAGGCGATGATGCGAATTTTGTCGCACATTTTTTAATGTACCATTGTTTTTATCCTTAAATTACAAAAGACAGCTTAGTCTTATAATTCGAAATATGGACAATATGTACATTAAAATTTCTCAATGTACTACATATTTATTCGTGGACAAACTAAGTAAAACTGTTCCCTAAAAGTTTCAAAATTGTAACGAAATTACAAAGGAAAATAATATGAAAAAAAGAATATTAAGGTATAAAGTTGTCTCTATAGCAGATTACATAATAATGTGATTCGGCAAAATAGTGATGAGAGAAAGAATGTCTGAGAGAGTATTAGAGAGAAAAAAAAGAAAAAGAGAAAAGAAGGAGAGGCGAGAGAGATATAACTAGCGCTTGATATATACAGGGAAAACGGGAGAGAGAGAGAGAGAGAGAGAGAGAGAGAGAGAGAGAGAGAGAGAGAGAGAGAGAGAGAGAGAGAGAGAGAGAGAGAGAGAGAGAGAGGGAAAGAGAGAGAAAATAGAGAATAGAGAGGGAGATATAAAGACACAGAAAAAAAAGGGGGGGGGAGATGATGTTGAGTTAGAAATATTTATTTATTGGAAACGCAGACTAGGTTAAAATGTTTTTTATTGTGTATGTCTAACTCTGGATTTTGCCAAATTTTGCTGTCTTGGCACACCTGTTGGAATAAACAAAAGCTCGGGCCTTCTTCTTTGATTATCTTCTTTCTGTCTTTTTCTCTATCTTTTTCTGACTTCTGCTTTTCTCTAACTTCTCTCTCTCTCTCTCTCTTTCTCTCTCTCTCTCTCTATCTATCTATCTCTCTCTTATTCGATTCTATCCAATTTCCTATCTATAGCTCCGCCTCACACTCTTCCTATTATTTTTTATTTCTTTTTTATTTTCATTAATTTCCTTTCAATCCCTAAATTGCGCCTTTTAACTCCTTCCCGCGCATGCGTTCTTTCTTGATATTTTATGATTATGATTTATATTTTATGATAATGATTTATATTTTATGATTATGATTTATATTTTATGATTATGATTTATATTTTATGATTATGATTTATATTTTATGATTATGATTTATATTTTATGATTATGATTTATATTTTATGATTATGATTTATATTTTATGATTATGATTTATATTTTATGATTATGATTTATATTTTTCCCTAATTGGTGTAATTGCTGAATAGGCTCATAAATTTCTGCCTGTCGTAAGTTAACGCTCCAATATTTTCCTTTTTCTTGCTCTAATTTTGCGGTTTTTTCCCTTCACACCTATTATTTGTTTTCATAAGCTTTTTCTCTTTAAACATCTTAAACTCATAATGCCTAGAAAATACTCTCCTTCTCATTTTTACTCTTCATGCTGTGATATTCATGATTTACTTCAAAGTTTGATATTTTTGTTTTTAATGAACCTTATCTTCCTGTCCTAACAGCCAAACAAACATTGCACGCTTTATCAACTTTTGTCTCACACGCATCATTAACCACTTACCGAACTGTCAAAGCCGGGTTAAAAACCACTAAAACCCTTCCCTGTGTCCGATTTACTTGTTGCTGCTATGTTTCTTAAAAACAGAGGAAGCCATATATCTCAGTGCACGCACAGGAAGTTTATATTTAAGTTTAAAACAGTCCAGTTGTAAAAGTAAAGAAACGGGAATGAGAAAAATAGATGAGCCTACTTGATGTATATGACAACGTTACTCAACATAGCTTCCAAAAAGCTTTACTTTGTTTAGCACAGCACCTTAAACCTCTACACTAAAATAATTTACATCCATACATCATCATCACTTCAAAATAATGAATTACGTGCCGTCTTTGTTATAGTTACAATTCTGTATTACTACTTTGAAGTGGAAGGAAAACACACTCACACACACACACACAAAAAAACAACAATACACACATTTTTGGCATCTCATCAAAATAATCATGAGAAAGTGAACGTAGGAAGCACCTAGAAATATGCTCTATTTCTCTGTTCATTGCGCGCAAACGTCAAAAAACATTTTCTTAACGAGAAAGACTAAAACTGAACTGTTTAAACACAACTAGCTCCACTTCTGATCGGTATATCGATGTAAAGGTACACAGAGAGATGAATAAAGATAGACAGAATGGATAAATAAATGAAAAGATGCATTTTAGACAGACTGATAGATTCATCGAAAGAAAGTATATAGAAACATAGATAGAGTTAGATAGAGATGGATAAAAAGATCGGCAGGATGTGTTAAACGATGGTGGGGTAGACAGCTGAGTGGACGGATATTATGAAAAAGAAATGTTAAGATTCCATCTTAGGGTTTTGATTCAGTCGATAAACTTCTGCTAAATTTGATTTCCTTGCCATCTTTCTAATCATTTTTGTTAATATTCAGTGGTGATTTTGTACGGTAGAAAAAATTTTGGAGGTAACGAAACAGTTAAACTATGAAAACATTGCACCAATAGGTGCCTGGTTTGAGAACCACCTGGATCAACTAATAGAGAAATTATTTTGCATGCCATTTATCTAGACTTGTAATCGTTGGCACGACGGAAGATGTTGTCTCCGTAATAGATTATAGGAAGAAATATCCAAAAACAAGAAATATGGTGTTTATCTTGTATGGTTACCTTATTTTTTCCTCTAAAATTTTTAACTTTTTTGTTTTTAAATTAGAAACGTATAACATTTGTTTTTGCGTCTCACGAACTTGTAATGGATAACATCATTCTTCCATCGTCTGTGTGGTCTTCTGTTACGTTCACCTATCAGAGTATCACCGCCCACTGAGCAGAATCTAATCGAAACCACCTTAATGTGAACTTTCTTACTTGGCAGACTCGAGAAAAAGGAATACCATTGCGCATTCCTGTGGGAGCAGCAAATTAACAGCGCACCAGCCTAATGGTCGTTTCAGTTAAGTAAGCCTCGGTACAGCTGTTGCACCAGCTTGGATTGAACTTGTCGGAAGAAATCTAATTTACGGTCGTGTAAGAAGGTACAAGAAAACTCGTCAAAGATAGACTTAGATCTAATTTCGCGTAGGTGTAAAACAGCCTAAAATAGAAATGAAATGCCTTGAAATGGCAAAGATATTTTATTCAATGGAAGGGAACTAGGGCAAGATGAAAAATTGGCCGCGGTATTGCATAAGACTGGTGTGTTTTTACTGGTGTTGTTGGTGAGAGGAGAGCCTCTGAAACATGGAAGCCAACAATTTTAAATCGACATGATGAGTGGAAGAACTTTTCGATAAGCATCCGCTAGATATCGTATAATTTATGCAACTTCCTGTCGCAATTTTTCAATGCAAGAACTAACATGAAAGTAAAAAACGAACTAAATTACATCTCAAATCTCCGTTCCTTTTCACCGCACTCCATATTTGTGCATTTGTGTTTGTGTGTGTGTGTGTGGGTCCCACTCTCTAGGCACCTCTCCCAAATTGAAAATGATAGAGGAAATGCGAAAAACTGATGATTGTGTACATGCCTAGTTTTGCGTGAGTGTGTGTGGTTTGGGAAAGTAAAAAAAAAAAAAAAAGCGCGGGGGGGGGGGGGGGAAATTTTTTTTTTTTTTAAAACCTGTATAAATTTGACAGAGTTAGCCAATACAAGAATTATTCAATTTCTCATTATTTCTAGTTATTTTTCTCCTTTCGTTTTCTACATAAAACTATGCACTGCGTTCTTGTATAAGGTTCCGATTGCTGATGAAACTTTTGTGAAGAAACCCCAGAGCAGTGGTACATATTTAATTACCTGCCTGTGGCCAGTCGCGTGCTGGGACAGTTTGAGAACATCCACTAGGTTCTCGTCACTCTTGGCAGGTGATCACATCAGCGAACTTCCCTTCCAATCAAATCACTTCTGCCCCGGCGGATTAATCTAGATGGAACGTAGACCAAGGGTTAATCACACGTCACTTCCCGTTTAGCTTCTGGGTGGGTCCAGCTGGAACAGGTGACAGTAGAAACGACTGATTCAGGGATGGCTTTGAGTTCAAGAAACAGCAAATAGTATCCACTTTAGTGGAGCACTATAGTCTAATAATATCTGTTCTTGAAACTGTGTGTTGTCTATGGGAACTTCGCTGCACAAATTCTTTCATTTTGTTGAAGACGGCTCTCGAACTATCCCCTTTTCACCTTCCCCGAACTTTGATTCGCAGGGATACTATTTTGCACTGATTCACTCCTTCCTTAAAAACTATATATTTGCCTTTGTTCTCTGAGATAAATTCACAGAGTAGTTCATGTCAATAGTTACTGTAATGCGCCATCATTTTGCAGTCTCCGAAGGCTAAGTCGATAGAGTGTTCGGCTGCCAATTATTTATGTCGCGCAGGGTTTGTATCTATCTTTCGTATATAAATTATGTTCTTTGCGAAACTAGATATTTTACCAAAGAACCATTTTTTTTCTGCAATATGTTACACAATGGACTATGACAGGCGTGCGCAGACCAAAAAGAATCTATTCTAGTAGGTCCAACCTCAACACAATGGAACTAACAAAGTAATAAGACAAACACTTGATCGGGAGAGCAATTACAAAGATTATAATGGTATCTTTCAAACTCCATGCTTTTGTTTATTGGATAGTGGTCACACACGTACACGCACATACAAGACTGTCTAAACTAATCTTTCAACCGCCTTTTCTTGCTTGCGGTTTATCGCTCGCGGCTATTTCAGATGGGTGCCTTGACACAAGTCACAAACCGCACAACAGAACGGTAGTAAGGCAGTTGGCACATGTCGAGTCTAGACGTAAGACTGATTTACTGACAAGAAAGCCATAAAAAGATTCGAAACGAGATAAACTAGCTCTGTCTCAAATAGGCATGGATGCCGTTACGCCACGAATGTTGTTGATGTAGAGGAAACTTTGAGAGATAGGAAAACAGAGACTGGAGAGTTGCTGTAAGTAATTTATCCCGCGGTTCTGGGAGGCAAGGACTCCAGTGTTGTGTAACAATATTGTTGGTCATGTCTTGGTCTCCTAGAAGGTTAATAAACTTAGCGTTGCGTGGCTTAAATCGCATCCACGCGTGTCAGACACAGCCTTGACACAATGCATTTTTTTCTGTGTGCTTCGCTCTCAGAATGATGGGAAACACCATTTGCATGAGGAATGGTCTTTAAACTTGAGGGTGTTATCCTTTGGCGTTGCCTTCTTTTTCCACTGCACTGACAAGAAGAAACTGAACAGCTGGACTTCTAACTGAAAAAACAAACACACCATAAGCCTCTTTACGGTTCTAAATTTCGCAAAGTTTGTTTCCATGGCTTAATAGCTATAGCTGTATAATTCTGCGCTTCACAAACAAATTGATGTAAGTCTTTGTTAACATAAGATTAATAATAGTGTCCATGAGCTGGGAGCAGAGGCAGATTTCAGCAAATCGTGCATGTCAGGCTTTTAAATGAAATGCTCGCAACCCTCCCAAATGTATGAGTCAGGAAACCAAAGATGCGATAAAAGGTCAGTAATACCAGATCCTGTGGTTATAAAAGTGAAGGAGATAATTTTATTAAACAAACAAAATAAAAATGCAATTAATAATTAAAACGGTGGCGATGATGATAACAATGATGATGTTGATGATAATGATGCTGATGTAGATATCTTAATTCTATTTTTCGTTCAAATCGTCACGAGTGGAAGATTCTTTTTCCCTTTCTTTACAAAGTATTTGTTCACATCAACCAAGAACTAAAAGAAGGAAGGCGCTTAAAATCCCTCCTTCATTATTTTATGGAATGGCTCGTCCACATCAACTTCAACCTCTCTCTCTCTCTCTCTCTCTCTCTCTCTCTCTCTCTCTCTCTCTCTCTCTCTCTTTTTCATTTCTCTATCTCTCCCAACTTTCGCCATTCGACAGATCCTTAAAACTACTTTGTTGTCATGCTTCATAAAACACTTGGCTGAACCTCGTCACCTGCTTACCATAAATTATTTATCTTTCACACTTTGTCTTGACTGAAGAAGTATGCCTTTACCCTGGGACGTCTTATCGTTTACTTCAGGTGTTTTTGTTTATTGGGGTTATATGTAATAACTGAAAACATGACGAAAAATAGTTGATTAATGGAAGTGTTCAAAAACAAAGAGGAACACCTGAGCTTAAGGAGTTTTCTGTAATAGTTTCACCTGTTGCGAGACAGGAAGCATTGGCGCATGGCGTATCATTGGAAAGCTAAATTATTTTTACTCTAGAGAGTCTAGTTAGGATGAAACTCTTGCATTTTTTAAAAAAATTACGTTTGTTAATATTTCTAGATGGAGTTGGTGGCTTTACGCCAAGTTATGAATAGTTATACGACTGTATTTAATTTTCATTTGACCTCTCCAATAGATTGATGAGTCCAGCCAGGGACTGAACCCAAGATTTCCTCATCTCAGTTGAAAGCTCTAAAGACAGCCAACTAGCACTGTTCTAATTCTTTTCTCGATGAAAACCGTGCTATAGATATTTTTAAAATGTTTGTTAATTTCGAGACAATTTCCAGCAAAATAAAAATATCAACAACACAAAAACAACTACAACAACAACAAGACCAACAACAATAATAATGATAATAATAATAATAATAATAATAATAATAATAATAATAATAATAATAATAATAATAATAATAATAATAATAAGAAGAAGAAGAAGAAGAAGAAGAAGAAGAAGAAGAAGAAGAAGAAGAAGAAGAAGAAGAAGAAGAAGAAGAAGAAGAAGAAAAAGAAGAAGAATCATTAAAGACTATAACTATTTTGTCAAGCTTGTGATGATAACACAAGATTACGGAGACAAATTGATGCATTTAAAAAAAAAAAAACGGACAAAAAATAACTAAGTGCTAACCATTCTTTAAAAAAAAAATACGTGCTCAAACCTCAATGAAACAAGGCGAACTCTTTTTCATGGTAGAGATTTTTTTTAAAAAGTGCACAATTGCTCACACTGATAACACTAAAGAGGTCGTAATGCAGGCGGAGCTCAGCTGTCTAAAGTATACGGCGTAATTAAGTGGAAAAGTGGCATGCGTGTTTGCGGTGTTATCATCCATTTTTATTTTTTGGGGGGGTCATACTTGTGGGGTGCAGTGGTGCACTCCCATGAAGATTGTTTTGGTTTGACCTCGAGTTTATCCGGATTTTACAACCTCAATTTACACAGGTATGTAGGAAGTTTAAGACGGGAATTCAGGCATTGGCTGGAAAAAAAATATGACATTTTTATTAACTGGAAGGAGTGTCATGGCAACAAGTTCATTCAGTTTTCGTTTATCTTGCTGCTCGTCGGACTAGATTGTTTAGATGGTGTTGAAGTGTATTCTTATCTTAAGAAAAATATTTCAGAGAAAAATTAAGTAAAAATAATTTTTGAGTATTTTAGAGGAAGTTCATAAATACTGAAATGAATTGTGTGCCTCTTTAAGCATAAGGTGATGATGATTAAAAAATATTTTGTGATTAAATTGTATCTTTCGTGGACTTAAAAAGTCAAACTCAAAAATAAAAATTTAAATTCTGTAGATTGTATTCTACTGGCAACAAATCATACAGAATTATCTTAATATTGTGTTTATATGCTTTGAATGCAAGTTGAGACAGAATACCAAGATGATGGAGGATATTGTCGTTTGCTTCTGCATTCTCTCATTCCCCCCCCCCTCTCTCTCTACCTTTCTCTCTCTCCATCTATATCTCTGTATCTGTCTGTCTGTCTATCTCTCTCATCATGCCTCCATTAAGATGAAGTCAGAAGAAACCGCATTTATCTGAATCTTTGTTTAAACATCATTCTCTCAAGTCAAACGGGGTGAAAATGTCAGCCAGTCGGGAAGATTCTTCCTGCCAGTTATCTAACATTTCCTATCGGAGAAAGTGTCTAGGGGTTAACATTTTCTGTTTGAGGTCACCTGGACCTCATCATCTCTACGCAAACCATTTTTTTAAAAATAATTTTGTATACATTGTTCGATGTTAGCCTAGGCTTTGAACGTTCTTTTTTCTGCGAAACCTTGCAGTTTAGGACTACATGTTCCATTGCTGCGCAAGATGAAATTATCTTCTTTGATTTTAGCGGAACGTGTTACTTAATCAAGTTTCCAATAGCATTAAGTTACACCAGCCATTTCATTTCCTGAAAATGAACACTGTTTGGAAGTAACTTTATTAACTCAAATCAAAGACCCTGGGGGAAAAATGAAGAGAGGGAGAGAGAGAGAGAGAGAGAGAGAGAGAGAGAGAGAGAGAGAGAGAGAGAGAGAGAGAGAGAGAGAGAGAGAGAGAGAGAGAGAGAGAGAGAGAGAGAGAGAGAGAGAGAGAGAGAGAGAGAGAGAGAGAGAGAGAGAGAGACGGGTGACAATAAGATTTAAATTATCAGTGGTAGAATCCTGGAAAAGCAAATCGGAAAAAAAAAAGAATTTAAAAAATATGTGAAACATATGAGTTGCCACGGCCTAAA
>JAWDGP010001077.1:540000-665000 GCA_033675545.1 Elysia crispata | reverse complement strand
CCTATTATGATGGCTTAAGATTCAATGTCATCGTGCCAGAAATTTAATTGTGAAAGCAAAAAAAAAACCAAACCAAAACAAAACAAAACATCGTTACCCTTTTAAATCAGTTTTGTCCACAACGACACGCAATTGGGTGATGAATTGAATCTTGTACATAGATATAACAAATTGCCGCGGGGCTAACCTTAAGCAAGGACGCGCGACTGCGATTGGACTGTTTTTTTGGCGCTGCTTGAAGTTGGACTTGAGTCGAGACCACAGAAAATCCCTTGAAGATTTTTTTCGGCGTCTGATGTGCTTGGTTGATCCCCTTTTACCCGAATTATTGCCTCTGGGTCTTTAGTTTGGACGCACCGATAACTTTCAATGAAGAGAAACTGCTGGACAGCACATTTTGAGACACGGGCTTTTCACCATTTTTTCTCAACAGACTTAAAACTCAAAAACGTTTTCATTGCAGTTTTTCATCACCCAGGTGTCATCACAATCTCAAAAGAGATCCTCTAGTAACAAACAGATAAAGCCGAGGGCAGAGACGCTCTGATATCACGGGATCATTTTGTAAAGGCTTGTAACTCTTTAAAGTTATGAAAAATTAATATACACTAGATATATTCAGATACTCAGAAATGTTTTTGTCTAATTCCGTTTTAACGTTTTAATTTTTTAAACCTCCCAACATAAATTAAAAAATTCGACAGTTCGTCCCAGCCCCTGTGAGATCTCACTCATGACCGCTCTTGCATACCCATTTGAGCTTTCCGGCAACAGGCAAAAGATACTGTTTTTGAGGAAACGTTGAAGCTATGAAACATCGGGTCTTAAATATTTGTTGTTTTTTTTTATTCAGAAATGATCATATAACTTTCTCTTACACATAAAAATTAATCAAGCTGCGTCTATTTGCGTCTTCTCGATTTTTCTCGATTGCTACAATGGGCAATCATGAAATGTATCGAAAAAAAAAAAAAAAACATAAAAAAGAAAACACACAACATAGTTTGGCAATTAGAGAGTGTTGTAATTATTAATTGATTACGCAGTAAAAAGATAAAACCCCATGTTTATCTCGTACATACTTTCTTATGTAGCAACACACTTTTTTTTTCACATGGGATTTGATATGGAGACGAGAGCCATCAATCAGGGAACAGTAAAAGTTTGTACGGGTAGAATTGCATCGGCGCCCCCTGACGAAGTCGGGTCTACCTATGTTCCGCAGTTCTCTCCGCTGACGGAATCCTGTAGCGTGGGGCTGTGGTGCCGTGCTGTGGGAAACATACTGCGTACAGCCAGTGTTGTCAACCCTAACATCTGCCACATATCTCGCCGTATCAAGCCGGAGCTGGTCGTATCTGACAACACGTCCGCCGTATCTCTCCACAGCGACAAACGAATGCTAATGGTTTTGGCATGTGATAGTGCTGTGAATTACAAGGTCCGCTTTTTATAACTATACAAATGTATTGGAGATTCGTTATATTCTATGAACCTCGATTTGTTCTCTCTCTCTCTCTCTCTCTCTCTCTCTCTCTCTCTCTCTCTCTCTCTCTCTCTCTCTCTCTCTCTCTCTCTGTCTCTCTGACACTCTCTCACTCTCTCCAGATAGATAAACAAACAAGTAATTTAGATAAATTGTAGAGACGCAGTTAGGTACTATGGAGATTTAAAAGTAGAGAATTAATAAATATCTTGTTGGATAACGCTAAATAGATTAACATAGTTATAAATTAACAAAAATATGAACATTTAAGTCCTAAGTTTATTGATAAATAGGTCGACAGACAAATAAATCGACAGAATATATAGACAGACTAGATAGATAGATAGATAGATAGATAGACAAAACTATTTATTATATTATACCGCATGCAAACTATTAATTTCGTAATATATAAATAAATATAAGCCAAAATCATTGATGAAATAATTCAGCCTAATTTTAGTTAATAATTTTCAAGATCAATCCCCTGAAAAGTTACGAAGAGGGGAAAAAAGAGACGGAAATGTGTATGAAACAGGGCACCCGTACAGTTCACCCTCGATAGTACAACTACTTTCATATCACATTATCAGCTAACCGATCTGGCACCAGAGAGCGTTGTTTTTGTAGTGGTATGTGTAAGGCAAGGTACAAAGACATACTCTGTTGGCAGAAACATTTCCTGGGCAGTACAACCAAATGAACCTGTTCGGAAAATTCAAGTGCACTACTTTTTATAATATTTTTTTTCTAACGTTTCTCTTATTGTTTATTAAATATGTTCTTTTTCCATCTTTTCTTTTTAAAAATCAGTCTCATTCCTTTCTTTCTTTCACTCTCTCTTTCTCTCCCTCACTCTCTTATTCTTTCTTTATTCTCTATTATTTCTCGCTTTCTTCTTTCTCACACCCTCTCTCTCTTTGGTCTTTCTCTTTTATTAACTTTATGTCTTCTCTTTTTATTTTTCTAATTTAACTTCCTTTCACCAATGATCACAGTAACTAGTATTATCGATCCACCCATCTATCTATCTATTAATCTGTCTACCTCTCTATCTATCTATCTATCTATTTATCTACCTCTTTAATGTTCTCCCCCCCCCCCTCCCCTTTTCTCTCTCTTCGTCCCATTTACTCTCTTTAACCCAACTCAAAAGCAGAGAATGACAAACGATTTAAAACAAATTTGAAAATTTTTTTATTACTGTGTATTAAACGGTTTTCCAGTTCTCTTAAACTCGGTGCATTTCAGCGGTAAGTTTTTTGTTTTTCACAGCACTCTGGCCTCTGGTCCAAGTGTTGTTTTTAGGCCGAGGTGGTCACCTTCAGAAAGTTTTCACCATATGGAATGTATCAAACCACACGCTGGCCATTAAGTCCCCATGGCTCACCTTGCTAGGTTGGGGTATCGCCCAGAGCTTCTTTTTCATCCCAACACGTAGGGAGGTCAGATGATTTGGGGGTAAAGTTGGAGATGACTTTATGATAGCTGTTATGATGAACACAATCTGTTTATGTTCATTTTCCCCCACGGAAAGATAAATTATTTCGCTAATGGATACTTGATTTTCTAAAAAAAAGTTGGACATACAGTCAGGCCTTACTGAAAACCGGTATTCTATGGTATGGAATGAGTCTTTTAAAAACGTAGGTGTGTGATTATTGTCAATTACACATTGTATTGTAAATGCGATCGCTGATTTTTATATTTCTTTTTAACATTTCCAATGGCAATAAGATTTTTTTTATATAATGCTCGCTTATAGCTATTTGAAGAGAATTCTTTGTTAATGAAAATTGAAATAGAGCATAACATTCTCTTGCCTTTCGGAAAAAAGCTCTTCCGTCTATCATGAGATCGCTTAGTTGTATCCGGACTATTTGAGGCGATCAAGGAATATCGTGGGCAAAACACATCAAGCCCATGGCAAGCTCACGGGAGTCGTGGAGTGATTTAGGTGAGGTCACAAGACTTAATTCCTTTAGACGAAATTTGCATGGAGCAGTCGTGTTTACATTAAGAACACCAACCGTATTGAAAAATAGATTTCTTAAGTGTAGACCAAGCGCTGTTGATCAAAGCGTTATGCTGGCGTCCGTTTTCAGGATTTTTTAAAAGACGAGATATTAATCAAACGTCCTTAGTTGGCTGTATTAGCGATTTGTGAAAAATGGCATTGACAGGAAACCTTTGGCATCATCTTCAGCACTGTGTACTAAACAGATTATGTGTCCAATATTAAGCAGCGTACAACGATCTGCTCGTATTTATGTATCATCATCACAGGTTACAACGACAGTGCAACAGTTACTGATGGATGAATTTCACTTTTAGAGATTCATTTGTCATGTTTCAACACTATTGGTACGTTCATAGGGATTCTTGGAAGAAAATAGCTTGTGTTCATAGAGAGTGAGAAGGAGAGAGGGAAAGAGAGAGAGAAAAAAAGAGAGAGAAAGAGAGGGAGAGAGAGAGAGAGAGAGAGAGAGAGAGAGAGAGAGAGAGAGAGAGAGAGAGAGAGAGAGAGAGAGAGAGAGAGAGAGAGAGAGAAAGAGAGGGAGAGAGACAGAGAGACCCAAAGAGAAAGATAATGATTGACATACATACATGTACAAATAGACAGACTGTATTTAACCGGGCAGACGAAAAGTCTGCATTCTCACTGCGCATTCCAACACTTTTGGGACAGAGATAAGGCAGAATACTAACAGATCCTTGGCAACAAATTGCACCTCCAAAGTTCCTGACACTGCATTACACCAGGAGAGCCTTGGTAATGACTTGCCTGTAAAAAATATGGAAATAAAGAACACTGCCATGGGTGAGTTCAAATGAACAGAAATCCGATGATAGACGTAACTGATATATATTTTAGTTTTTATGAAAACCCCCCGCTCAGAGTACGCCAATTAGAGAGCATGCCAACAACAGATCTTGGTATAGTTCACAAATCTGGGGCTCAGATACCACGGTTTAACAGCATGTGGGGTTTTCCATCCCGAGTAAAACATGGTTAATGGGATTTCCAAATGATGAAAATAGAAGAAGAGGGAGAGAGAGAGAGAGAGAGAGAGAGAGAGAGAGAGAGAGAGAGAGAGAGAGAGAGAGAGAGAGAGCGAATATATATATATATATATATATATATATATATATATATATATAAAGAACGCTATAAGGTAGACATATGATATCTAGATGCATGACATCACCCCTGTAGTCTTTGAAAAAATAAAAACATACCAGAGCTGGTCTGAACAAGGATGACTGAAATAAAGACGTCAAAAAGTGTTTGAATGAACATAAACATTAATTTTAGGCTTCCGTTTAAAAAATAGACTCACAAGTCTCGAAAAAATGCAGAAAGGCAGGTAGAGAAAGATATATTAATTTATGTAATGTGAGATAGAGAGAAAGTAAGGAATGATTAAGAGATAGAGAAGTAATGAATGAAAGAAACGAAGAAGAGGAAGAAGATCATTTTATTTTGATTTACGAAGCATATACGATAAAAAAAAGACTCGGATAAATAACTAAATAAAACTTAAACAAAAACAATGTAAGATTTCATTGGTTTTTTTTTTTTTTTTTTGTATAAACCACAAAGAAAACAGTTAAAACTGATACAGGAAAGTTACTGTCGTAGGAGAAGCTTAAGTTTCAAAGAGGAATTTCCTAGCTTTGTCAATTTCCTTTGCCTTCCTCCGTGTAGAGTCGGGCTTCCTCTGCACCTTGCTATTGACCTTTACAATAAAAATATCCTGAGCGTGGGGTTGAGTCTTCACCCAGGCTGTTCAAAAACCCAAGGCTTGTTAGTTGCAGCTGTGGATAGGTCGGAAAAACAAAGGGAAACAGGTAGATCTGGAGACAAAACCAAATTGATTGACAATTACCGACAAGGATAGACAGAATTGAGTTAAATATAAGCAAATAATATATGTTCAGCCAATTCAAGGACTTCACAGGAAAATTAAGATTGGCGAATATAATACTTGCATCATTTTAAATTGTAGAGAATTGATTTTCCTCAAAGAAAAAGAATCATTGTAAGTTTTAGTTTTTCATTAAATTAGCGAACAAAATTCGCCTTTAACTATTATAGGGATTGCAATTCTTATATATTTCGGCTTTGAATTAATAGATAGTACTTTCATCATTTTAGTCACTCGCTTTTGTGGACATTTGAAGCGAGGAATAATGCACTCTTTCCTCCTTTCATAAAGAGGGATTTGTCCATCTAATTTTGGGCTCTTATACCTCGGTACTTTAGTGATAAAACTACCCTCTCTTAGAGAGAAGAGCTTGTGAGTGTACAATGTGGGTGAGTGAAGAATGGGGAACAACTTATAGCAAATTAGAACAACTAGATTGAGCAAATTGGTACACGGCTGTCTCGATTGAAGGCTGGTTACCCGTTGTGGATAACATACATAGGAAAATTAATGAACGTCTCTGAGAATACTTGCTTAAAAAAAAAGAAGAGAAAAGCACGAAACGCCTCTAAATGCTTACTTTTTTTTTTTTTTTTTTTTTTGCTTTTGTCAATGACGCATAAATACTTAATGGTCAATTATTTTTTTTTAAAGAAATGTAAAAATAATGGCGTTCAAAAATACTATTGCAATCAAGATTTATACATAACAATATTGGAGTTTTGGCCAACAACACAACTCGTCCAAGCTCACTTCTGTCTGAATACATGGCGGACACAGCTTCCTGTTTGGGCCGCGCCAGACAAAGGGCCCATCAGAGACCTTCAGGATAGAAAGCAAGCCAGACCTGATTTGACAACATCACGCCGGTGGATTCACACTTGTCTCGACAAGGAGCAGAGTAAATTAGTTTTCTGATCTGGCCGAAATGAAACAGTAATTCAAAACCTGTCCGCTCTGGCCACGCTTCTTGCTCTCTCTGCTTGAAAAGAGGATGATAAATTGAGACAGCCTGTACTCTGGCTTGATTTATATTCAGAAGCTAACAGAATAATGCACATCTTAATAGGAGACAGAGAGAGAGAGGGAGAGAGAGAGAGAGAGAGAGAGAGAGAGAGAGAGAGAGAGAGAGAGAGAGAGAGAGAGAGAGAGAGAGAGAGAGAGAGAGAGAGAGAGAGAGAGAGAGAGAGAGAGAGAGAGGGAAAGGGAGAGAGAGTACAAAATAATGGCAGAAGAAATTTCTAGTACAGAGAACCTGACTTTGACCTCATGACTTTGCTTTAAATCAAACTAGACATTAAGAAAATTTAGGACATGATAACAAATCAAAACAATTTTCTCATAATCAATAATAACGTGGGGAAGCCAAAGACAGCTAATTTTAGGTGAAGATGCGGCGCATTTCTATTCTTCTGATCTATTCCTCTTCTGTTGCGGTTTGATTATACCAGGAATAATTTTAATCAGTGGAACGGGTGTCACTGTTTTGTTGGAAATTTTTGTGATGAAAATAATGTTAGAATATGCCATATAATCATTATGGTTTAATTTAAAACAAACGAAAAAATGTTTAATGAAAGCAAGATTTGAAAAAACAAATATTAGACATTTTCATTTCTCCTTTGATTTCAAACGGATTACTTTGTGTTGCCTGTATTATCATGGATGAACTGAGGTAATTAAAGTCTTTTTGGCATAATGTTGTCTAATATTAGATGAAAAGATGCGTTACACGAGAAATATATTAACATCCTTATGAGCCTCTTAATACGCCAACATATTATCTATTTGAGACTCATATTTCTTAAGTGGAGCATAATTTACCTCGCTGTTTAAGACTTCTGCAGACTTTTCTTTTTCGATTATATTGCGATAGCAGAGGGTGGGTTAGAATGTTGTTTTTTTAAAGTGTTTTTATTATCACTTCCAGTGTAGGATATGTAGGGACTCTTCGCTAAATGAAAATGGCTGTTTGAGATCGCGAGAATACCATTTTCAACATCGGATCAATTTTCTTAAGACACTTTTTAAAATAGTGCATTCAAAAGTTTCCGGAATCCACCGCTCATGGCATACCTCCAGACCTGATGGTGGCCTGCTAAAAACTATCTACTTCCCTTGAGATTCCTTCGGGCTCATTAAGTTGATTTGACGTAATGACGCAACAGAGACTCGGTGAAGGTGTCTGCCTGTCTCTGGCCTGAATCTGTCCCAGAGGGCCTGGTTGAGAGTGAAACCAGGTAGGGATGTGGGTCAACGTTTCCGCTAGGCTGGACTATATCCACATGTCAGGTCCGGTGACAAGGGATACAGACTCAAAGTCCTGGAAGAAAGTAGGCCAGAAATGTCCAGATCTCGATCTTGATGGCACGCGCTCCGTCTCCCTCAGTCTGGATAGGAACTGATAGTATCGTAAATAAGGAGATAACTAGATCATTCTGGTGACTTGAGTCCAAACCTAAAATATGAATGTTCAAAACTAAATTAGGATGGCTATAAAGGTTAGCGACAAGAAAAGATGAAAACAGAGAGGAGCTATGAATAAGAATGAAACGTGAAGAAAAAAGTCTACAAAGTCAAAGAGGCAATTGAGTTAAAAAGTTTGCCCAACGTTTATAGTTTGAATGTGTTTGATACTAATTCACAAGTAGATGAGAATCATGAAGCTTCTTCTTACATATAACAAGCCTCCTTTAGGCATGCTAGAAGGCAATGAGGAGGCATTAAACCGACGCAATCCAACCCCAGAGAATCGACCAAAATGTGAAAAAGAACTCCTGCATATGTTACGATGTATTTCATTTATCCTTTTAGGGTGTTCTGAAAGAAGGAAAGTGAATGTCATCTACTTAGCATCTCCCGTGAAGAAGAATCTTTGTAATTCTGAAACTATTTGCATTCACTAAATACATTACTGCCTGCGAGATATGAGCCATGCACTATTTCGGGTGTATGACTTGTTCAACCCCTTCGCCCAATCGACAGGGTGTTTAGAAACGGCGATGAAGAATCCCAGGTGAAATTCTACTGCACGTATAATACTGTGTTCATCAAACATAATATTGTATAGTTATAGAGTCTCACCTCATTTTAACATTGATTTTTTTATAATCATGCTAGATTTGCCTAGCACAGATTCCCATACTTTCTTGCAGGAACCTAATCAAGAATCATATGTTCAAAAACAAAACACAAAAAAAAAAAACCAGCCTACTTTTAATGGTATGGCTTTGTGCAGACCTTAAATGCCTGCATATCCTGCCCATCCCTCGTATCTGCTGCATTCTCTCAAAATAAAAAGAATTACGGATAGCTTATTTCATATTTTGCTCTCAATTTTCAATCTTCAACTCTAAATTAAACATGATTGTCTTGACGAATACCAATGGCTTTAACATCGTAGATATCATCTCATTTTATAGGATGAGCTCCTCATCTGACTTCCGTTGTAAATTTTTCGTATGCCGATACAGATTTTACACAAACTGGTACTTTAAAAAAGTTCGCCGATGTCATTAATTTGTTCAGCTGCTGTAAGGGTCGGATCACATGAAACTAACAGGTTGTAGGATTGTCATTATGATTGGCATTTTGTCAACAGCTGCAGCATCTTGTCAAAGTGTAGTTTTATTTCAAGCCTTACTATTTATCCTAAAGGTTGCTAACAGTTTCATGCACACCTGATACTGCGCAGTAAGGCCTCGCCAGAATGTAAAGTTAGAAAAAGAATATTTTAAAGATTTGGCTTCATATTTTTCTTTTCGACTAGTTCAGCTTTTATGGAAATTTTAATGGAAACATTGAAGAAAAACAGAACCTGAAAGTAAATAGAACTGTAAAACTTATTAGTTGCCAGAGGCGGCTCAAATCTACCATTTCATGCTACCTGATATTAGGACTGAAGTTAGAATCCTAAAAAAAAAAACGTCGTCGGAAAAGATACTTATCGGAAATTATATTTAATCTCACTTCATCACAATCTAAATCTTTATGAAAAAAATGATAAGGATAGCGATAAATCTTTTAACAGCGTTTGAATACGGACGCTTAGCTACAGATTTGAAAAGAACTAAAACAATTATGTATCGGGGTCATCTGTTTATCAGTTTCCTATTGCCAATACTACTTTGCTAAAGTCCTGGTCAAATGAAGCCTTTTCTATCTGGCGTTCACCTCTCTCTCTCTCTCTCTCTCTCTCTCTCTCTCTCTCTCTCTCTCTCTCTCTCTCTCTCTCTCTCTCTCTCTCTCTCTCTCTCTCTCTTTCTCTCTCACTCTCTCCCTTTCTTGATCTTTCACCTACGTTAGACAGTTTTTAGTTCTAGTTAATCACAAGTTCAACCAGTCTTCTTTAGACAACGTAAGTAATCTAGTTTGAGTTTTAAACCTGTCGCAAGAAGCCATATTTTGAGTAAAAGCCTCTGGTTATAGTCAGACAGTCAAGAATCACGATCCAGTGATCACCAGCTGCTGTTGCTGCTGCTGCATCTGCTAATGCCTGCTATTGTGCTTGTTATCTTTATCTCTGGATCACACCCAAGGCAGGACGCAACGGTCCCTGCCCTCCTGACCCGACACGCCATATCTGGGATAAGCCTCATGGGGCTGCCGGTTCCCAGGGATTGCCGGAAGAGGCTTGATTCTGACGTAAAGCTTTGCGCAAGTCTGTCATAGGTCAACACCTAGATCTCTGTCACTTGATTGGCGGCACGGCCTCGCACGTGACCCGACCCACTTCATCACGGCTTTATGTTCCAATATGGCGGGACTTAGCAACCTCGTCTCAAGTTGGTGTCGGATATTGACGTTTGTCACCCTAAAGTTGAAGCAAGTGAATTGGAAAAGAAAGCTGCTATGATTTTTGCGTCCATGTATTTTCTTGAACTGTTTTGTGGGTATCTTTCCTATAAAATTAAAAAAAAAATTTAACAGCTTTTATTATTTGTGCCAAAGGGGTGTATGAATGCACGCATTTACGAAGCCACAGTTTCAAGTGCAATTATTTTACACATTCGTATGAAATGTCAAATTCGCTGTCAATTGTCATAGAGTATATTGCTCTACATTGTGATGTCATGCCAACCCTTCCGTTACAGAACTTTATGTGAATTTGCAGCTTGTTTCCGGTAACAAGATATTGCAGGAATGTTATAATATTTGCAAAGCGCAAATTGAAGTATCCTCTTACCCTCTCGCATCTTTTATCTAACTGCATTTGAGATTAGTTGTTCTTGTCTACTTCCATTTTCCCCTAACTCAATACTCCGTGTTTGCCATCCAGTCAGGCTAACCAGAAATAGCGGTCTCTATCATTTCAGTAATAAAAACACGGGCGAGTCGTTAAACTGTATTAAAAAGCAGTGTAACTGAACAAAAAATATATTTCATTCAAATGAGGAGAACATGGAGAAGTAGTTATAGCAAAAAATAAGAAGAAGAGGCGATGGAGGAGAAACAGAAAGTGGAAAACAATTATATTACTCTCCAACACTTACTTAAACAAAAGTAATGATTCTTTTTTTATCCTACCTCGTCTTATTTTATCTTAAAATCTTCTCCGAAAGCGATGGATTCCTGCCAAGTCCAATAATTATATGTCTATTTAGATGGTATCCAACCCCATCACTAGATGTCCCAACCAAGGATTGAAACCAGGACACCAGCTCTGTGAGTCCAGAGCACTAGAGGTAGTATTGATAGTGGCACTGAATTGATTCCCTTCAGTGAGTTATTTTTGTCATTGTCTATCCGCATTTTTCGCTTGTTTTTTGTGAATCGAAGTAATTCAGATACACGAAAGACAAACAAAATTAAATTGTGAATTCTATAATTATCCTTCTTTAATGATCGAATCTAATTTATAATGTGGTAGTGCAAATCAAGATAAAAGCTATCCATCTTAGTCCTCCTTTATATTGATGAAAGCTCGGCGATAGAAGTTAAGTATGAAATATGGGAAATAAATGTACAAATAGATGCTTAAATAAATATGCATATTCATAGTAAGGTCTATAGACATTTAGGTAGATAGATATAGATTGAGAAAAAGAATATGGAGAGAGAGAGAGAGAGAGAGAGAGAGAGAGAGAGAGAGAGAGAGAGAGAGAGAGAGAGAGAGAGAGAGAGAGAGAGAGAGAGAGAGAGAGATAGAGAGATAGATAGATAGATAGATAGATAGAGAGAGAGAGAGAGAGAGAGAGAGAGAGAGAGAGAGAGAGAGAGAGACAGAGAAAGTGAGAGAGAGACAGATAGACAGACAGACAGAGACGGAGAAAGAAATGCGGATAGGTAGGAAGACAAACAGCAGGCAAACAAACAGACAGAAGACAGGGGCGGAGACAAAAATGAATGAAAGGGATGGAGGCAAGGCACCGATTAGGGGGATCTGCCCTGATGCTACTTGTGGATCCTGAGTACACTCAAATAGTCATTAGCAAGACCAAAGAGCGACCAGATAATTTCCCACATACTTGGCGGTCCTCAGAGAACTTGGTGTGGACAGCTCGGGCTACGAGGCTTGTTTGTCTCCCAACAGCGATCTTAGAAAGTCTGGTCCCTAGGAGAAATGTTGGGTGGATAGCATGAGAGGCTGGAGAGAGGAGATGGTGGCACAGAAGAGTATACTGTTCCACACATACGTGGAATAAGCTGGTTAGAGACTAATGGCTGATTGGAGAGTGGAAATAGATAGAAAAAGAGAGATAGACAGAGAGAGGTGGAAAGACAGAAAGAGAGATATGAACAAAGAGTGTGAAAGAGAAAGAGAAAAAGAGATAAGAGTGAGAACGTTAGAGGAACAGACTGGGAAAGGGGAGAAAAAAATTCTCAGAACACGGACTCGACCTAAACTTTTTTCCATATAGAGGGAGGATGATTGTGCCCACATTCAAGTTGTGTCTTAACCTGACACGCCTTTAAGTACTGTACAGCCAGTGTTGGTTCGAGCCCAATCTACATCTCAGCATTGTTCCGTCACCCGTCTCTATACCGTATATTTTTTACCGTCTCTATACCGTATATTTTTTACCGTCTCTATACCGTATATTTTTTACCGTCTCTATACCGTATATTTTTTAAAACTTTAAACGCAAATAATTATAGATCTGGGATTCGTTGGATCTTACTTTTCATGCATATGCATCTTCATAGATCCCTAAATTCCAATTTATGTCTATATATTTGGTATAAATATTGCGATATGTGTGTATTAGATTATAACATGAAACATAATTATATGCTCTGGATGGGCAAACACAATCAGTCTCACCATCTCCTTCCATGATGCACTGTGCACTAGCCCTTCTCTTTATTCAATACTCATGGTTCCTTTACACTGATCAGCTTGAGACGGAGACCAAAATGAGTCTTTAGAACGGACTTATTTGACAACCTCACAGCATTCACCTAGAGTTAGAGGACATGTCTGGTTAGAAAAGGATTGCCTCTTTGAAATGCCTAGGTCATTAGGAATACAGTCATGACGTTATGCCTTTTAAAATTGATGTTTTTCTCCCACCGCCTCTTTTCTTGAAGGTACCCCAACCATTATTTGCCCGGCAAATGCATCTTTCTAAGCTTAACCAACCAATAGGTACATCGGAACTTTTATTTTTGCGCGGGGCATACCCTATCGGCAGCTTAATGATCTGATATTCCAGCCTGTAATTTGATCCATATGCTGTACAATGCGTTAAGAAGACTAGCCTTGTAAAGGAGGCGACAAAATTCCTATGACTCTCTCGATTTTTGACAAGTCGACAAACAGCTCTCAACACCAGAGTCCAAATTCTGTTACGGCGAATCAGTTCCCGTCCAAGTGCAGATCATAGCGTTTGCTCGGTATTTAAACTTTCCCTGTAGTAGTCTATAACCTCATTTTCCAAACAGTAATTTTTTGTCAGGATCCAAATGAATCTGGGTAGCAGGTAGTACCGAAAGAGCTAAAACACATTGGTCGACAGGGGGAACAAACACAAAACGGACCGGGTTGACAAAGCACCGGCTTGGTGGGCAAATACGGCTACCTGGCATTGCCTTCTGAGGGCCGAAAGTATTTTGTCTATAGACTTAGCCAGTGTGGACAGTCTGAGAACATGATACAAAGTAAAGAACAAGTTTCGGTGACAACACTCATTAGGGCCTTAGGTGGTCCTTGGTGGAAAGATGATCTGTTTAGTCCACAGATCATATCTGGTACTTATCCGTAATCGTTTTGGTACTGTGTAGCTGAGATTGATGGAGGGTTTTACAGTCTCACAAAAAATGAAGGTGTAAAGATCTGAGAATGGATAATTCATGTCCGTTGCCTGTTGCTTCAGTCAAGGAAAAATAACTGTTTCACTTTCGACTGACGATGATCGGTAGTTTGAAAATAAGTTTCTTCTTTTCGTAAACTTATTTCAGAGAATTGGACAAAGAAAATATTAATTCACTTAATTTCACAAAAAAATATTTCTGATGTATGTATAACAATCAGGACTTTTTTATTTCTTTTTCTAGTCCCATCAACGTGTCTGCTTTTTGGTTTTAGTGAATTCGTTATTTTCGCGTATTTGTTTTTATTCCTGTATGTGAAGCATCCCCTTTCCTGTAGATCTCCCAAAAATGTTCCCACTCTTTCTTTTTGCCTCTCGTGTCTTTTATCCCTTTGAGCTTTTTGACAGACCGTATAATAATAGCTCCTCTTTTCTCTGGATCTCCCTCTCCCTCTCTCTCTCTCTCTCTCTCTCTCTCTCTCTCTCTCTCTCTCTCTCTCTCTCTCTCTCTCTCTCTCTCTCTCTCTCTCTCTCTCTCTCTGACCTCCTCCTTTCTTCTCTTTCGTTCTGTGTTTATCAATCTATCTGCCTGTCTGTATGCCCCACTCTTACTCTGCCTTCTGTTGGATCTGTCTATCTATCTCTAGTTTCAAAACTAAGCGGTTGTATCATCTTCTTTGACAATATATCTAAAGCTTTACAAAATCTGCCCTAAAAAGTTACTTAGAACATTGATTCAATTGATATGACCGTGTCCTCTTCTGATTGACATTCTATGCTCTTTTGATAATTCCTGTTCTCTTGTATGAACTATGATGTTATACTTTTAGAATCTTACCAATTTACATCTTTCACATACCATAAATCATTTATGTATTTGCCATTAAGTAATTCTCTCTTGTCTTAAGACGTATACGGTTTCCTTTGATTTTTTTTATGCGATTGCACCAATGGCAGTTTTCGAGTTGATCTTATTTCCTGTAGAAAGTCATTGAAAGTCAAAAACTATATGATGTGCGTCCAATAAATCAGCCTTGAACTGCACGTATTTCGTTTGAGAATAACATTCTTCCTAGAAAAACCTTATCGTGTTCCATCCCCTGTTTGAGATAAACATTCTTGATAGAACATTTTCTTTATATTCTTTTACATTGAAAATGATTTCTTTACACATAATTCTGGTAGCGTTCCATTACTTTATTCTAGAAAGACGTTCTTGTTGGAAATATGTTTATGCATTTCTTAAAAAAAACTTCTAAATTCCTCTCGTGAGGATCAAGCTGGTATCTCTTGATGCTGAGAGATAAATTTTTAATAATCGCTTTATCTGTTGCACTAGACACAAAGATATTGATAATTTCTCTCTCTCTCTCTCTCTCTCTCTCTCTCTCTCTCTCTCTCTCTCTCTCTCTCTCTCTCTCTCTCTCTCTCTCTCTCTCGCTCGCTCGCTCTCTCTTTCTGTCTCTATCTATCGATCTATCTTTCTATCTTTTTATCTCTCTCTCTCTCTCTGTCTCTCTTTATGTCTTTACTTCCTCCTCTCTTTTTCACATTCACATAAAGAACTATAACATTTTTTTGTGTTTGTGCATATCAGAAAAATGTCTTACTCCACAAATTTTGAAACATTCCTTTTAAATTTTTCCTTAACGTGTATTTTTCAGGTTTACCGGGACCTAAAGGAGGCAAGGGAGAGTTGGGACCACAGGTACGGTCCTGAAATTTGTCGTTGTTTTTTTTATTCCCACATTAGTACCAAAATCTATAAAGTTTCGAGTAAAGTAAATCGTACTGAATTATTCTCGACACAATGTGAGTATTATTATTATTATTATCATTATTATTATTATTATTATTATTATTATTATTATTATTATTATTATTATTATTATTATTATTATTATTATTATTATTATTATTATAATTCTTCTTCTTCTTCTTCTTCTTCTTCTTCTTCTTCTTCTTCTTCTTCTTCTTCTTCTTCTTCTTCTTCTTCTTCTTCTTCTTCTTCTTCTTCTTCTTCTTCTTCTTATTATTATTATTATTATTATTATTATTATTATTATTATTATAATTATTATTATCATCATCATCATCATCATCATCTCATGAAACAGCAACGACTTCCCTAACTTGAAGCGATGAGTGAAATTGCTTTCTCTCATACTAAAGCCCCTTATTTTATTTTGATGAAAGTTTTGCTAATATTTGCTGTATGGAAAATTCTTTACCCCACCCCCCAAAAAAAAAAAAAATTCAAAATAACTTTAACGTTGTTAGAGATTATAAAGCTGTACTTTACATCCTTGTTATGAGGTAATGACATTATTATTTCACTGACTTTTTCTTTTTTCCAGGGACCAAAGGGAGAAAATGGCTTCCCGGTATGTTGGTTTGTCTGTGTTTTAACCATTAGCAGCACGCTTTGCTTCTAGAAGCTTCCACAGTAAACTTGAGACTAATGCTTTCAAGCAGTAGATTATATACAACTATAATGTTGGGCTGCACTACATGCTTTTTGTTTTGTTTCATAGAGAGATGTATTCTATTTTTAGGTCTTCCACGCGATTCTCTGTACTCTATATTAGCATTTTTTCCTCAAGTAAAATCACGCTATATATCTAAGATGTGCTTCTGCTTGCAGCCAATGCTTTAAGTGTAAACGTGTGAAAAAATTGTGCCTCCGAAATGTCATGATGTGTCATTATTTTCTTCTTGCTTCTAAATGTTTCTCTGTCGGTAAACCCGTAGAATCTGGGTATTGGCATCTTATCTATATAGGCCATGAGGAAATGGATTGTTAAGTGAGCGAATGTTCAGTTTGCCCTGTACTGGGTTATCACCGAAATTATATTGAACATCTGGAAGAGTAGTTATGGACGTACTTACTTGCCATTTTCCTAAACATCCTCATACATTTCCGCTTCCTTTTTTTAAAAATTATTTTAAGATCCAAAATAATATCACAAATTCAGAAAACGACCTTAAACATTATAATTATACTGAATAATAAACTAACTAGATGCGTCTGTTTATTTAGTTTTATAATTTAATACATAAAAAGTAATAAACTGTAGAAACATTTTTTCTCGATGCTCAACCTTTTTACGATGTGCTTCAAGTATATAAATTAGACTTAGAATTTCAAAATATTTTAAGATTTAATTTTTGTTCTTCACTTAGATTACGATATTTTTTTTTTACTTTACCCCATCGCATTAAAGACTGAAATTGAATTGAGTGCATGTAATATTTTCATAGGTCTACAAAATTTGATAATCTTCTTCTAAAAAAGTAAAAAAAGAACGAAAAAAAAAACCAGAGTAAAATCGGGATCGCTGTGCGGCATAAAATATGTTAAAATAATGTTCGAATTACAGTTGATTAAAAATATTGTCTTACAAAGAGTTTTTTTATGGATGATTTTTACCACCAAAATCACAGAAAATGAGTTTTAATCAATGTGCGTAGTGTCTCTAAACTTTTTTTTTAGAAAAGAGAGAAACGCAAAATAAAGAAATACATTAAAAACTAGACGTGTTAGCAAATAATGCTTTTCAACAAACAAAATATAGAAATTATCCTTACATGAATGAAGGCTCAATGACATTTTCTATCAAATTGACAGTAGGTTGAGTAAAATGCCACGCCCTTTGTTACTAACCTTTGACTTTGACCTTGTGCATCTGGCAGGGAGACAGTGGCAAGAGAGGCTACCCCGGATATCCGGTGTGTGTCCCACAATGCACAATGATTAGTTTTAATCAACCAATGAGCATAATGTGTCTATTGTCCACCACTCCTGCCATACATTACAATTATGTGTTTGTCATACTTTTGGATAATTATCTTTCTCACTGCATTGTGCAAAACCTGTAACCCGTGCCCAGCTACTGATGTTTATGCGCATCTCGGGAGCTTGAATTTCACATGTTTTACAAAACCAATTGCAGAAAAAACATACAGTTATGAGTACTTTTAGCTGGAAGCCAAAATGAAGTTTAAGATCTTTTATCTGTAGAATTGATTGAGTAAAATTGAATAATTCTATAGTTAACAACATTATGTGGATTATACTAGACTCTTCATGGTTATCATAACCAACATCATCATCATCATCATCATCCTCATTATCTTCAACAACATAGTTATCCTGATAAATATGATTATTTTCACCGTTCATGCGCTTATGCCTTCTAACGCTCTGGGAAAAAGGAGGAAATTTTGAAAATAACATGAACATCTATATATTGGGAACCCATCATTGTTAGAAATAGGAAACTGTATTACAATCAGAACCAGTAATACACTTCTTCTAAATAGAGGCAATAACTATGTAACTCCCTATCTTTATCACTCGTTTTTTGATTATCCTTTTTCATTTCTTTCATCTAAAGGAATTATGATGTTTAAAATAATCCAAGCACTCATAAGCCTAAAATTGGCTTAAAGCGTACTTTAATAACTACAATTATACTAGTATACCTTGCTTCAATTATTTTTTTTTCTCTACATCGAACAATCATGCCTGCCTTTATAACCCTCACATCGTAATTTGTAATATAAATTAGCCACACATCTGACAGAAAAATTATACAGACTGAAAAGAAGATTGAGGCAAAAAAGAATTAACCTTAACTATCATAATAGTTCTTACCTGCTACTTGTGGTAAAAATAAGGTAAAAACAATTCTTTACTAACCATGTGGGATAAAGCCATGAGTATAATTTTAGAGCAGTCCAGACTTATATTGCGATAAAATCCATAACGGTTACTCTCGAAGCATGTATATTAATGATTGCGTGGTTTTATGTCTATTCACTTCCTTTTATTGATGTAGTTTTTTCAGTTCACGAACTTTACTTAATGTCCTCACATTAATGGTGTTATCCTGTGTTGATTCCTGTTCACGCACGATAGCTTTTATTGAACAGCAGGTGATCATGTCCTCTGAAAATATCTTACATTTTAACTTTTAACTTATGTTCATAATAGATAAAAGAGTTTACTTTTAAACGACCCAAAAATAAAAAAGAAAAAAAAAAGAAACTGAAATTAAAATTCACAGTCAATCTTGCCAAAAAAGATAACTATAATCATACGATTTAATATACTTGCGCTGAAAAGAAAAGAAAAGATTTTGAAAATGTTGTCAGGAATATTATTTTGTTGCTATGACGAAACTATGTGATGAGGAAATATGTAAATTTTGTTTATTGAAAAACCACACCTAGCACAAAGATAGCACATCCTTATATTGTTAAAGGGAAACTTCACTCATTAAAATAGATCAACCCTATTTTTTTTTAAAAGACAGCCTTTGCAAAATAATTCTACTTTTTAAGCGGGAAAAATATATATCCTCGATTAAATCTAGTATCAACTGTCCACATAGCCTTCTTTCTCTCGCCAATGATATTAGTAAATACTTACGTTTTATAGATCTGCTTCCCCGCCTCTGTTTGAATATACAGTATATTTTGTATACATTTCTTTTCTTGTTTTAGTATTATTATTTGCTTTTGAGTTATGTTTACAATGCATAAAACTGCTTGGGAAAGATGCGATAAATTAATGAATTACTTTCCTTTCTGTAAAATAACTTAGTAACTAAAGGGTCTTTGTTTTATGAACGTCTTGCGCAAAAAACTTAAAATATAATGAGAATGCTTTGTGAAGCCTTAACACAATTAGTTCTTTCTCTAAATAGTTGTTTGGCTAAATGCCTCAATGTTTTTTGTAATGCAAAGGAAAGTGGCAACATTCTTGTATATAATCAGTAAGAATTTACGCCCAATTTCTGTTCATTCTGAGTTACATTACTTTAACAAGATAGTGTTGTAGGGATTAAACATCCTCTACATATTGTGCTGTATTATTGTTTTCTAGCTTTGATATGTTTCACTAAAAAATTATAAAAAAAAAAAAATATCAAGAAAGTCCAGCATTACTAAAACTAAATTACCTTTGAAAGATTTGGAAAGTGCTAAGTGAATTCATTCAAAAAAAAAAATTTAAATATTATCTTCACATTAATTTTAAATCAGTTAATAAGTTATTGTAAATATTATGACCAAGTTTTTTTAAAATATCATTGGCACGAATTGTATTTTTGTCTAAACCAACTATACTAATGGTTTTGATGAAATTATTAAAATAAAATTGTTCGTTGCTTGAATTCTTCCTTTAACTTAGGGACCAATCGGGCCGCCCGGAAAAGGGGGAGATCCGGTAAGTTTGTTTTATCATTTCAGTTACAGTATCATCTTCATAATGTCTTCCTCTTCCCCTGTCTCTGTATAGCTATCCATCTATCTATCTATCCATCTATCTATCTATCTATAAATCTATCTATATCTATTTACTACCTTTATCTCTCTTTAACTCGTTTTCTTTCTGAATCTAATTCTCATTCACTCAATGATTCACATTCTCTTTATTTTCTCTCTTTATATCTTTCACCATACCTTATTCAGGCATGCTCTCTCGTTCTCTTATTCTTTCTCTAACTATAATCTAAAAAATTACGAATGAACTTGTGTGTAGGTGTGCCTGATTTTCTTAATTCTTCTTATCACCATTTCAGTTTTACTTCCTCACCTACCAACGTTTTTTACTCTCCCCTCTCTATTTGACTCTCTTTTAGGCGTCTCTTATTCCTGGTCCATTTCTGTGGCTGTTACTCTCCAAGTCACCCCCCCCCCCCCCTCTCTCTCTTTTCTCTCTCTCTCTCTCTCTCTCTCTCTCTCTCTCCCACACACCTCTGCCTCCCAATCTTGTTTTTTAAAGCCCTTTTTAGGTTTTATTCTTCAACTTTTTTTCCCCTCTTCCGTCATTATCTTGTCTATTGATAGATATCAAGAGGAGACTATTTTATTATTTATGTTAACCACCCTCAACAATCTCAATGAGTCATGAAAAATCTCTTTAAAAAAAAGTTTTTATCTCTTTTGATAGGGCCTGGAAGGCGCAAAAGGAGATAAAGGAGACAAGGTAAGGACTATTCGATCAATCCAATAAGAAATTTCATTGTTTATATTATAAATATTTTACGATGAGGATCTTAATGATGTTCGTGTTCGCAATAGAGGTGGCGGAAAGAATTGCTCTCGAAACTGATAACCCATAACGACAATTTATTTCTGTTTCTATGTCAAAGAAGATGATCGTATGAATGTTAAATGGGATGGCCATGATTCTAAGGAAGAGGATAACGATCAAGTACGATGCTTGTTATTGTAGTAATTGTTTAGGCTGTTGCTGTCGTTCTTCTTCTTCTTCTTCTTCTTCTTCTTCTTCTTCTTCTTCTTCTTCTTCTTCTTCTTCTTCTTCTTCTTCTTCTTCTTCTTCTTCTTCTTCTTCTTCTTCTTCTTCTTCTTCTTCTTCTTCTTCTTCTTCTTCTTCTTCTTCTTCTTCTTCTTCTTCTTCTTCTTCTTCTTCTTCTTCTTCTTCTTCTTCTTCTTCTTCTTCTTCTTCTTCTTCTTCTTCTTCTTCTTCTTCTTCTTCTTCTTCTTCTTCTTCTTCTTCTTCTTCTTCTTCTTCTTCTTCTTCTTCTTCTTCTTCTTCTTCTTCTTCTTCTTCTTCTTCTTCTTCTTCTTCTTCTTCTTCTTCTTATTATTATTATTATTATTATTATTATTATTATTATTATTATTATTATTATTATTATTATTATTATTATTATTATTATTATTATTATTATTATTATTATTATTATTATTATTATTTTTATCATTATTAATTTTAATGTTATCACTATTACTATAATCATGAAGATGATGATGATGATGATGATGATGATGATGAAGAAGGAGAAGAGGATAATGATGATTATGAGGATGAGGATTGGGATGGTGAAAAGGAGGAGGACTAGGAGATTAAGATTAAGAACAAGAATAGGAAGGAGACATATACAAAATGCATCATGTCTTAAGGGTTCTAAGATAATTATTTTGTCTATGCTATTTATTTATATCATAATTATGATTACAAGTTACATGTTTTTCTGAATTTTGCCTAGTTTTCGCTTCTCTTGCAGTTTGTTTTTATGCCATCTTACTAGCTTTTCTTCTTAACCTTAAGCATGTAATCTCTACCTGTTTTCATTATAAACTTTGTAGCCCAGTTCAGTTTTGGGGCATGGGAGCATGTTCAGTATAAAGACTGATCACAGGCTTGCTTGTTTGTTATTAGAGCCGTAGTGTGAAATAAGGCTGTAAATTCAGCATCTGCATTATCTTACAACTTGTAGAAATTGCGAAAGCATCACATGTTTTACTTGTTTAAGGTCTTCAGATTTTTCAATGCAAATTTGATCTTTCTAATGTTGAGCTTGGCTTGGCGCCCTAATAATTTATTATCTTTGTCTTTAATTAATATCGCACCACTACTTTGTCACGCTTAATTAATCAAAAGATAGCAGTTTTTTAATTATTGGAAATATTTTGTGAAATCTGTGACAGGGCAGTTTTAAAGAAGGATTAACTTCGACGCAAAAAGCAATAATGAAATGGGGGCAATAGGTTCCACAATGAAAAACAGAATTTAGTTTTGAAATTCTTTTTTCCACTGTTTACATATCCTGTTGTCACATGTGGAATGGTAGGCCAAATATGTTTCAAGAGTTGTACAACATCATGGCCACATTTCCGCTGATGCAATTATAATCTTTTTAAAATAAAAGGCGAGTCTCAAATGGGGATGTTAAAGCTCAATTTGCAAAATGCAGATGAGATATAAGTCATTATTGCTACTACTTACAAAAATAAACTATGAAGGATTACAAATTAAAAGAATGAACCCATACAATAAATCTAATTTAGATACGCCGTTTTATGTTATACCAGTATCCCTGAAATCCCGTGGGTGAATGTCATCACAATAAGAAAGTGCTGAGAAAGAAGGAAGGGTCGGGGCAGGCGTAAGATGGCCAACTAACTGCATTATATCGATTACTAGTCAATAACTGAATAAAGTAAGCAAAACAGGCAATGTACGTCACATATTATCTTTGGGTTTGCGAGTACACACTCCAGTTCGATGACACTCTGGCGAAAAAAAAAGCTCATATTACTCCTTGTTTCTGTAGTATAGCGTTTCGCAAAAATAATGCTCAATTATCGCAGGGTGCTAGCGGAGAAAAGGGAGAGAAAGGCAAAGTTGGTCTCCCTGGATTTGACGGCATAGATGGGTCACACGGTGAAAAGGTGAGTCACCTAGGATTTCTTACACAGAAAATAAGTTTTGGATAAGCAATGTATCGGTGAAAAAAAGAAACCTTATAGCTCGCGGTGTATCTTTAAAACTTTAAATTTTTCTTGTTTGTTTCGTTTTTGTCTGTCTTTTTGATTGTCTGGCTATTTTGTCTTTGAAGAGAAATCTGTTTTAGCATCTGTAACAATTCTCTTTTTTCCATTACTTCTTGTTCCCATCTTTTCTCTTTCTCTCTCTCTGTCTGTGTCTCTTTCTCTATCTCTCTCTCTGTGTGTCTCTCTCTCTCCCTATCTCTCTGTCTGTCTGTCTCTCTTTCTGTTCATCCAGTAATTCAGCTCTTTCTCTAGACGCCTTCGATCTAGTTAACTCTTCTCTCAATATCTTGCACTCATCCGAACCTGGACCCCGATCATACTTTTTCCGTCTTTATGTCTTCCTTTTCGGCTTGCTTTCTATCTGCCTCCCTCTCTCTCTTTCATTCTCTCTCTGCCTGTCTGTCTGTCTGTCTGTCTCTCTCTGTCTGTCTGTCTGTCTCTCTCTCTGTCTCTCTCTGTCTCTCTCTCTCTCTCTCTCTCTCTCTCTCTCTCTCTCTCTCTCTCTCTCTCTCTCTCTCTCTCTCTCTCTCTCTCTCTCTGGTGCTTTCCCGTCTGTTTTCCCCAAGTTGTAATTGGATATTTTGTCCATAAGTTGTATTCGTTAGATTTTTTCCTAGCGGAAAATATTAAAAGATGAAATGCATTTTCTTCACAAATTTGTCCCATTATTTATTTAGTATTCTATTGTTATCTTTCGGTCATACACGCACAACCACAAAAGAAAAATGCGTCTGGATTTTCTGTTCCAAATCAATAAATTCCTTGCATAATTATGTTCTATTCCTGCCTGTATATGGACTAAGGAATATAACATAAAAATATATTAAGAGTTGCTTTTGAACAGCTCTACGTTTCTTTGGTTTTCTGAGGTATTATATTTTACATAGCTGAGTGTCGATAATTGAGCTATAAATGATTCATACAAAGAATATAACTGTTCATTTTTAACTGTTATTTCAGGACGGAAATGATAACACGCGCTTTATCATGCTTAAGGTTTGGCTTTTAGCAATTTCTTCTCCCATAAAGGCATGCATGATCTAAGCTGAGACAGCATGGATATCCTAACAATAACATTTTCCTCCCTGCAAAAGTTTTTGAAACTTCGTATCGGAATATCCATATGGGTAGTAAAGCAGAGAAGCTACAAGATGAATTAGATGTAGGGAAGAATAAAGGATTTGTGAAGCATATTTAGATCAAAAATTGCACAAACAAGAACTGGTTTGAACTCTTTTAATTGATAAAGAGATAAACAAAATGTCTTTTTCTCCCTGCAATAAAACAACAATAATAAAACCAGGCAAGACAATACAACAACAAAAACACAACAATATCACTAAAAAAGTGACGAGAAGTTTAACAAACTAATCTCTATCCTGCTTCGCAACAATTCCTTTTCAAAAATTGCAAGGGACATAACATAGTGATGTCAGATACATCCCAGAGTTTTATGCAGAGTAAGGGAACTTGCTTTGTGATATTTTTCAGAACTGTAAGTTTTTGAATGGAAAAGATAATTATGATTTAATTTTTTTTGTGTGTGATTTGCCACTGCATTGTAAAATTTTTATCAAAAAAAAAAAAAAAAAAAAAAAAAAAATACAAGAGTAACATCAAAATTAGATCTCAACACCATTCTTTTTCTTTCCTATTTTATAGCCCATCTTACAACTCTGGCATTCATTCATTATTTTATATCAATCTCAGTAAGAAATAGGATGGTCCTAGAAAGATTTGATTGAGAAAAAATAGTGTTTAGTATAGATGATTGCTCTTAAGTAGAAAGCCTATTGTTTGTTCAAAGGTACGAGATATCAGCACTCACAAACTTACGAAAGAAACCATTTTTGATAAACATGAAATTGCACAGTTCATACCTTGATAAGTTGGTTAGCTTTACAGAAAAAAATCAAATCTATATAATTTTTTTAAGGACTTTATTAAGGTTGCAAGTCCCATTTAGATTACTCACAAATTTCTATCCTCTGCGTAAATTCCTACTAACTCTATGGTCTGAATTTATATTGAAATCCTCTGCAACAATATTAAACAAGGTGAGGCAAATTTTCTCGCTTGACAATGCTTACCTTTTCTAACATAGCCAGTCTAATCATAATAACAACTTTCTATAATATACCATAATGCTTTCTGGGAAGGCTGTATTCCTTCTGCACTTTACTCTGCCTGCCAACTTTCCGCATGTCTTCGCGATGACGCGTGTATGTATAGTTACCCTCCTGGTCACTGTGTATTTCTAACTCACACCCAGGGAGAGCGTGGCCCGCCAGGTCTACCGGCAGGACTGAAGGCTGGAGAGTGGGAGCCCAAGATAATAGAACTCAGAGTAAATACTTTACATCAGTGATCAGTAACTCTTCTCTAAGAAAAATATGTTTGTTCTCCTTTTCGAAGCTAGCTTTAACATGAGATCATCTCTGAATGTTATTTTAAACATAAATGAGTTCTTATAAAAAAATGTACTAAGTCATGAACTTCTTTTAAACGGCAATCTTGATGGATATCTTATTGTAAAGTATAAAAAATATTTATATAAATTTTAATGTTGAAGATAATAACCATTTTTGCGATCTAAATAAATTATTGGTCTTTGTTATATAATTTCAAAAGAAAAGAGGTGTATTTGGGTTAGTCATTGTCTTTGAGAGCCCCCAAGAGTGATATACCAGAAAGGTGTGGTAAACAATATGAAAGATAAAAATGAGAGAAGGCTATTTCACACTATTTTCATTATTTACTTCAAGCATGTGTTTTTCCAGTCGTAACTCCTCAAAACTGTGGATATGATATTATCAATGTAAACGGTGTTTCTGATTTTGGAAAAAAAGAACTTCATATGTTTAACATAAGATAACTCAAGTCAAATAAAAAAGAATATCACTGTTTTAAATCTAACATATTCAATATTGCACCCCTATTACAAAGTGTCTTGTATTCTAACTCAACACCAAAGATTGGATTTCGTGAATAAGTCACAGATAAAGACAGGCAGACTGAGGCAAGGGCCTGCGCTGCACTCAGTACAATATTTTAATACGAATATTTGGACACCCGCTTGAGAAAACTATTAAAGGAGATAGAAATAGACGCGAATATTTCCGTGCTTAAAATCTAAAAAGGAAGTGGAAATTTGACCATGAATCCAACACAAAAGGTAGAATAAAATGCGTGAAAATGTAGGTAGATAGATAGATAGATAGATAGATAGATAGATAGATAGATAGATAGATAGATAGATAGATAGATAGATAGATAGATAGATAGATAGATAGATAGATAGATAGATAGATAGATAGATAGATAGATAGATAGATCGATCGATCGATAGGTGGATATATAAATAGGTGAATGAATAAAAAGATGAATTGACAGATAAGAGAGATACGGATAATTAAAAAGGAACAGAATAATGATACAGTAATTGAAAAGAAACAAAGTCAGTGAAAAATAGTCTATTGACACAAAGATATTCTAAACGTCAGAAGTAAAGACTACTGAGTATTAGTCCAACTAACCGCTCTGCTGGATTCCTCAGGGCGACCCTGGTGAGCCAGGACCTCCAGGACCCAAAGGGGACAAAGGTGAACAGGGAATACCCGGTTTTGATGGCGTCGATGGAGCACAAGGTGTTAGGGTGAGTGCAATACTATCTATCTTTCTATCTGATATCTTTTAATCTCTCTCTCTATCTCTCTCTCTCCCTCTCTTTCGATATTGTTTTTTGATGATCTCTCTGTCTCTTTTTCTGTCTGTCTGTCTCTCTTTCTCTCTCCTTTTCTTTTTATCTCTGTCTCTGTCTCTGACTCAATCTCTCTCTCTCTCTCTCTCTCTCTCTCTCTCTCTCTCTCTCTCTCTCTCTCTCTGTATATATATATATATATATTTTTTTTTATATATATATAAATATAAAAGCAAAGTTTAGTAATGTTAATGATTCAAAACGATCTATAATATAATGCTTATCAACAGCAAGTGCCATAAAAAAGTTGTAACAACTCAGAACAATCTTCCTCCGAATGGCTGTCATGTTGTGTAAGCACATAATCATTATTATTTTATTGGCGACGGATAAGAAGTAATAATGTGTCACCCCAATTGTTCTAAGACTGTTTAGGATCACAAAATTTAATGAAATCAATATTTTCCCTTTATTGCTATATCCATCATTTTGTTTGAAAACTTTACCTCTATTCCCTCTTCCGCTGACCTCTGACCCTCCCTTAGGGACCTCCCGGACCGAGAGGAGCAGTAGGACCTCAGGGGAGAGACGGCGCCCCAGGATCACAGGTTGGTCTATCAGATTATTCTCTTTGTTTTTCTTTCTTTCTTTCCTAATAATTAAAGGTGCTATTTTATTAAACTTTATTTTGCATGGTCTTATTTTAGTTTATGGAAAAGTCATGCATTAAAAGAATGTAGATAGTTTCATCAAAGATCCGGGGATCCTGCTAACAAATAATGATTTTTAAAAAAAATGAATTTTTTAAAAGCAGTCGATAGTTATTCTAAACTGGAAGCTGATCTGAGGCAGATTTGCCATGCAGCTGAGAAGCGTTGAAGACCAGTAGAATAGAATGCTCTCGCTGCTAAATACGGGGACTTGTAATCACAAATTTGAATACATTTTCTCTGGATGCATTTAGGTAATCGCCTTTCCAGTTTTACCTTGCCTGGCGGTGGCTGGGTTATATTTCCACCTGTCCTTTTTCTTCGGTATATGAGACATTACACATAGAACCACTCTTTCTCAGTAATTGATACAATACCTTTTTAAAGGCTAGTTTTTACAACTGTTTACCTTGTCATAGGTTGGCTTCACTTCCTTACCGTAAATAATTGTTTACTCATCTTATTGAAGATGATGGTCAGTCAAGTCTACCGGATGCAGGACGATTTATGTGTTCTGTTAGCTTTAAAAGGTTTATAAGGATGATTTGGCATCAATTATCTCAAAACAAAATTAGTTATATCTGAATTGGTCTGACATGTTTAAAGACTGTAACATAGTTTATAATTTAATTTTGAGTTTCATAATTTCATGTGGTAATTTTTTTAAAGAAATATATTTAATGATATTCCATTGAGTACAAAAATTGAAAGATCAAAAGTCTTATTTATGTTTATAAATGACTCTTGATTATTAAATTCGCTTATTTTTCTAAATAAGAACTAAAAAGTTTTACTGCACTGTTTTTTTATGAGACAAATTTCTTTGCACATCAATCACATTTTACTTTGCTACTTTGTTTTGCATTGCTATTTTTTAAAAGAAAGTCGAATTTTTTCTTGATTTTCTTGATAATATGCATCTACTTTTTACTACATCGATTTTTATAAAACTGTTCTATTTCAAGTTGTTCCTTCTTTCTCTCAATATAATGCATAAAAACATCCCTCAGGCTCTCTTTTTCTCTCTTTCTTTCTCTCCATCTCACTTTCTCTGTGAATCGTTCTCTTTTTGTATTCGTTTCAGTTTGAAACCAATCTTCTTTGCCTCTTTCCAGTGCTTGTTTTCATGTTACAATCTAGAAGAAAAATAAACTCAAAACAACGGAATCGGGAAGTTTCTTATCATTCACTTTTATTTCAAACTTTAAGGGCCGAACAAAAACACAAGTAAAACAAAGAACTGTTTTTATTTCTGTTTTCATCATTAGTTTTCATCTAAACCCATCAAAGTCCTTGTCTCCTTATTGTAACATCGATACTCTGCTTGTAGGAATGACCTCCCCTTTCGCTAGGCTTGCTAGCTTTAGTCTAAGCTTGTAATCTATAAGCTTTATACTTATAACAATAATAATTAATAATAGTATTGGAATGGGTTGGAGGATGCAGAATGGTCTACCAAATAATGGAGCCCTTAACAATTATATAGGAAAACTAGTAACTACCCTTATAACTTGTTGGTGCCTTGCAGTTTGGATTGTATGACAACCCTCCCAATTCAACAAAAAGATATTCAGTATTCAAATTATAGTGGGATCAGCTGGCACAATTAAAAAATTATGACCATTGCAACTTTGTAATAGAATCGAGATTATGGGTATTAACACGCACGTGCTGTTTATGTCTATCGCTGTTTTGAACTCATATATTTTCGAAATATTTTCGGTGCTTTATCATCACTGTTGGTGAAAGAGGGATCCAAACTCCAAGGACGCATCGTCACTTCCAAGAACAACTATTAAAACATTTTCGTGCTAGCCCTTCCGTCAGGCATGACATAGGCTAACAGTAGATAGCACGCCTGATATAATACCAGTCTAGTAATACATTTGCAAATCGGCGATTTGTTTCTATGACTAAAAGAAATGATAATGACACAAAGATGAACTTGTTATTGTCACGATCGAGTTTCTCACGTAGAATTTGTCTCAGCTAAACCAGTGTTGATAATCGACTTCAAAAATGGATATTTGGGCTTTCAGGGATCTATTCTCCATTAAGGAGAAATCATTGGGAAATGATAGAGCTCAGAGCGAGCGATATGTTTTGTTGTGGTAACATTTTTTTTTTATAATAATCGCGGTCTTTACTGGTAAAGTAACGAAAAAGTTGAAATGTCATGGACCCCTTTAGAGGCATAGTTTATGGAAGTATGCTTTGTGTAATTATAGAATCTCGACTCTCATTCACGCTATAAGCTATTAGTTATAAAAAAAATCTCAAACATATTTGAAATATAACAGCTTGTTTTGCTTGAATCTAACACAACAAAAAACATCCTCTCGGTAGACCGCAATTAATTACTTTACTTTATCCTTGATCTTATCGATTAGGATTTAAAAGATTCCGCATCCACCCTTCTTGAAATCAATTATGTAAAGTCGATCTTCTGCTGTTCAAAGATCGTCTCAAACTACACAGAAAATTAACTCTTGCCACATATCAAAAAATAAACAACAGGGTCGCGCAGGAGAGTTGGGTTTTCCCGGACTACCGGGAATGCCCGGTCGCATAGGCCGTCAGGGTCCCATTGGTCCCCCAGGTCGAAAGGGATCAAAAGGCGCCACAGTTTTCAACGGAAAGCCCGGCCCCAGAGGGTATCCAGGCAAGCAGGGTCAAGCAGGCCCACAAGTGAGTCAGTCTGACGACTGAAGAGTTTTCAGCCTTTTCGGGCCATTGTACCTCAGTTCAAGATGTTACATAGTATAAAAGCCTTTAGAATTTTAACAAGGATTTTTAAAAAAATAATCTTTCTCTTAGAAGTCTGCGCGTTTGTTCCGGAGGCAAATTTGTGGAGACTCGTTTAGACCTTCTCGCTTTGAGATTTAGAAGCATTGTAAAGGCCATGCACGTAATAAGAAACCATATAACGCAGAATATCTTCGCAAGGTTGTTAACGGTTACACAGAGTCTTAATTCCTTAGGTCAAATAACTCAGATCTAATCTAGCAACGTGAGTAATAATAAGTAAGATTAAAGCCGATCAGGTGTGGCAAAATCACGTGGTGTGGTCGATCATCCAGGCTTCGTGTCTGACCTCTTCATTGACCGTTGGTTGGTTCCCCTGCATGTCCGATAGCAGCTCTGTTTTAGGCATCCAGAATACGTTACTAATCACTTTGCACCCAAGTCAAACAATAGCATCTATCTTCGTGAAAAGGAGAATATTAGTTTGCTTGGGACTTAATTTTTGGTACTCTGTTCTAGTTAACAACGCTTTTCTTTTCTACTAACACTTCCCCATGGCATACAAAAGCATCTTGAAATAAAACGCTTTGCAGGATTGATTTCCTAGAAAAATACTCATTAATTTTTTTTTACTCATTCAGTTACTCAATACTAAAAGTAATTATTGTTTGTTTTGTTACTAGATGTTACAACCAATGTATTGTTTTCACTTATTTGTGTTCACTTCATGGTTGTGAAATTATGTATGGATCTTATTTGAATTCGCCAATGAAATATTTATCAGTAATGTCTCTTTTTTAATGACAGTGTATCTCATAAAGTAAATCTGCTGTGTATTCTTTATGTTATCAAACGTTTTCCTATCTATTTGTTTATCTATCTAAATCAATATCTTTCTATCCATCCATCCTTCTGCTTACGTATCGATCAATGTATCTATCTGTTTATTTATTTCTCTATCTACCTACCTAAGTATTTCTTTCTACCTATCTTTCTATCCATATATCTGTCTATCCCGTTAGTTATTCATCTATCTAGTCTATCTGTCCCCATCTGTTCCCGAAAGTCATCACTTGACTATCGTTATATTTCTATCACTCTCTTTAGTTTCTTTCACTTATCCTCAAAGATGATTCTACCGATGAGCCATCTTGTACAGCGTTTTTTTCAGTTATGATCATTATCTTTCTGTGTTTACGGACTTCATTATCTCTGCAGATATTTATTTTCATACCTATGGCTCGTCTTTACGTTACGCATTAAATCTTCAATTTTTTTAAAATTATTTGATGCGACATCAAAGATTGTATTTCTTTTCATCTGCTGTCTTGTCATGTCTACGTCCTCACTGAGTAAGTAAAAAGATTGTCTAAAATTTCAGCAGTTGTGCATAAATCAGCTCATGATTTGTTTATATTTTAACTTCACGAGTTTTGGACACATAGATCTGAATCGAACTTGACCTTAACTGCTTGTGGTGTTCATGCGTCATTCCAAACCTTTTTCTTACAGGTATACAGCATAACTGAAAATAAATAGTATGAAGAGCTTTTGAAAATTTAATAATAGTTATTTGCATCATAGAGAACTTCGTGTTTGCGAGTGAAGAGGAATGAAAATCTGGAAGACGAAGCATTCAGAAATTTTCTTATCTGTTTGAAGCACACTATTCACTGTGCATCAATTTTAGGCAAGACCAACTCTCCTTGCCAAAGATAAACTTTCGATTATGGTTTAGAACTAAACATTGAAAAAGGAATTTTTTTGTCAATTAATGGATTCGTAATTATATATATTAAAAAAACCGCCATCAAATCTGGTTGTACTTAAACAAGAATGGAATAAAAAGAAGTCCGATAAATCTTGTGAATCAAGATTTATATAAAGACAGAAGATTGAACTTGTTTTCTTGTGGATCACATATATGATAATGGGGAGTTCATGCCTATACTCTGTTTCTGTTCTGACACCAAAATGCGCTCAATTCCAGGGCCCTCGAGGGTACAAGGGCTCAAAGGGAGCCCCAGGAAAGCGGGGACAGGGATATGAAAATGATGCGGATTTCCCTACTGGATTTATCCAGGGTCCTCCAGGGGAGCCCGGCAAACCCGGAAAAAGGGTGAGAGTTACTGCCCTTATCAGTAAAAACAGACCGAGAAAGGGTTAACATCTATCCTGGATGTTAAATCACCGAATAGCGTAGCTGATTTTTTTGCCTATTGTTCATTGGCTGATTTTAAAGTCTTTCAAGCAATGTTTCCCTTTGTTCGATACTTCTTCCATACTTAGGAAATGCGTCATTTCGCAATGGAGCAAAAAGCAGAGAAGAAAATTAATAAATATTTGTAAATCGGAGGAACTAAAAAAAAAAAGTTGTGTTAAAAGCAGTCTTGTACTGCCTGAGAATCATACTTTGCTGCAGTCTGTTTGCGAAAAAAAAAAACTCTGAAAAATATAAAACTAAAAAAGACTGTTTTTTGATTCAGTAAAAAAAATGAACAATTATTGAAATGGCACACAGACTGTGGCAAGTATGCCATATTTGTCTAATAATCTTGACATATTTAAAGTGAGTATTTTTTTTATAAAGTTCACAGACTGCAGCAAAGAATGTCCACAGTGATGACAACGGTGTTCGTCTTTTGGTTGAATTTGAGTTTAAATCTTTAAAAACATTTTCCCCCAAAAAAAATTATTTTCGTATATAGAGCGACTCAAATTCATTTACAAAATTTATCAATTTATGTAGTAAACAGGCATTATTTTACGCATTTTCTGTACTTTCTGGGTTTTTTGTTTGTTTTTGTTTTAATTTTTCCTTCCATCACATCAAGAAACTGACAAAGCAGAAAAAATGGACGCGATCTAATGAAACATAAGACGTTTTAAACACGTTTCTATTATTTCGCTGCATAAAACTTGAAGGACTGAAAAAAAAAATAATTAGGTATTGATTAGTCGTTTTGAAATTTACCAATGCAATGAAGTTTCTGTCCTCTCTTCTAATTAGGTACTAAGTAGATGCTGTATCGTCACTTCTTGGCATTGGAATAACCTGAACTTTATAATGAGACTCACCGGAGAGCATGTTTTCAATGTACATCGTCTTTTGTGAATGATTAACTAAAATTTTTTTTTTCATGTGTTTAAGTATAAACATTTAGATTCAAACATACCGACACATTTATACATGAAGCATTGAACAGTGTTGGTAGGTTTTCATGGCTGTTCCATCTTGACCAGAGTGCGTCGATCTTATATACCGGTAATTTTCTGATGTTTTCTAAACTGTGCACTAATGAGGTCATCAAATTTGTATTTCTTCAAATAAAAGCGGAAACGTACTTGCCGCCTAGAGGTCAAGGACATAAGTTCAATGAAAAAGAAGAAAAAGAAAGTGAAGAGAGAGCAGCGCACCCTGGTCGACTGTGCTGGTCGGGTTACAACTGACTGGGAGGTATATAACCAAGTGCCATCTAAGATCGTCGTGTAAAATAAGTTATGTCCCTTGTCGATATCTCTGACAACCCAAGTGATCACGTTCTTGTAAACAGATAGTAAAATCTGCTTTCACATCGTAGCAAACAGCCAGGTTGATTTTGGCTCACTCACCTATCGTGTGAGAATTAGTGTGGGGTAGTGTTATTAACACCGGAGCACCGTTTCAGAGTGAAAAGTTAAGAAGTTTATTCCATCCTAAAAAAAACTTTTCAAGCCACGGAGTCTGATCTTTGCTGCAGTCTGTGGGTGAAATTAAAAGCTTTCCGATTCTTTGCGTATTTTTTTTTTAAAAAGTGCACGATTAAATTATGAGATTCATTCCCAACTTAAATCATAGAATTTTCCTTATCTTCAAACTTAAAGCTGTAAAATTTTTCTAATTTTTTTTCCTCAAGTAAGTTTTTAATGCTTTTCTCTAACGGTCTTTTTAAGTATTTTTTTTTGCATTGGTGAAAGTAAAAAAAAAAAGAAGAAAAAACTGGTTTTGGAGGACTTTTTAAAAGATTTCTTTTGAGCAAATGGTTTCATGTTATGCCTCATACTTGATTAAAAAAAAATAGATGTTGATCAAATGATTTCTTTGATGGTTTGAGTCGTTTGTCGGTGCCTCATTGATATGGATATTAGACGTGTAGTCTCTGAATGTTGATTGTTGCACTTTGGTGAATTGAAGTTGAATGTGAAATGCAAGTCATATAATTATGTGTTAAACGTTGCACATTTTTAAAATCATTAATATGAATGCTAATGTTTGTTGTTTTTCATTATTGTAAAATATCATATCGTTTTTTTCTTTTTTGATAAAATATGTTAATGCCAATCGTTTCTCAGTGTTTGATGTCATTTCGCATAAACTGAATGTCGTGGCTCCACTGAGCCAATATTTTGTTTAGGCTACAGTCTCTGTCGAAATTATCATTTCTTCTGAAAAGAAACTCGGTGGTTTAACATACAATTTCTTTTTGTCGTTATTTGCTTTCAAAGGGTTTTATTTCATTTTTTTCAGCTTTTACAAAGATAGTTCAAATGTACCTTCATCATGTTGTTGTGTGTACTTTGTTGGTGCGTCTAAATGTAGCTTTAAATATTTCCATAAGGTCTCTGGGTGAGTTTTAACTAGTACCGCATATAAATTTTGTACCGGCGTATCAATGTTACTATTGCTTGATTTTTGTTAATAATATTATTAGTACCTGATATTATACTGTGTTCACTTAGAGTTTATAATTATGTACATGCGGGTATGTGTGTTTTGTGTTTCTGTTGTTTCCATTAATATGCAAAACTACAGTCATTCGAATGTGTCTCTAAGATTTGGTTAGTATTAGTAGTATTTGGCGTTTGTTTTGAATATAAATTTATCTGAAGTTTTGCTTAGGCCTAACATGCTTTGAAGTGATCAACGTGGTGCTATAACTGAATCGACTGTTGAGTAAAGATCTATGTGGTTTACTTCATAGAAGTGTTGATCAATTCAAGACTTTGTCTGTTGTATGTGTCTGGTTTTTTTAAATTACACTCTCTTCTCTTGATTTATGTTGTAAAACACATTTTTGGTTGCTTTGATTATGATGTTTTGTGAAACTTTGACTGGCGAGTATTTGCTGCCCCTTATCCTTAGCCTCCACCCCCCCCCCCCCCTTATTTTTTTTGTTGAAAACGGTACACGTCCTGCTCTGGATTCTACCTCACAACTATTTGTATATTGGCATCGTTTGCCATCCTCTCTATCATTTCTAACAATGATATTAACAATCTTAATCCTTTTCTATGTTCCACACAATTGATATTATGTAAGTCCTATAACCGTTTAAAAAGTGTAGAGAACACAATAATCAACAACCTTATTGCCCAAATATAAGTTTTCAGTAGCAGCAAAATATTAAAATCTCATTGTTTTTTAACTTATATAACTTTTTATTTATTTCTAACCTCTTCAAGCCTCTCAATTTTTTGAAGATTTCGTAACATTCACTTCACATTTGCTTTCGCTTCCCGTGTATAAAGTTATAAAACCTCTCCTCCCACTTCTTGTTTAGGAAATCATCTCCTAGTGTTCTCTCTGCAGTGCAGACCCCTAAATGAAATAAGGACTACGTTGATTTTCTTCCTTTGTTTTCTTAATTATTTCTGGTTATTGATTCTAGATCGATCTCTTACTCTATTCTTCTCTCTGTCTCTCTGTCTCTCTGTCTGTCTCTCTCTCTCTCTCTCTCTCTCTCTCTCTCTCTCTCTCTCTTTCTCTCTATTTCTTTATCTCTTTTTTTAATTCTCAAATCTATATCTTTCTCACTTCCTATCCTCCTTCTTTCCCATTTTCTGTCATTTTCTCAAATTCTAACAATTCAAATTTATCCTAGCCACTCAAACCACAACTATATGATTATTTTTCCATCCTGTAAGCATGGCTTGGTGACTTCTTGAGCATATGGATGTAGAACGGGCACTATTTTTCCCACGCAGATCAACCATATAACCAGACTGATTTCTTCCATTTCATACCCATCAATCATTCCAATGTTTTGCGTCTGAAGACCAACCAGTTATTTGGCATCATTACTTTTGTTTACTTTTTTTTTCTGTTTCTTGACTTTCTTTTGGTTTTGAAATGAGGATAGGCCACACCACATGATCAAACACCTTTCAGTTGTTTTTATTTTCATTTTAGTTCATTATCTTTTGGCTTTGGTTTTTACATCGTATCATTTACCTTGATTTATTCAGTTTCATTATTTAATTCTTCTATGTCTCTGGGAGTCTCTTTATATAGATCTCAAACTTTGTTCATTCATCATGCAAATCATTCAGAGTATTTTTCCACAACAAACAGAAACAATAATGCAACACGTCTTTAATTTCAAATTTACATAAGTGACACCAACAGGAAAAAATAATTTATTTTATTTTGATCTAATCACCATTATTTGAGGACAGCCTAACCGCAGCAACGAAACTTATTTAACAAAAAGGAAGTAAAGTAAAATAATCAACGCATTTTAATCTGGTATTTTATAGGGCGAAAAGAACATAAACTTATTGTCAACATCCTAGCACATAATATTACTATTTTAAAGGTTCTTTCCATTGTATAGCCCGCATATTAATATACCACACAAGGCGTTAGAACATGGATATCCTTTTTTTTTTTTTGCCTTTGCCTTTTGCATGAAATTTATTGCCAGCTTTTTTAAAGCCAGCTGCACGCATGCGCGCCGTCTGCTTTTCCAGGGCCCTATAGGCTTGCCGGGTAGGACTGGTCCTCCAGGCGAAACCGGATCGATAGGGAGACCAGGACAACAGGGCAAGAAGGGGAAACGGGTAAATCACTTAAATTTACTTAATCAAGATGATTGTCAGACGCTAAAAAAAAAGGCAAAACCTCTTGGTTTTGTACAGCCTGGCTTATGATGATTAACGATAATAGGGGGTCACTCTAAACAAATTTCATTCTATTTTGCAAAAGAAGAATAAGAATGAGAAAACTGAGCGAGAAAAAGAGAAAGGGTGGGAAAGGGAAAGAAGAGAAAGTAAAAGTGATGTGAGGAAAAAAAATGGATAGACGGATAAACAAACTGCAAATGACTAGTCTAGATGTACATATTTTGCTTTCTTCAAAGTAATTAAAGTAGTTACTTAATGTTTAAATACCTTAGAAAAGAAGGTGGGTGAATTGCACCGTGTTCTTTGTGTATTCTGAGCTTTACATTATTTTGTTCCATTTTCTTCCTCTTATCATATCTTTTTACGCAATCGAAGTACTCTTTTTTATCTTTCAAATTATGCACGCATGATTTTTATTTGTTTATCAAAAAATACAAGCAATGATAAGAAAAAAAATGCCATTTCAAAGGAATCTCACTGAAAATCTGAATTATTTAATGTACAAATCATCACTCTTTTTCCATTCCTTACGTTGTGTTTGGCACGAGTCGTGAATTTTGAATGTCTGAATGATTCTCACGTTTTTATAAAACGTTAGGGTCGACGAGGAGCCCGAGGCAAGACGGGTTTCCTGGGGTTCCCGGGTCCAGAGGGACCTCCAGGGGCACCTGGTCGTATGGGACAGCCTGGGCTGAAAGGTGCCCTTGGGTTGCCAGGCCAACAGGTAGGAAGCTCAAGAATGCAGCCCGTGAGGAAGTTTAATGTCTTAAAAAGATTCATTCGTTATTGTTGCAGTAAAGGTCAAATATGTTTAAAGTGTTAATAAGAGACCAAAATGAGAGCAATGAAAAAAAAGAAAATATTTCATATTTATCAAGGGAAATGGCTGGTGTGTGAGGAAAAAAAAGTGTGAGCTGTAAATTCGAAGGAGGGAGCAATATAATAATGTTCACCACATAATAGTCACATTTAAATCAAAGTTATGCCAGGAGCATTGATATATTTTAAGAAAAAAAAAGGTGGGGGGCGGGGGGGGGGGGGGGAGGGAGGCAAAGAGTCCAATATGTATTAATTGGAGCCTTTAGTGTTGTTGTGAAATAACGTTACATAAGATGATAGAAATTCGAGCCATTTTATGTCTTTTTAATACCTTGTACTATCTTACATTTCGTGTAACTTTTGAAGGATTTTCTCATTTATTTTTTTTAATTCATAATTTGTACCATTTCATATTTTGGTGGAAGCAACCAATAAGTTACCATTCTTTATATTATCTTTCTTTCATATCCCCTGTGATTAGGTACAGTTTTTGGTAATTAAAAAAGAATTCACATTTTTCTTGCAGTGTCCAACAATTTTTTTTTCTGTGACGAATGAGTGTCAGTTATCTTCTGAAGAATGATTAAGACTTGTAGATCCTGCCTTAACAGTATTCTCTGTATGTTGTCTAATTTAACAATGTTACAAAATGTTCTTCTCAGGGTCCTAAAGGATTGTCAGGCATCCCGGGTAGACATGGTCTAGATGGAAAGCCAGGCAGTGCAGGGCCTCCTGTGAGTGTTCAAGATAGATAGATAGATAGATAGATAGATAGATAGATACATACATACATACATACATACATACATACATACATACATACATACATACATACGTACATGCATACATACATAGAAAGATAGATAGATAGATAGATAGATACATAGATAGATAGATACATACATAGAAAGATAGATAGATAGATACATAGATATATAGATAGATAGATACATAGATAGTAGATAGATACATAGATAGATAGATAGATAGATATAGATACATACATAGATAGATACATACATACATACATACATACATACATACATACATACATACATACATACATACATAGAAAGATAGATAGATAGATAGATACATACATACATACATACATACATACATACATACATACATACATACATACATAGATACATAGATAGATAGATAGATAGATACATAGATAGATAGATAGATAGATAGATACATAGATAGATAGATAGATAGATACATACATACATACATAGATAGATAGATACATACATACATACATACATACATACATACATAGAAAGATAGATAGATACACAGATAGATAGATAGATAGATAGATAGATAGATACATAGATAGATACATAGATAGATAGATAGATAGATAGATAGATAGATAGATACATAGATAGATAGATAGATAGATACATACATACATACATACATACATATATAGATAGATAGATACATAGATACATAGAAAGATAGATAGATAGATAGATAGAAAGATAGATAGATAGATAGATAGATAGTAGATAGCTAGCTATACAAGACAAGGGAAGAGGAAGACATTATGAAGATGATACTGTAATTCAAACGATGAAACAAACTTACCGGATCTCCCCCTTTTCCGGGCGGCCCGGAGAGAGAGAGAGAGAGAGAGAGAGAGAGAGAGAGAGAGAGAGAGAGAGAGAGAGAGAGAGAGAGAGAGAGAGAGAGAGAGAGAGAGAGAGAGAGAAAGAGAGAGAGAGAGGACAGGGTGGAAATGAAGGTATAATACTCTTAGTGGAGAAGATATTTTAAAGTGAGAGACAAAGTGAAGCGAGAGAGATGGGGTGGGGTGGATATCGAAAAAAAAAGAGAAACAAAAAAGGTACGATGCGGTAGAGAAAATCGAGGACATTAGGGAGGAACAGACATATGGAAAAGAGGAGAAACAAAAAAAAAAAAAAGAGACAGTGGCAAAAAAGAGAAGATAAGCGAGTTAGAAAGATAGAAAGGGAATTTAAGGGCAGATGCAAATAGAATGCATCATTTCATAATAATTTCATGTATCTAATACTTTTTATTTCTTCTAAGTTGATCACTTCAATTTCGTAAACATCCAACAGGAAAATGCATGAGAAATTTACCTTTCATGAATCTCAAAGTTTTCATCCTTATCAGCAGTTGTGCCACTATAATGTGCAACAAAGTTCTTCGTAGTGATTAGATTTTAATAAACAGTCTATAAATATGAGAAAAACTTTTCCCTATATTTTTACCGTATTAAGTTGTTAACCCTTGTTTTGATTGCGTTAATGTCTTCTATAAAAGAGCATGAGTTAACATTCATCATCGGAGGAAAAAAGTCTACATCATATGCATCTTTTTTTTTTCCTTATTCCAATCCAACCTTGACCCCTTGTATTGTTACCTTGACCTTTAGGGCAAACCAGGTCCAAAAGGAAACAAAGGTGAAACGGGAGAGATGGGCCTTACAGGACTGATTGGACCCCCAGGACTGCCAGGACCCCCAGTAAGTGTTGGAGGACAGTAACTTTCGTTACCTTATACTTTTGAATTTTTTAAAACTGAATAATATTAAAAATTCTGAGCCGCCACCTTTCTCTTTCCCATCCTCCCCTCTAACTTCCCGACCATCTTCTATTTTTATGTACATTATACTAAAGTTTATTGGTTGAATGATTTCTGTGCAGAAAGTGATGACATTTAGTCGAACCCGACTGAGTTATTTTACTTAGTGTAGCCAATTCATCAAATACTTTCTGCGTGCTCTTATTTAGTTATTGGGCTAACTGAGCTCAATTTTGTTCTCAGGGCATCATTATCGACAGCAGTAAATTATTTTTGTAGATATATTTTTGTTAGAAGTCCAGATAGTTGTCATTTTCTGCATTTTTTTTTTTCATTTAAAGGGGAATCTATATAGAGAACTGAACTGAAACACAATCTCGTGGTTTGAAATTGATATAATTATGATAAATTTGTTGCACCATGACTGTAAGCAATTTTTATTGTGTAATAAACGCTACTGTATGGCTGCCGAATGAATAAATTATATGTCTTCAAAGAATATTATTACGGCAGTTTTTATTTCTGGCTATTTTGTTTAGTTAAGGACTTACAAATAAGAAAATCGAATTATTTAACTTGGTCTACGTTGTTGTTTTTTTCTGACACAGGGCGATCGAAATTATTCTCCTAGTGGTAGTTACACAGCTGCCAATGGGGTAAGTAAAGAATTATTTGACCTTGACATTTTTGCATGAGTGAACAAATTTATAAAAAGAAGCTAAAGCAACAGTCAGAGCACGAGTAGAAAGTGAATGCTAAAATTTCAGGGTAATTATCTGATTACAGGGGACGTTTTTGGTTGGTTTTTATTTTTTTTAATTTAGTTTTGACAAACAGTTGGCATTTTACACGCACGGTTTATGTGTAAAATAGATGTACAAACAGTGTGAACGGCGCACATCAAGTGGCTGGTTTATGCTTCTTGTAATGCTTAGAGGAAAATGGCTTTAAATGCATGAGAATATGAAATACTAGAAGTCGACACGGATGGTTCGGCTATTATGTTTATCTGTAAGTTTTATAATGAGCTACATGTATATTAATCGTGTTATGGCTAGTGAATATCAGAGGGCTGTGAGAATATTTGACTTTCTTACAATATTTATATCCCTATGTCTTGTAAATCACTGTTCATTTAGGTGAAAATTAATTCTATTTCTCTACATAGTTAGCTTTTAGTCATTGAAAAAGAGGCAATGTAAAGAAAAAAAAGCGACAGTAATCGTTCTCTCTTTACAGAGGTGTGCCAAGCCACAAATGTTTCTTAGCAAAAATTAAAGTTTTTTTTCCGATTTGAAAATATGGCCTGAACAAAACTGGATTCGATAAGTTACAGAAAAGTAAAGAGAAAATGTTCTCTTAAGAATGAGCTTTTAGAAGCTAACTGGTTTCGTCCACAGTTATTTTTAAGCGGCAATTTTCCCACATCAATACCTATTTTGTAAATCGCTCACTTTCGTTTCCTGTGTTGTGGTCTCTACCACTCTCAGGGCAGCAGCAGTAGAGGCGGCTCTGTCCCGTCCCTGGTGAACTGGCAGACTGGGCCACAGGGCCCACCTGTGAGTCATGCACGCCCGAACCCTTCTCTGCCTGACCTCTGCCTTTACGCATGTTGTGAATGGAGCGTTTCATGATGAAAAAAAAAATGTGACTTTTAAGCCTGAAATCTAACTGCCTGCTTGAAATGCGAATGACAAAAAGCTCTGAGATTGCGACAGAAACCTCCAGAAATTTTAAAAGCTTGTGCAAGTGGAAATTTCAATGGTGAAGGTGATAAAAAAGGGAAACGTTAATTTTGTAATAAAATATTTAAAGCAGTGAAGGATACTCAATTCTGCCATTTCCAAGATCATACATACTGTTTCGTTGAAACTATACTGTCTCTCATAATTATGAATGTGTCGTCAGAGGAAAAATATCGAAACTGCAATTATGAGTTTGCAAAGTTACGATTGATTAATGTTTTACATGCTTCATTTTCTCGGCTTTCGTCTGAAAAATGGAATCTATGGGATTTTTGCTATGTGGAAAATATGTGCTCACCTATTGTTTCTTTCTTTGATATGAAGTGCGCCCGAAGTTGTTCACATCAATGCATGCTTTGTCTCTGCGGCTCTGTGCATTATGCTTGCATTTCATTGGGAGAAATATAAGTTAAAGGACTGAGATTAAATTAAGCTGCTGCATGCCTATTAAAGTTTCAATAGTCGTTTGACAGGCTGCGAAACTTCACAAGAGTTTAACCGCCTGCCATTTTTCTCTCTTTTTTTTTTCTTTTATACTGTGTGCTCGAGACCAAAAACTTTTAAACTGTAATTTATTTATTCTGTATTATATGGGGTGCCAGACAGCTTTCTCTGCTGGGAATACGAGGGTTGATAATGATCAAATCCTGATGCGGTGTATTTGGTAGTATGTTCATCTCTTCGGACCAGTTCTACTACTTATTCTTGGCTTGACGGAAGCCTCATTTTCTCTGAGACTATTGAGGTCTCAATGATATTGCAACGAGCCGCTCGGCTAGGATTGGAAATAACCTGTCGCATCCCTCATCTGCTAGCTAAAGTTGAGGAATCGAACGTAAAGAGGGCGCTGCTATAGACAATAATTTGCAGTACGATGAAAAGATTAAGTTATTCTAGATATCATTATAGTGTGCAAAACTATTTGATAAACCCATAGTCTGCGTAGGTAGGATTTACTAATTATGGAGGATAATGACAATTGTGGTTCAAAGGCTAACATAGGGCCTCTATTTTATAGCGAATCGATTTTTCTTTAGATATCAAGCTATCTTTTTCGTTTCTTAGTGTTCTTGCTGGGTGTAGTTTTCCTTAGTGACAGTTTGAAAAAAGTCTGTGTCTCAAACTATCCCGCCAATCAGTAATACATTCAGTTTATCTCAATATGGGTTTGACCCTTCTTTCTGTATACCTGCCAGGAAAATCAACTTCTTTTCTGTCAAGGTCGGCAAAAGATGTAAAATATAATATTTATGTTAACTTCAACAGAGGCAACTTCTCAAGGAGAAAAACATCAATCATCTAACTTTTGTTGATTTTTCTTAACAAAATTTGTCAAGATTTACACCACTTCAGCATTAATTGTGTTACCGTTTCTTTGCTTCTTAGATTTTCTCCACTTTCAATGATCCTTGTTTATTCTGCGCATGTATTTTTTGAATGGGCAATTAAAGCCATTCCTATTATAGGAGACAAGTTAAAATTTAAGTTCAGGGTATTGCAAGCTAGCCCAATTTCGACAACTTTGATATAACATCAATTCGGATTATTTGCAACTAGTAAAAGAAATATTAGACCTTTGCTTACATTTGAAAGGAATGGAAAAATACTTAAAGATGTATGCACGCGCAACTTAAGATAGTTTCAAAATTCGGAGTAATATTTGTGGTTAATACTCAAAGTAGGTGTAGCAAAACAAAATAATTGATGTGCGGAAAAAAATCACGTAATTGCTCTAATATCTCTACCCTAGTATAACTAGTTTCTTGTAAGTGTGACAGGGAAATTAAATTATCTACTACACGCCTAATGGCGTCAGAAAACAGTAATTACATACAAAAAGTTATTTGAGAGAAGTGCTCCAGTTCAAATTTAAATTTTATGGAACCTGCTATTGATGCGAGCATGACAAAAGTCCTTGTTCAGCATTTTGCAATCCACGTCTACTGCCCTTGTCCAGTTTAAAACCCCCTGACTCATAAGTCCAGAATAAAGATGAAATTTGTTTCTAGCATAATATAATCTCGTTTCTGCTCTGTCATTATGTCGTATTCTCACATAGTTTTGAGATATACGGAGTGTAACAAAGTGTAAAATCATTATAGTTCCAAGGTTGATGCTCTAGTTTGTAGACAGTTTGTTTTACACTTTAAAATAAAAGTCTGTTTACACGAAGCGATTTGCAACTAGCAACACCATTCCATAATATATTCTGACGATAAATCAGCCATTAGTTATGTTTGCGATTTGTAGAATGCAGCAAATCTTCCACTTTCGTAATACTTTCTACAAATCACGTGCAATTCAAATTACTGCTCATGACATTAGAGCGTTTTGTAGAATGGTGTTGTTGGCCGCAAATCGCTTCGTGTAAACACACCTTAACGTATTAATCATATCAAAATAATGTCAAATCTGTTGGATTACAAAAAAAAATGGTTGCCCATCCCTTAACTGGCTCAAAGCATTAAGACTGCGATGACCACTTTATTTCGTTGAACTAAACATTTTTTTCCTTTATTTTTTTTTTATATCCAAAATGTCTCATGCGGTGAGATTTTAACTTCGCCTGATATGAATTCCATATGGTAAACTGTGCTTAAGTCCACGATCTTTGTCAAACACACGTGTAGATTGATCCATGCTATGAACCTGTTGCAAGTCTTTGAAATAATTGTTTGTTCCCATAAATCTTATATTTAACAACTTGACAATTCTTGTTATTGTTGGAAAACCTGACCTCATTTCATGGAGTTTATTATTGTTTAATAAGTTTTGAATAATTAATCTTTCGACACCGCTCTTTCCTTCCAAACGGCACGATTTGCTCAATACTGCGTTTCCAAAATGTGTTCATTAACAAAGATTTTTAATTTTTTTTTTCTGTCACCTTTTTGTGTATGTGTGTGTGTGGGAAGGGGTTGGGGAGAAAGGTGTCATGCATTATGCTGCATGATCTGTTTTCGATAAATCTTACATTTGATGTTAGAAAAATCGTCTTGTAAGTTGCTTTTTATTTTTTTCTACTTCTAGTTAAAATTAAAATGGAAAAAATGAAAGTAAGACAGTTCATTTTTAACGTTGTTTCAAGTCTATAATAGTTAGAAAAGTGAGTATACTTTTTTTTCTTTTTGGTGTATTCTTATATAAAGTCAACAGAAACTTTATATATGTCTTTTTAAACACAGCTTTGATAAAATATCTTCCTGCTTCATTTTTTTTTACTGATATTGAGTTATCAAGTCTAAAATCGTGCGTCATACTTTCAAATATCAATGTCATGTTAGTATGTGTATCTGCATTCACCGCTTTATTACCGTTACGCAATTAAAGGAAGAACGACACATTTTTAAACTTATAAAACCTGTGCCTCTGAAAAAACAACAACAAAACAACGTTAGTAATTAATATGGAAGGACAATCGACTGTAAAAAAGAGTACAATACTCTGAGATCTTTGAGGATAATACACACGGATTCGAATCAATGCCATCTATGAATGTAAATTTGGCATAAATTATGAACTTCTGACCACCTGAAAGGGACATTGATGTGCGAAAATGTTACAGATCACTTTATTTTAAGGACAAGCTATTTGAAATAACGAATTGGTAAATCTTGATACAAGTCTTGTACATTGGATTAGACACTTTAAATACTGTGCTCTCCTGCTCATTCAATGCTTACCTAGTAATTTGCTCACTACACAAAACTGAAATTACTAAGGATTGTTCAAGCAATTCGTCAACTTTTGCCTCCCATTTTTAACCATTTTATATCTGTCTTTAACAGGGAGAAACAGGAAAACAGGGACCTCCGGGTATAAAGGTATGATAATTTGATTATTCTCCAAAAATTCATAAAGAGAAAGAAAGAGACAGAGACAGAAAGAGATAAAAAGAGAGAGAGGGCAAGAGATGAGAGATATAAGATGACAAAGTTAAAGAGAGAGAGAGAGAGAGAGAGAGAGAGAGAGAGAGAGAGAGAGAGAGAGAGGAGAGAGAGAGGGCAAGAGATGAGAGATGTAAGATGACAAAGTTAAAGAGAGAGAGAGAGAGAGAGAGAGAGAGAGAGAGAGAGAGAGAGAGAGAGAGAGAGAGAGAGAGAGAGAAAGAGAGAGATAGAGAGAGAGAGAGAGAGAGAGAGAGAGAGAGAGAGAGAGAGAGAGAGAGAGAGAGAGAGAGAGAGAGAGAGAGAGAGAGAGAGAGAGAGAGAGAGAGAGAGAGAGAGAGAGAGAGAGAGAGAGAGAGAGAGAGAGAGAGAGAGAGAGAGAAGAGACCTAAAATAAGGCATGGACGATAGAAAGGTTTTTTAACTACTACAGTAAGCCAACTGCCAATATTTTCCCTCATTAAAGGAGTGCAAATAAAGAGGATCTGCTGATGTAATTGTTTTGTTTCGTAAAACATTGTGCATATCCAAATTTTTTTTTGCCCTCAGCATTACAGGTCTATGTAATTTTAATACTTGTTTTTGAAGCAATAAAATAGAACCAGCGAACCTTTTTCCCTCTCAAATATTCAGATGTATTTTCTTATCATTTATATTCTTTCAATGAGAATAAAGATTTAAGTTGAGTTGAGTAGAAACGTTATGTCTTATTGCTATGTCTTTCTGTATTTTAGGGAGACAGGGGCCCTGAAGGACCTGAGGGAGATCCGGTGAGTTCTGAACTGTTGACACATTCTATGGTTGGAAACAAAAGCAGAATTCATACTTTCTGTTTAAGTCATTCTTTACATTTTGCTCTTTAGATTTGTGCGATTGTATCACTTAAATTTTTATGTTCGAAAATACAAATTAAGAAGAGTGAAACGAGATGGTCACTTCATTTATCGAAATTGTGCCCTTAATCTCTATCTACGAATTATCTTTCTTTCAAAAAGTGTGTATTTATGTCTGTCAATGCGTCTTTACAAGACAGTCTTAAGGAGCGTTATACAATTTTAAACTACCACTCTTTGTACATTCTAATGTATTGTAATAATAGAGATAATTGTAACAAATCGTATCTCTCCTTCTGTCCAGGGCGAGAAGGGTGACCGAGGAGTACCTGGACCTATAGGATTGCCTGTAAGTGAAGTGTGACTTAAGAAATAACGATGATATTAACATCACAGACGCCTTTCACTAGAGTACCGCTTCTCGATTACAGTAACACTGCCGCGAGGGGACGGGCGGTAACCTCTGGCTTTGACTCCTTCTTAAAGCTTTAAATGTATTTAATGATAAACTCATATGACCTAAGAGGAAAGGTCTGGTAAGAGAGAGAGAGAGAGAGAGAGAGAGAGAGAGAGAGAGAGAGAGAGAGAGAGAGAGAGAGATAGAGATAGAGAGAGAGAGACAGAGAGAGACAGAGAGAGACAGAGAGAGACAGAGAGACAGAGACAAAGACAAAGAGCGAGAGACAGAGCAAGATAGATAGATAGATAGATAGATAGAGAGGAAGAGAGAGAGAGAAAGGGGGGGGGGGAGAGTATTGAAGAAGGCAAATCCAAAGACCAATACAAAGAGAAGTATGGAGAGAACTTACATGAGAGAGAATGGGAAAAAGCAAACTAAGAAGGGTGATTATTTCTAGATCTCAGCTAAAGGGCTAATTTGTTTTTGTTGGAAGGTGCTCCATTAGCCTCTGAGGAGTTGTTTGTTTTGGTTCCTACAATAACGGAGTAGGTGTCTCTTAGCTTACAGGTGTGAGTTGTTTTTTTTCTTGTAGAAATAGGTTGGAGCGGGTTCCAAGACACTGCTCGATGAAGACTATACGGCCATTATCATATGTGGAATATTCGTTCTTTAAAGCTTTTACTTTGGCTCAAATTTTAGTGACAAACATGAAATGATGAGGCTTTAATTCACCCTCCTAAAACATCGATGCAAATTATGCGCAGGTTCCACCCATCGTTGCATTATTTACCTTTAGGTTTCTTTTTTTATAGATATGGCAACTTCTTTTTTGTATAATTAAAGTCCATTGGCACGAGCTCGAGTATCTAAAGATTGATCGTGCGAGTTCACGATTCGTAATTTTTTACTTAATCACACTAATAATTAATGCTGAAATACTTTTTGAACAAAAATAAATGCTATAAGTGATCACGAAATCGTTTCAGTGGCAATCACTGAGAAGAAAATTGTACAGAAATTCCTTAGCTTATATATGAGAAATTAAGGTTTTAAAACCAATTACCTTAAAACCATTGCGTCGTATCTTCTCCTTTAAGGGCCCTGTTGGAAAAACAGGGGCACCGGTGAGTTTTGACTGCTCCTCTATTTTCTCTTGATTTCTGCGCATGCGCGTCGTTATGTTTCTTACTTTGAATAAAACAACTTTTCCTCACTGCCTAGAACTCATCCTGCTAATTAGATAACTGATATTTTGAGATAAAAGAAATATTTTTGTTTTGTTTCGATGCTAGCAATAACAAAATTCTGATTCTGCTAATCCTAGATGCAAAGATATCCTTAATTCTGAGATTTATTTTTAGATCATTTCTCGGATTTCTTTTATCGACTTAACGCCTGAGTAGATCAATTGTAATCATTAAATGCTATTTAACCTAGAGATTTTCCAATGGAGACTCTTGAAAATATGTCGGAAATTAATGTTCTTTGCAAATACTAATATAATCTGTCCAAATTAAGTGAAATATTTGCAGTTATTTAAAATACATACTTTAAGCAACGCTAAAACATATTATTTGCAGCAGTTAGTGACATGCATGGCATAGAGATTGACAAGATATTTTTACAAGCCTTGTGTAAAAAAGAAACCATTAATTAATATCATGGCCGCAAACACAAAGTAAACTAGATCGGAAAAAAATCAACAAAAATAATCCAAATTAGTTAAGCACAATTATAAAGTTCGAACGAAACTGATTGTAGCCAGAGAGAGAGAGAGTGAGAGAGAGAGAGAGAGAGAGAGAGAGAGAGAGAGAGAGAGAGAGAGAGAGAGAGAGAGAGAGAGAGAGAGAGAGAGAGAGAGAGAGAGAGAGAGAGAGAGAAACTATAAAATATGGAAAGTAAATGGAGAACCTGGACACTATAAAACGGAAGAAAATAATAGCTTTTTTTATACAAGCTTTAGTTTGAATCGAATAAAATGCTCTTATTTAATAACTTTCTTATGCCATAGATTCATATTACAATTTTAATCTTTTTCGTAGTCTTCATACACTCACTTATTTCTAGCGTCTTTTCTTCCTCTTCGAGTTTCTCATTTTTATTTTTATTGTAGAATTTGTTTATTTAGCGACAAAATGACATATTTAATTATTGCTCTTTAAAGTTAAGACTATTTTTTTTCTAAAGGTTGAATAATCTCAATTCGCCTAATCGGTTTCACTTTACTTTCTGCCTTCAATCTTGGCTGTGTACAACGGCTCTTACAATTTGTCTAACATTAATTGTGTGGACACTCAACATTTTGTGTGTTTTTTTTTAATGTATGTATTTAAAAAGCAGTAGAAATATTCTTTTGGAATAAATCACATACCTTAACATTTTTTTTTCTTTTTTTACTCTTCCCTTGCTTGCTCGGATGGGAGGAAAAAGCCGAATGCCGGCTCTGGTTCAACCATTTCATTTCAGATTAGATTCGCATAGTTTTCATGACAAAAATTGTAGTTTTTGTCTTCTTTTCTACAGCTCATTAGTTCAAATCACCTACCTTTTAAGATAGTTTTCCGTTTCTATTTTATGTTTAACATAACCCATTTGCTACGTTCTCAACGTTCAATGTTTCTCTTAGATGTAACCCTACATCAGTTATGCTGTATTCTTTTATTTCGATTATCATCATTTTGATTTCTTCAGATCTATGTCTGCATGTTTTGTGTTAACTGTTTTAAATGATTTTTATCGCATATTTTTATATGTAAGGTGCAATCTCTATAAATTTTGATGAGGCATAACATGAAAAAAGATTATTTTTGATTCGAGTGATAGATCGATGTTGTTTTATGAACCTCTTTTTCTTTTCTTGTGTTCAAATAGTTATAACGTGTTCTAGAAAGTTAGAGAAAGAGAATAATCTCCTCATGAAGTAGAAAACTTGAGAGTTTAAACATTTAAATCCCATATAATATAATGAGATGAAAATGATTCTTATGCAACCTATTTTGCTGTTTTGGTACAATTACTTCATTAAAGACACACTGAGCATGTTGCGCTGACTGAATTTAAGCTTTTTCATTCTCTTACACGAATTTGGACTAATAAATTATGTTGTTACATAATTATTTATTTAGCAATTCTTTTTAAAGGATTATAAATATAGGAAATGAGTCGTTAAAAGATAGTTAGCTCTATTTTACAAATTCATATATCTGATAGATATTATATCCTTTAAACTGGAAACAAAGTTTTTAAACAATTTTTGACGAAATTAAACCATGATCTTTTGTTCAATGTCAGTTTAAATTAATATTTATTTCATAGTTTCGATAGCCTTAATATTCTTTTGCAATTCTAGGCTGTTCTACGCATACTGATCTATCCCACACCCTCCAAATACAACTCGCTCTCTCATCGAATCACCCCTGTCCCCCAACCCCTATTTCCCTCAATCTACCACCCCTCCCTGCCACCCACAAGGGACCGCCTGGACCCCCTGGTGGAGGATCCGGGCCAGGTGGAGTCTGTCCGTGCACCAAGGGCGAGAAGGGCGACAGAGGCAACCAGGTAGGACACTGGTTTCTGATTGATCTTCTCACATAAACCATAACTACCATCCATTACAATATCATACAGGGCTGCTGATGTATTTTTCCAATAAATCGTGTCTTTTTAATAAACTTAAGTAGAAAAGGCACGCGCTTCCAATGGTTATGATGCGCTGTTTCCTTTCAGGTAAAGAGGGTAGTCAGTCATGTACGATAGTGCTGTTTTGACATACTCTTTTCTGATATGCCGATATTTGGCCTTTTGAAAAATTATTAAAAATGAAAAAAAGAAAAGAAAAATTATTTTTCCCAATATTATAAATTGCTTCAGTCGAGCAACATAAGTAACGAGAATCATTTTCATATAAAATTACGTTGTGTGTTTATCTGGGTACATCTAGGGATCGGCAGGCAAGGTTGGGCCCGAGGTAAGGGTAAGAGCATGGCGAATCTCGGATGGAGGAAAAAACATTGAAAAAAAAATCAAATCCTCATCAAACGAGAAGTGCTTAACATTTTAACATGTGTTGACGGTGAACTTAACCAACACTCCCCGAGTGTGATTTGTTTGAATGTTTGTGGTTAAATTATTGCCATGTGTTATTTTAATATAGTTTTGATTGTGTTTAACCCAACTCTATCATTAGATTTCTAAAACAATCTAACGATTTTAGAAAACTAAATTTTATTTCAAGGATTATGTTTTCCAGAAGCAAACAAAATTCTAGACATTTCCGTTTAGTAAACGTATGAGACTGAGTAAAAATTGTAAGAAAAACTTACTTACAAATTCTTAATACGCACTTGTAAAAGTGAACAAAATCACTTTATCTTTTAATTTTCTTTAAAAGTTTGTTAGGTAAATTTAAAATAGTTAAAAGAAAAATTCAAAAACTTAAACTGATATATGACAACCTTTCGAGGGCCGTAAAAAAGTTATCCTATCATAACCAACCTAACTGTGTCCTACATAGGTCGCTAATCTTAATTGCCAGTTATATCTTAGTCATTTAAGATTAGCACATACACTCGAGAGAAAAGGCAGGTTGACCCGCAAACAACAGTGAAGAAAATAAAATACAAGTAACCTATTTTTTCAAAGATTGTAGTGACCGTGACGTAGTGGAAAAGACGAGAAATTGGTGTATATTTTTAGTAGGACTAAGTACAACCAGAATACTAATTATTTTTTTCTTTCACGTTGTTTAGCTATATTTTTATATACCAGCTCATAGTATATAGTAGTTTGCAAATGGAAAAACAAATTTGAAAATCTCAATCTCAGTACATATCCGATTCTCGGCATTTAAGATTTTCGGTCCTACTCTAGATCCCATTTATAGGGCAAATTGCGCGTCATTCAGACATGCTTGAACTTAATCAAAGAGTGGAAAACACAGAATGTGATGGACTTAACTTAAACTGCAGTTTTTAAACTCTTTTTTATCTTTCTCTATTCTAATTTTTTTTTGGCGGTGTGGACATCCTCAGCATTGTTGCATAATCTCACGTTAATTTTAAATGCATACCACCTGTTGAATCAACATGATTTCTTCGCACCAGTGGCTTCATCCCAAGAGACCAGCTCAGAATAAGCAGCGCGTTCAAAGTAGGACGTTCCTAATATCCATTCGTTCAAAATTTATGACCTAGGGGGTTAGCGCGACATTGCTTGAAAAATTTTGAAACTATGTGAAACTTTGTCAGACAATAACGCACATGACGCACTTAAGATTTAAGACGGTGATAAACTGACTGGTTTCGAGGGTTTCGAACCGAGTGCAACTAAGCACAAAATGTCTTTGTTGCAAAAAGTGCAAAGTTCAGCCGGTCTGCCCATCTTCTTCTTAGCCGGCAACCGGTAGAAACAAGCTAAGCTGTAGGGAGGTGTGTGCGCCACACCGCCACTGTTGCAGCCAGCAGCTACTCTGTGGGTCAAGGCCGACTTAGCATGAAGTCTTCACGAGAGACCTGATCTGTCCTTGTCGAAAGAGCCACACGACAAAACACACACACACTCACACTCACACCCAAACCGCGTTCTGATCTGAAGTTGAATGTTCGAAAGCTTCTTAAGTGGTTCTTCATCTCTTAACCTATCTTAGGACCCGACTTAATGATCCTTCAAACAAAGATATCAGAACAAATCGAAATAACAATTTTGTTTACAATAGGAAAAGAAGCCACCGGAGTCAGTGAAGAGCGCAAAGTGTCATTTCGATCGCATGAGAAGAGAAGAATACAGAGAGGACACTCAGTTTCTTCCTCGTTTCTTCTTCTTCTTCTTCTTCTTCTTCTTCTTCTTCTTCTTCTTCTTCTTCTTCTTCTTCTTCTTCTTCTTCTTCTTCTTCTTCTTCTTCTTCTTCTTCTTCTTCTTCTTCTTCTTCTTCTTCTTCTTCTTCTTCTTCTTCTTCTTCTTCTTCTTCTTCTTCTTCTTCTTCTTCTTCTTCTTCTTCTTCTTCTTCTTCTTCTTCTTCTTCTTCTTCTTCTTCTTCTTCTTCTTGTTCGTGTTGTTGTTCTTGTTCTTGTTCTTGTTCTTGTTCTTGTTGTTGTTGTTGTTGTTGTTGTTCTTGTTCTTCTTCTTCTTCTTCTTCTTCTTCTTCTTCTTCTTCTTCTTCTTCTTCTTCTTCTTCTTCTTCTTCTTCTTCTTCTTCTTCTTCTTCTTCTTCTTCTTCATCATCATCATCATCACCTCCCCCCCTCTCCTCCACCTCCTCCTCGTTTATTATTCATCCTTTTCTTGTAAGTCTGCGCTTGATTTTTGTAAGTCCTAAAACTTGCCAAGTGATTGCTGAGCTTTGATTCTTAGTTAAATAATTATTTAAGTAAGTTGTGAGACACACTTCTGAATTGATACATTGTTCACTTAGTTGAGAGTTGTAAAAAGATTTTGTAGATATAGACTTCACACTTGATATACTTTTAAAAACTTAAAGCTTACAAGTTGAGACCCATCCACAAGAAAAACTTCGCAAAATGACATAGGGGTACAGGCGCATATAAGTAATCAATCCCTGTATGAGAAAGAAAGAATAAATCAATCTTTTATTGCCATATTATGTAAGGACCAATAATGCTAAAATTTATTTGCCCCCATGTCAAGTCTCTGAGAAAGATGGGGACATGACATGACATGAGCATAGAACCCATGACAGAAAGACTTGACTGAATCCATATAAGAAAATAAGTAGCCTTATTTTTTTATTGCAGATCTGAAAAATTTTGTCACGAACCTGCTCCTATGAAGCGGCTGATATATTTCAAAAACAAATTTTTTTGCTTATGAAAATAATTATCCTTATTTTTTACTAAATCGCAGATAATCTAATAACGTCTTTAAAACCTCTAATCTGAGAACTTTGCCTTGGAATTTTCTTAGATTCGTAAAAGCATCATTGAAGTAATATAGATTGATAACTATAATACTTGAAAATGCCGGTCTCCGATAAATGTAATTACCATATTTATAAGTGATTCTGTACTTTGCTTGACCTTGAGTACTTCGCTGCAGTGCCTGTTGTGTCACTTTTCTGGCCGTTTTTATTGATAATGGTTTGATTTAAAATCACTTCTGAACATTTTATCCCTTCACCCCAAGCCATTACTTTTCGGGTAGGAAATCTACGATGGAGTGATGCATACAGTAACTCATGAATCAAACAGATGTACCAACTCGGTCATTGACTTTGTCTTTATATCATCTCGAAAACATTGAAAGTTTAGATAGAAAAGGTCGCATGATTATAGGATTTCGATTTATTAATCGAAAAGCCTCTTGAAAATCTGGTTGAGGGTTTCGGCGATAATTTTGATTGTTTCAATTTTGAGTTTCGCAACAGTAAAATCATTCCTGTCATTATGGAGACGTTATGTTCCGTTAGGTTTTTTGTTGTTGTTGCTTTTTGTACCGGTTAGATTTTGAAATATGTTGGTGTGTCTCTTCAGATTAATTTAGAGAGAGGTTGAAAAAAAAAAACGAAAAAAAAAAGAAAAATGATCGGACCATAATAATGAATGAGTCCGAACGCACTAAAGAATGTTTCATAAGAGAAGAATGTGGTCAAGTGAAGGACACATCTTCATAATGATAATTACTGGGGAAATAATGTTTCATAAGAGAAGAATGTGGTCAACTGAAGGACACATTTTCATAATGATAATGGTATAGAGACAGGAAGCGATGAAGAAAAATTCCTGTTTATGCATTAATCTTCAATTAAAAAGCAGCTACCTTTCTGATTATAGATAAAGAGGTGCATCTGTCTCAAAGATACATTATTTTGAAGACTTTTTGAGTTTTGAATGAGATAAAGAAAATTAGCTCATCGTATTCGTGTTGATTTGGTATTGTTTTTCACTGCTGACTTAATTTTTCACAACTTTCTAAAGTACCAAGTAAAGTTGGATTTAAAACAGTTATTTCAAGACATCATCAGAAAGAAATACTTATACATATATACAGAGCGAGAGAGAGAAAGAAAGAGAGAGAGAGAGAGAGAGAGAGAGAGAGAGAGAGAGAGAGAGAGAGAGAGAGAGAGAGAGAGAGAGAGAGAGAGAGAGAGAGAGAGAGAGAGAGAGAAAATTGAACGAAAAGCAGAAATACAAATTCCCTCCTGTGAAAGCAGTTCTAGTATAATCATAACCTGAAAAAATTTGTGGTCCAGTGATTAACACTCGACTATCAGAACAGAAGGATTACTTTCAATATCTGGTTGGATCAGATTCAACGATGTCTCACCGCGGACAAATTTTGATAACTTAAATCTCCTAACCTCACTCCGATAAAAAAATAAAAATGAGTAGTCCACAGAGAGGTGAGAGGTCTTGTCAAAAGGCTAAAATAACGTGCTGTTTCTTTTGTGAGTCAAGAAAGTCTAGTATTTTGTTTGAGAACTTTCGGAGATTTTATATGAGCATTTTGAACAATTTGTAAGAAATAAATAAAACTTCTAGTCATGAAATATTCAAACTTTTTTTATGACTATGCATCAATAATGAATCAATCGGCCCTAGAAGTGAGGCTGCTTTAACAAGGCTTCATTTGTTACTAGAATGTGATCTTGTTAAGCATGACGGAGCGCTTTATAAAGGAATGACGAAGGGAAATATTTCAATACTTTTCAAGGCCAAAGTGGGTCGATCCTGTTTTCACAATTTGCGTAATTCAAGAAAACTAAAATAAAAGGTGAAAATTAAAAAAAAAAACAACAACAAAAATAATCAACAACAACAAAAGAAAGTTAGAAAATGAAATGGGAAAGGGGCTTCGCCTGAAGCTGCAAGTTACACAATCTATATTACAAAAGGCAACTTCGATTTCTTTCTCCGCTATCTCCTTCGAAACAACTTTATGTAGAGCGATAAAGTTAACTGAATTTTGATCTGCCAACATCATTGTCCCACGCGATACAAAAAAAAATTAAAGAAAAGTTATGGAACTAGGCTTAAAACTGCTCTTGAGCTTTCAATATAATTTTACCGTTATTAATACACCAATTTATTTTTTGACAATTTTCTAATGACCAACCAAATAACATTCAAAAGCTGACTTCCCGACCTGATCATTTAAATGGCAAATAATGCTTTTGTTATATAAAAGATTAATAACCCGGAACGGATAAGAAATACTGTCACTCCATCACAATCGCAATATAAGCGCAAAAACATGTTTTTTGTATAGCGAAGATTATCATAACCACTGATATCAAATTTCAAAAAATCTTTCATTTTTGGTTCCTATTCCATATCCTCTATCTACACCTACAATTTCTATAACTAATACTGCTACTACTACCACAACTATTACAACAACTACCACCATCACAACTACTGCTGCTCGTGCTGCTGCGGCTACTACTGCTAATACTACTACTACTTCTCCTACAACAACTACTACTACTATACTACTACTACTACTACTACTACTACTACTACTACTACTACTACTACTGCTGCTGCTGCTGCTGCTGCTGCTGCTGCTACTACTACTACTACTACTAAAACTACTACTGTTACTACTACTACTACTACTACTACTACTACTACTACTACTACTACTACTACTACTACTACTACTACTACTACTACTGCTTATGCTGCTGTTGCTACTTTGAAATCTTTTTCACAACTTCAGTGTAACTCTCTATCCTTATATTTTGACCTGTCTGTCTCTTAAATCCTCATCTACCTCCGTTCTTGTATACTACACCGTGTAGTCTTATCTTGTTTTTTTTATTCTACCACTCTTTCCATTTCATTTTCTCTCTCACACACTCACTCTTTGTCTTTTTGTCTGCATTTGTCTGTTCCAGTGCCTGTCTTTATCTCCTTTTGTCTGCGATTCGCGTTCTCTTCTCCACCCCCTTTCTATGCCTTCTATTCACCTATCTATCTATATATCTATCTATTTCAATTCTCTGTGCGTCTTTCTCTGTATCTGTTTCCGTTCTGTTCACTCTTGTCTTTTTGTATGACTTTGTAATGAAGCCAGAGTAATCTGTCCCAAGCCCACAGGTCAGCAGAGCTTGTATCTATAGTTGATATAGGTCAAAGAGTCTGGTATTATCAGTACATCTGGGACATAGTAGTTATTAGTTATTAATTTCTAGTACATCTACAAAAAGAAAAAAAGCAGGAAAGTAATCTAGAACGTAAAAAAGTTCAAGTGTAATAGCTAAAGCGAAGATCAAAGTTCGCTATAATTTTTTGTTTCGCTTGTTAAAGCCTTTTTTTTAAAGTAATTTCTAACAGTTTTTATATTTCACAAAGATAAATCCTTTGCTAGGTAGATGAAAAGATAAAGGTGTTGAAAGACGTTTAAAAGTGTCTTTCGATATGTCTGATTTATGAAATAGATACACAGAAGGATCGAAAGTTAGATAAAAAGACAGGTAGAAAGATAGATAGATAAATAGTTATAGAAGATCTTACCTGAAATTCTCTTCACACGACACATGTGTTTCAAGCGGAAGACAAGGGTGTCGCTTGTCTTACGCTGTCTCCCAACTATTTTCAAACTGGATAGATCGGTAGATAGTTATATTCATAAAAAGATTGATGGATAGATAGGTTGGTATGTAGACAGAGAATCAACATGAAGAATATTTAATATGATTACAGTAGTAAATGAGAGAGAGGGAGAGAGAGAAAGAGAGAGAGACAGAGACAGAGACAGACAGACAGACAGACAGACAGACAGACAGACAGACAGACAGACAGACAGACAGAGAGAAGAGAGAGAGAGAAGAGAGAGAGAGAGAGAGAGAGAGAGAGAGAGAGAGAGAGAGAGAGAGAGAGAGAGAGAGAGAGATAGAGAGAGAGACACTGAGACAGAGAGGCGGTGAGAAGGAAGCGGTTAGGTGGGGGAGGGGTTACACTTTGCTTCCTTTGCAACAAAAATAATTCAAATGCCAGCATGACCCTACTATTTTTACTGCCGGTTAACAACGTTATGTTTAATGACCTTTTTTCACTTAAGTTTCAAACCCAAAGGCATTCAGCTATTTCAGTACACAAGGGTCGCAGTCAAAAATCGTATAAAGAAAAAGTAATTTTTTTAATCAATTTTGCATTTGTATTAATTTTAATCATTTTTTGTTTGCGAACTTTCTAACGAGCCTTGTTTTCTGCATGCAGGGTTGCATTCCAATCGAAATATTTGAAGAAACGGTTTTTTTATACTGTTTCTCATTGGATAAATAACTTTTTGTTCGGTAAAACTTCAACCATTTATATATGTTTCTTTTATCTATTGCTATTTTTTTTTATCAACTTCGGTTTTCGTTCGCAATAGACTCAAAAACTCTAACTTCTCAAACATGTAAATTCTTAAAACATAATCGCTATGCTGTTGGATGGCTCTAATTTAATGTCCTGTTTTAAAGTATGGTCTAAATTATTTTTTTACTTTTTCAAATCTTTCACCTTCTTATTTAACCTATATATAACCATTTAGAATCAACCTCTTAGTTCTCGGTTTCTTAACTTTGGGTTCAAATATGAATTTTTAAAATGAATAATCTTTATTAAATGTCCAAATTGGCAAAAGAAAAAAAAAAGAGAAAAATCAATTAACCTAAGTGCTTTTTAAATGTTTGTCATCACATGAAAAACTAGCGTCTAGATAAAGGAAACTAAACCGTTTGAAGCTGATACTCACAGCAATGGTTCTCAAGGGTATGTAAATTCAAGTCAGCAAATATACAAATGGAGAAAAAAATGTTGTATTTACAAAAAAAAAAATTGTCTGTTATTCTCGGGCAGAGGGCAGACCTTTAATGAGCTACTATATACCACAACTTTGTAAAATCACACAGAAATGATTTTGGAAATATTGGTTATTTACACAGTCTTCCCTAAAATGTTTATGTGTTGCAGCTACTTCATTCAATATAATTCTATTATTTCCTAGTTTAACTGTTCAGCACAGCTTCGCTGCAGGATTTCATCAGCAATTTTCATGTATAATATATAGTCATTATTTAAATAAATAGTTAGTTTTTCAAATCATTTTTTTGTGCTTTTTTTTTTTTTTGCTTTAACTTTTTTCGTTTCGTTTGTTTTTAGCTTAGATTTGTTTTGAGCCGTACCAAGAAATTAACATTATTTTTACAAGTTTTGTTCCTCTCCAAAAAATAGTGGCAAATTTGTTTCTTTTCTCTCTCGTTTTCTTAGGGTAAAAGAGGAAGAAGAGGCAAGAGAGGGCGAAAAGGAGATCCGGTATGTATTATTGAAAAAATGTTTTTCCCCATTTCAGTTCATAAAGTTTTTTCTTTCAGGGAAGAGTTAACACATGCTCGACTCTCGGCTTTACAATGTTCGCTTTTGTTTTTAAATTTAAAGATTTATGCATAAAAACATTTATTTAAATATTTATGAATAGGAAACCCGACAAAGGCAAGAAAAAATAGTATTATATGACAAATTCTACATCAAGTTGAACAAAAACTGAGACTAAGATGTGAAATAATCTTCATGCATATGGATATGGATAGATAGATAGATAGATAGATAGATAGATAGATAGATAGATAGATAGATAGATAGATAAATAGATAGAGAGATAGAGAGATAGATAGATAGAGAGATAGATAGATAGATATTTAGATAGATAGATCGATAGATAGATAGATAGAGCGAGATAGATAGATATTTAGATAGATAGATAGATCGATAGATAGATAGATAAATAGATAGATAGATAGATAGATAAATAGATAGAAAGATAGATAGATCAATAGATAGATAGAGAGAGAGAGATAGATAGATAGATAAATAGATAAATAGATAGATAGATAGATAAATAGATAGAAAGATAGATAGATCAATAGATAGATAGAGAGAGAGATAGATAGATAGATAGATAGATAGATAGATAGATAGATAGATAGATAGATAGATAGATAGATAGATAAATAGATAGATAGATAGATAGATAGATAGATAGATATACGTCAACCTTCAACCGTACTGGAGACTGATATGTGAAATAATCTTTAAGCATAAGGTATAGATAGACAGATAGACATATAGATAGATAGATAGTCAGATAGCTAGACAGATAGATAGATATATTGTGATAGACGATTTTACCTTACATGTGTTTCTAGCAGAGGACAAACAGCAGCAGTGTCGTACGTTCGAAACATATTAAGTGTCATATGAAAGGACATTTAAAGTAAGATTATCTACCAATATTGTAAATCTCACGCAGTTGAGAACTTCCATTAATTGTTCGTATTAATCTTCAAACTAGATAGATAGATAGATAGATAGATAGATAGATAGATAGATAGATAGATAGATAGATAGATAGATAGATAGATAGATAGACAATTAGACAGATTGTCAGATATATTGAAAGACAGTGGAGGCTATATATCAATTACCTTTAAACTTTAGTCAATTGCTGGGCAAATTTCTCGTTTGATAGAGGTGCTCATTATTTTTTTATTCATTAACTCACCACAATCTGTATCATCTATTGAAGAGTGTGACTCGTTTGCTCATCATTACTTTTATCCTAGTTTTATCTTTTCCTGCTACATTTTGGGTCGTTTAGACCGGACTTTTCGATATCTAGATCTAGGTGATCTATTCTCTTCTGAGTTAACAACACTGGCCCTTTCTCTTTTCCCATCAAGTGCAGAGTTTCAAATCTTAGCTCTTTCGAGCAAGAGTGATCGACTTCCTTTACGGCCGGCCCCTCTCCATCCAGCTCTATACTTAATATAATTCTTTCTTAACTGCGGAAATTGTATGAAATGTTCAAATTGTTCAATGCTTCATCTCCTTTGTTATTTAAAAAGTATTAAATTACTAACAAAGATTTATTTTTAAAAAAAATGATTTTTTTAAAGCTTCTAATGCAATCGAAACTGTTCAGCCTTTCATGTTTTTGCATCGCGATTTTCGCTTCGCTTTTTGCGTTCTTGCCACTAAACGATTTTGTTTCTTACAGCTACTGTTTTGATTTTTTTGTGTCTCAAAATAACGAGTACCTTTGCATTTGTCTTTAACGAATTCCATAAGTCCATGGATTTGTTTGCTTTTGTTTTGTTTTGTTTTTTCTACTTTGATTTTGTGGCGTTTTTTTTTGTTGTTGTTGTTTTTTGTAACGTAAATTTCCATTACGGCATCTTTAATTTTTTCGTGGGTTTTCAGCTTTGTTTTCGTTCAAAAAGATTCCACGCTAATTTAATCCGAAAGGTTCAAACAAGTACCACAACAGCATGAAAAAGATTTTTATTTCACTCCCGTCATTTTTCGCCTTACAAGAATCGCTACAAATTTACTTAAAATTATGAATGAAACCCCCCAAATTAATGTTAGCCATGAGAACCCCAATGCGATACTAATGCTTCTGCTGCCACTAACATGGCTACCTCAGGGAATACCTGGATTAGACGCGCCCTGCCCATTGGACGACAATGGAGTTCCGTTATTCAACTGCCATTACTCAATGCCTGGGGATTATCAGCCAAAGGTACAGGCATGCGCACTTTGACACGCTAACTTGGTGCACATTGGAATGAATTGCAAATGCTTTTAACAAGTACTAATTTGGTGCTTTATTGATTTCAGAAAGCATGGGAGCTATTATTTTGCTTGCTTACCCTCAAACTTGCCTGTTTTATTGTCTATCGAAGACATAAAAGATAATGTATGTAATGAACGTTCTCAAAGTAAGTAACAAACTCTTCAGAGCTCCCCATCTTTCTTGGCTAAATCTGGGCACAATCCCTTCTTAGTTTCAGTATAAATAGATGCTGTATTTTCAACACAAATAATGCGTCCTTGCTGTATTCATGTAAATCCCGTACTAACTGCTAACTTCACCACAAATTGCATTGCCGAATATTCTAATTAACAAAATTGCATCGCATCTATTTAACTTCAGGGTAAAAAAAGGAGTTGAATCTTTCTGCCTTCCGTACACGTACCCTGTAGCATGATCATACTGATGGATTTTCAAAAACTTTTGAATCCAATCTTATCTGTTACTACGCCTACATTCTTAGGCGTCTCCTCTGTGATTTCTTATGCTAATAAAAATTACGAAGAACCAATCTTGATCTTCATGTGGCATCTTGTTTTCTTTCTTTCAGATTTCTTACTTTTCCTCTTTCATTTTGGCCATGGATTGCCTCCTTCACTGTTGCCGTTTTCTTTCACGCCACCGAAATCTGGCAAATTGCAATAAATATCAGTTCTTGATTCTTTTCCAATTTGTATTCATAAATAAATACAACTTTTGTTTCCGTTTTGTATGAATATGTAATTTAAAGAAATATCGCAATGCATATACCATTGTGTAACGTGTGACATCCTGTAACCTGAAGATAACGATTAAACCATTTCACCATACTGGCACGGCACCCTGTCACTGTCGTAGGGCGCGCCTGGACTCGACTCCCCGTGCAGGCTGGACGAGAGTGGTCGCCCCTTGCCCGGATGTTACAGTGTCGAAATGAGACCGTCAAGATCGCGCAGGCAGTGGCCTTGAAAACGAGGTGTCCAGATTTAGTCAGATGGATAGAAATGAGGTATTTCTTACTGCCAAAGAAGAAGTATGGGAGAAAAAAAGAAAAGAGGGGGAGGATGAAGAAGGAGATGAAAAAAAGCAAACTGTGATGCTGATTTGATGTTGATGATGATGATGATGATGATGATGATGATGGTGACTATTAGGATGTTGGTGGTGGTGACCATGCATTGAAAAGAAATAGGTTGAAAAAGAAAAGAAACTATGTATGGCTTTTTAAAATGTTTATGTACTTTTATATTTCGAGTAACTATTCGATAACTATCAAATATGTATTCTAGTTTGAAGGGCAAATAACGATTACTTACCATTTACTAAAATCAAAACCGTTACACTAAATTATTCTGTACCCCTACAATCATTTTCAATAAGTATAACTAGTATTTCATTTCAAATGTAAAGCCGAGACCATATGAAAATTTTAATTGGCTGTTCTTGCATTTTCGTTCGTTACCTGTGGCTACCATATTTTTTTTTTTTTTTTTTTTTTTTTGCTTTTTAGAAAAATAAATGTTTTTATCATTTGCAATGTGTCAGTTGTTAAACTCTTAATTTTTTAAAATCACAATCGACACCAAAACAACAATTAGGATGTTTGTCTATACTGAAATTTATATCTTACAGAAATTTATGTTTAAACTTACACAAATCTGTACTCTTTTTCAAATACTTCCTATTTTACAGAGCTCTTGCACTTTTGCACCTCTCTCTGTCTCTGTCTCTGTCTCTCTCTCTATCTATCTATCTATCTATATCTATATCTATATATATATATATATATATATATATATATATATATATATATCTTGCTTATTAAAGAATGCCCTCATCTTTTTATAATGCATGTGTTTTTAATCACACGACTGTTTATCTATCCTTGATGCTGCTGTTTCGAAAACAAATCTTCAACTTTCCACCACTCTTTAGCATGAAAGATCAATGTAGATTTCAGCTTGCATCTTCGTACCGGGTACATTTTCATTATTTCAAGAAAAATATGTCAAAAATAATTTTTCCTTTCTATAACTATATTTAATTTATGGCCTGGGCTAAAAACATGTGCATGCATTAAGGGTGTTTAACTTTACATTTACAATGACAATTCAAAAGGTAAAACTAATCAGTGTTTTAAATCAAAGGCACACTCGAGTAATTCCAAATGAGTTCTTAAAACTATTGTTCAGACTACGCATAGTTGGAGGAAACAAGAAAACTATCGATAACTTAAATGTTTCAGCTAAATCAGGCACTTAATCGAACTACTGTAACCATCATTAAGAAATGTTATTTATTATTTTTTGGTTTGTTCCATTTGGCATCTTCTTTGAATGTCTGCTTAAAAAAAAAAAATCTTTAATTTTGCTTAAGATAGAATAAAATTTTCAATTGATTAACGCCATTTTTTGTTTTTTGTTGTTGGTTTTTTTTCATATTTTTCACTGACTATCATTACATTATTTTGACTGAAAGGAGAAAGAATATGTCCAAAGAAACTGATAGGTGGCCTTTCTTTAAAAAAAAAAAGAGATAAATACACAATGGTTTATTTTTTTTCGGTGAGAACGATCTTTGTAAAAATAATTTCGTGCTTTGAATTTCCATTTTATTTTTTAAAAAAAAGAAAAAAGAAAAAGTTTTTAGGTAGATGTAAACTGCCATGAGAAAATATCGTAGAGAGAGAGAGCGAAGCATTTTCTCGCAAAGCTTCTTTGCCTCATGATGGTAGTTTGTGGCACACGTTTTATACTTTTGAGAAACGCCCTGTATACAGACCGAGACTCTGTCCTATCATTATCACTCTTAACATGTTCACTTCAATGACATGACCTGTAGCTCTGGAGGCTTATGTAGACCTAAAGCTGTTATTCTAAAAATTGAACTCAGTACGCGTGAAGCAGAAACCCTGTGGTATACGGACAAACTAGGAATAATCCTGTGGTGCTGTGCTTTTCTTTTAGACATACTGCTTACGTAGTGAGTGTTAGGATATACCAGTTCAATTTACTTAATATTTACGGTTTGCCTTACTTATCTGGTAAAGCTGCAATAAAATAACTTCTCAGTGTCATCAAAGCGATTCTCTAATAAACTGCTTTGGTGCAAAAAAATTTTTTTTTGTTAAAATCGCCCGGAAAGGCAATATCATAGTGATCCTCTTCAAATTTATTATTTGCATGTGATAAATGTACAACTTGACACTGCCCCGATAAGAATAAACCACTCAGACCACCAACCTTTGTATTTTATCAAGTTTCTACTAGGGATTTGGCCGCGATAACTAGCATCTATTTATAGAGTACTACTATACGAGCACTGAAATTTTCCATTCGCAGTTTCTTTAGGATTACAAGTGACTGTGGGATTAGAGTGTCTGCCCTGAATCTTCGTTGACTTTTCTCGTGGGTTCAAGCTCCATATCATCCGTAGCAAAATTTAATGCCTCATTCTTTCAATTCCGCCTTGAATGACGCAGACTTAAGCTTTTTTTTATGAAAAAAGAGCCTGGTATTATCGTGTTGTAGATGGGCTATATCAACTAACAAACAAAATAATACACATTTATTTTTCTTTTCTTTTTTTTCCTTTGTTTCTCGCATTTATAAGGAATCCTTCCATCTCTTTCTCCAGCGATGAGGATGAGTACATGGGAGCATTCCGGAAGAAAGTTTGGATTGTAAGAATTCTGCTTACCATTGGAGAGAATTTGCTCCACATCATGGGATTGGTCAGCAGCTGTCACACTTGCTCCAAATATGCGATTGGTTACATGCTGTTACATGAGAAGGCTTCGTGTATTCGTATGAAGGTCGCCACAATACGAACTGGACGCATCAAAATGGTCGTTAAATGTAGTAGATTGTAATAACGGTATTCGGTGCTGTTCCAAGCACTAAAATGGTTTGTAAGAGCAATGTATATTACTTTTCTATGGCAGTTCTTGTGGTTTTGACAATATCATGGGTGAATTTTTTTTTTTTTTGTCCTTGTATTTTCTTTTTTTTTACTCTTGAAATTATTTTCAAATCGAATCCATTTTTAAAAGGGAATCTCTCACCTCCCTATAAATATCAGTCTTTGGAATGAAGAATCCAATGAAGCAATCGTGTTTTTTTGTCTATGTAAAAGGCTTAGCTCTTTTTATTGGTAGGGGTTGGAGCCCTGAGCAGACCTTAACCAAAATGACTTTAGGATATACCCTTAAAACTGGCACCTTTCACAACACATAGTAATGCCTCTAAGGTTGTTTACATAATTATGAATATGGTGCTTTTTTAAAGTGTGCATAAATACCTTCATGTTGAGCGTAACGTTTTTAAATTATTTGATTTAGGCGTCTATTTGAAATTCAAAAGGAAAAAAAAAGAAAAATGATTAGAATTTGGCAATTGTTCGGAGCATAATGATGATTAAAAACCAAACAAACAATAAACAAACATTATCAACTTTTCCGAACCACATAAAGGATCAAAGTCTTGTTTTTTTCCTGCCGGTTCGACTTCTCTTGGTGACCTACATAGAGTTTTTTTTTCAGTTTGATAACGAATTAAAATATCAAAGAGATGCGTTATACTTATATGAGTGGGTTTTTTTTCCTCCTTAGATTGTCAAGTATAATTAAAATATTGAAATGTCTCCTTGAAAGGTTTGAAATTAAAAAAAAAATTACTTTTAATCTTAAAAAGATAAATCCTCGACAAGGCAATAAATTATGACGAGTCTCATTTTTAAAAACCTCTTGCAGCACTGGTTTTAAAGATTTATTTTACTTGAAAGATTGAGGAAATACAAAGAATCCATTCCAAACTCTGCAAAACTCAAAGCATGGATTCTGAATGATACATCTTATTACAGTCTATGGAAAAGACAAATTTTAATATATTCTTCCGCACAGAAAAATACAGCGACTATTCGTTGTTTTTATTTTACTATGTAACTTCAGATGACCACCAAATGGCATCCTTGAAAGAGCGAGTGAGCTATTATTTATCTCACACAAAGTAAACGCCCTCTGATATTGTTTGTTATAAAATCTCTCGAATCACACTTAATGGTCGTTGATGATTACATAAGATTAATCATAAAATTACTTTGCTCATAACTTGCAGAGTAAAATTTCGAAGCGGAAAAGATGAATAGATTTAATAACAAATTTATGCATTCATTTTTTGCGTGCCCACTCTGGTAGTTGACTCAAATGTTCCAATTCCATTGTAAAGGATGAATGAGGAAGGCATGATGTGGTTATGCTCTGAAAAAAAAATAAAGCATTATGAGAACCAAACCATATAGATCCGAAAATTTAGATGGCGAAAGACTTTTATCCTTTCAAACTTATTTTATACAGCAGAGACACAAAGAGGGCATTTCACTCTATCAAATGACAAGGAATGTAATTTGTTTACTTTGAGAAAATAGAATTGAAATAACAGATAAACTGCTAACAACCAAAATATTAAAACTGGGATCGGTAAATGTAGATTTTCACCGAAATTAGTCCGTATTCTTGGAAACGTCATTTCACTTGCTCCACCCATAACTCATCCCGAAATTCACTATCCTCTGCTCTGTGCAAAGCCTCCTGAACATTGATTTGTACGAGCTCTCAACAAATAACTTGAAACAAGTAACTTGTTTTAGGTGGGGAAAAGTATGAACGAAAATCCTTTATCGCAATAAAAAAAATGAGAACTCATCAAATATATTTTTTACAGAAGAACACTCTTGAGATGTAAGATTTCAGTTTAATTTCATATAGGGCGTTCAGTGCTACGAATTTCTTATTTATTTTGTGTGTGAATTGATCGTATTTTTATTCGCTTGCTATGCCTTGCATTGCATTGCTGTAAATATCGTGTCTTTGACGGTACAATGTGAGTTTGTTAGAAATATGAATTGACTTGATTTTTGTTTCTATGGTTATGATTTGAATGCTTCTGATAATTAAAATTTACGTATATAATTATTTACACCACAAATAGATGTTGATACAAGGCTCTTTATGTCTATGTTGAAAATAGTAAAATTGGCTAGATTCATAAGTAGAGGGTACGATCAGTATATTTTTTAAGCTTTAAAGAGGAATTCGACATTATATAATAGCACAAGATAAAGACAGCTTTCAACTGCAAGTAATAAATTACCTTGTGAGTAAAAGAAAATTCTGTAGAATTTATAAGATTTAAAGTCAGAAGAGTGAACATTACTTTGGACTTGTATCATTGTCAAGAATTTACCTCCTTACACAGGTATACTCCTTTTGGTAGAAAGCCGCAGAATCTCTTGCCTTTACAAAACAGAGAATACAAAATGTCTTTATCATAAAATGCTATTTAAAACTATTGAATATCACTTTTTTAATAATTGCAACCTTTCAAAATTTCTAAAATGTTCAGAAAGCACAGATGAAAAGAAAAAAATGAGAACATACAACTGTTGTCGTCGTAAATAATTGTGATCATTTTCTAAAAAATGAAATATGAGAAATATAATATTAGTGTGTAAATATTTTGCTTATATATTTGTATTTATTTACATTTGTTTTACAATGCCTTTGTTCAGGTAATACTGTGAACAGAATTAGTTTGTTCTTTAAATCTTTTCTGAAATCGCTCAAAAGTATACTTATGTTAACGTTTCTATGCTTTCAAGTTCTTTAATTATTTTTTTCTCTGTTAGTCTGCTTATTTCTCAAATAATTTTATGTTTTGCCAGTACCGTAAGTGAATGTACAGACTTGTAATCGAGTGTTTTTTTTTTTTTTAGAAATCAATTGCAGCACTAAAACATATATTAAATCTCAATGCCCTACCTATTAAAAAAATCATCGTGGGTGATACCAGGTTCCGGTTGTACACAATTTTTCTTACTGCATTGATTTTGCTTTCTTGTAAGAGAGTTAGGCCATAAGTAAAACAATCATAAGCAACAATTGTTATTATTGTCTATAACACTATGTCTTTACTTTCTAATTCATAATGCATCTCGAATCTTAAATTTTATTAACATTTATAATTATGCTCTCCACCATATAAAATTGCAAATTCTATAAAGATCTTTACTCTTATGTCGTTCTCATTATAAATTATTTTTATGGATTGAAAATCTCATACTTCTAACCGTGTACCTCAATACAGCCTTCCTACTTCCTTTCTTTCTATGATTGTAGAAGATGGTCTTGTAAAGACGCGAGCCATTACGACTCCTACACGCACGATTATCTCCACATGATAATGCGCGTCTGATAGGAATTACCTAGAATTATAGATCAATATGGAGAATAAACAAAACAACCCTCCTTCTAGAAAAGTCACATACATAGCAGTTTGAATATTGTCGCTGGCTATTCTGTTAAATTTATGGTTTATGTTCTATAGAAGCCCTGTACAGAATTAAGACTCAATGAGAAGTTAGCTTGTTTTAAAGACCTTGGTTGCAAATACTTATTCTAACATGGCTTTATTACATAGTGATTGTTGCGTTCGGATTGTACATGTGCACAATGAGATATTGAGAGAGACATGCAGAAATAAAAGTTGCTCTATTGCGCTTGCTCTTCTCATAGTTTTGAGAGTGCTTGCGGCAAACACTTGCTCTTCTCATAGTTTTGAAAGTGCTTGCGGAAAACACTTGCTTTTCTCACGGTTTTAGAAATCTTGCGGGAAAATGCCTGCTCTTTTCATCGTCTTAGAAGTGCTTGCGGAAAAACGCGGGCTCTTTTCAAGAACTTGAAAGTGCTTGCGCCAAAGAAATGCGTGCTTTTCTCACGTCTTTGAAGTGTTTGTGGGGAAAAACGCGTGCTCGTCTCAGCCAGTCACATGTTTAGAAGAGCGGAGATTGTGAGCAGATTGTTATGTAATTTTTGTTGAGAAAAATTCAAAGGCCACTACTTTCGCTTTATCTGTAACATACCCGCTTGTGACAAACCCTTCTATTATATTCTTGATTCGATTTGTAAAAGAAAGAGGAAAATGTAAATACTTACATGGCTGCTTGTCTATGTATTTTTCAAGATCACTAATTATTTGTCTTTATTTTTTTCTTTGTTGTGACTAGGCTGTGTTTATGTAAAAGGTCTTCACTTGAATGTACTCGTATATGTTACACCCTTTGATGTTCACAACAAGAAATATTTAAATACTTATTTTGAATGGTATTATTCTAAAAAGATAAGCGTTATTGTACTCTTCTTCATAAACGGTGACACACCAATGCAATACAAAAACTGTTAAATAATAGTTGTCTTATTATTATTATTATTATTATTATTATTATTATTATTATTATTATTATTATTATTATTATTATTATTATTATTGTTCCTTTTGTTTTTATCGCACTTCTAAATAAATACGTGGCCGTTGTAGTAGTTGTATTATTTTAGTACCCTGCTGTACATATTGCTGAAATGGATGTTTATCAAATGTCTTTGTGTTGGTATCGTAAGTGCGGTGATATAACTCAGTGTAAATTGCAGCACGGTTGGTTAATGCCGTTAAGTGTAGCTGGTAGTGTAGAAAGATAGTATGAAGAGAGACCGCCACATTTCTTAGATATCATTGAGACCGAAGAATGGAAAAGAAAATGTGATTTATAAACATAGCCTACAAAACTATCCAGCTTCATGTATTTTCAAAGGACAGTCGAAAAGTGAGAAAGGCTACTAATCATACTTCAGTTCTTAAAGTATTTTTTTTTTTATGCAAATAAGATCTTCAAACAGAAGGTAAACACTCTTGTTTCCTCCATTGATCAACACAAGGAAGCGGCTCATTCTCAAAATCGGAAAAAGGAAAATTTCCGCCTTATCTTATTCTGTGTTTGGATAACTGTGTGAATATTTCTTTCACCCTTCCCCCCCCCCCCCTAGCTTTTTTTTAAATTTTTAATGGATATGACTGGTGATGTGTCTCGCTGATGTGTTAAAAATAACAGAAAAACAACATCAATGTCTAGCTATCATTGTCAAAGTAGTCTTAATAACCATGGTCACTGTTAGACTATTGACGTGTAGCTATTAAAACTGAGATTATAATGGCACAACCGTTTCTGTAACATATTTGTAGGAATATTAATGTATGTTTCACTTTCATTATGAAAATAGATAAAGCTAATTATCTTTCTTTCAAGGCTTTGGAGACCTCGTTTTGGTCGCAAAAAAAAAAAAATCAACTGTTCATTAGAAAGATACCATAAAGTCCAATGTAATCAAGAGAAATAAAGCAAAGCCTGTTCTTGAAAAAAGACAAAAATATGCTGCTTGATATGCTTTAACTGGATATATATTGTATTTTTGACGATCTCTCTAAGAGATAATAGTGCATAGCTATTTCATAATGAACGTTCTCAAAATATTTTGTTTCCTGCTTTTTAATTTACATAGCTTGGTAAGACATTGAAATAAATGCGAATAAAGTTAAAAGGTACATAAGTTTAGTTTCAATAAACTTTTTTTTTTCTTTTCGCAAAATCATTTCATGCCACAATAAATATGTTTCAATAATGTACTGTTCAAGTTCGGAGTTTTATTTCGTGCAAAAAAGTACGCGAGAGAAAAAGTTGTGGAGCAAAAGATGAATACTTAGTACTGTAATGATACAGACTTAAGGCCGAGGAGTGAAGCAATTGAAATGACAAGTTTTGAAAACTCCTGCGGTTACTTCAACAATCAAAATGTACCAGACTCTAAACACCTACTTCAAAGAGTGGAAGAAAAATAGAGGGACAGAGAAAGAGACAAAGAGGAAGATAAATAGAGAAAGACAGAGAAAGATAACAGACAAAGAGGGAGATAGATAGATAGATAGATAGATAGAGATAGAGAAAGAGAGCAGAGAGAGAGAGACAAATAGGGATATAGATAGAGAGAGAGTGAGAGAGAGACAAATAGGGAGATAGAGAGAGAGAGAGAGACAAATAGGAAGATAGATAGAGAGAGAGACAAATAGGGAGATAGATAGAGAGAGATAGAGTGAGAGAGACAAATAGCGAGATAGATAGACAGAGAGTGAGAGAGACAAATAGGGAGATAGATAGAGAGAGAGACAAATAGGGAGATAGATAGAGAGAGATAAAGTGAGAGAGACAAATAGCGAGATAGATAGACAGAGAGTGAGAGAGAGAGAGATCAATAGGGAGATGAAAGAGAAAGATAGAGGAAGAGAACAGACACAAAGAGAAGCATCGACTGAGAGGGAAAGAAAAAGGTGAAACAGTTTTATAGATAGATAAACATAGTGCTGTGTGACAGTGTGAGGGAGAGAGAAACGGAGATCACTACGCGGTTACACAATTAATGGAAACTAGATAACAAAAAGATAACGTAATTAATATGTAACACGAGATAAGATTGTCTTTTCTTCGCCATATCAGTTTTTAATTGGCGATTTAGGAAAAGATTCTATAACATGGTTATGAAATGTAACGCTCAGAAACAAATCCCTTTTAGAAATATTAAAACAATGCACCTGGGTTTGAGAAATATGAAAACAATGCACCTGGGTGTGATGGTATCAAAAGCTGTTAATTGCAACCTGTTGAGATGATGATGGTGACATAATCTTCCTGATGATGTAGTAAAATGAGAAAGGAGAGAGAATGTCAACCGAAATGAGGGGGTAAATAATTGTCGTAAAGGAAATATATCTGAAGCTACTGTCTGTCCTGCAACTGTTGGTAATGGAAGTCATGATGATGATGATGATGCGGATGATGATGTTGAGGAAGAAGGTGATTGTGATAGTATGCCCAGAATCCTCACAGCTTTTGCTGTTTATGAAAATGATAATGATGATTATGATAAATATGATGATGGTGATGATGATGATGATGATAGTCGTGATGGTGGTGGTAGTAGTGGTGGTGAAAATGATAATGATGATTATGATAAATATGATGATGGTGATGATGATGATGATGATAGTCGTGATGGTGGTGGTAGTAGTGGTTGTAGTGGTGATGATAATCACAAGGACAACGACGACTTAACAAAATTATGATTATGATAAATATAAGTGAAATAACGCGATTTAAGAGTTAAAGTTCAAAAGTTTCGGTTGTAGAACAATGTCCTCTTGATTGGGGGCCAGTGTAAGACTGGCGTTGGGCAATAAAGCACAAGTAATCAGGCTCAAGCCTCAGCCTGCATCATTGCTGATTCATGCCGGTGACCTCAACTGGAGCTCGTGACAGGTCACAATAATACGTTTGTAGTAGTTCAAAAGTCATAGGTTTTATCGACTCGATTGTTTTGCTTTTACTCTACACGTGTAGGTGTGAGACCTCCGCGTGACAAACAAGTTATTTTTTACTTCGTATTTTGTCAGGATTATCATTACAAGAGGTACAGTTTTATGTTAAAATTGTCAATTTCCTCTCCATATCAAGATAAATAAAATACTTTAAGCTCCTCATTAATTTGATAAATATGACGAGTGGAGCCGAATACTTTTTCAGGAAAAAAATCGTGCTGGATCATTTTTATTGATTTTCAATGCTCTGCAAATCATTAAATGCCGACGAATGCTTGCTTAATACATAGAACCAAACTTTTTTAAACTGAACAGATTTATTTTCATTTACCCCAGATAATTGAGCCAACAAATTTTCTCGCAAAAGCGTTTTTTTCAAGGGCTTGATGGTACGGGGATCGATATGTAGAACCCATACCACATGATTGGAGTTTCATTGCTAGCTATAAGAGTCCCTCAAAACGGCCTTTTCAATATAGATTCAACCTAACCTCACTTTGGTGAAGCTTGCTGTACGGAGAATATAATATTACAATATTATTATTGTCAGCATGCAAGAACAAGGAACAGGTTATAGCAGCTGCTCATCGATGCGACGGATTTTAAAAGTAAAAAAAAAAAATAATCATGCTTGTTTATTGGGACCTGTGAAAATCGTTTTTAAAGCTTTGTATGCACTGAAGGAAAAATTGCCACATGCAAAAGCAGCTTAAGCAGTGAATTATGTGCCGAATCCCTAAAAAAAAAAAAAAAAGAATATTAAGTGGATTGAGCAGTCCGACAAAAATTTTTGCGAAATTAAACGTACGATCATTTCTTTTTACTTTCATAATTTGATTGATTGGCTGATATTTTTTTTTATATCCACCAATCCTTTTTTCTTATTCATGATTATGTAAGGGAGGTATAAAGAAATGCACAACCCATCACGGGATTTAAGGATCATCTCATACGGTATTTGCAATTCTCCAAACATGATAAAAATGCACACGGCTTCAGTGTAGCATCAGATAAACCACACGATCCTTGATTTGGTGAGCCAGCGAGTCTGCAACTGACAGTCAATTTCTTTCTATTCTTGACTTTACGCCCTATCGCTTATCTCAAATAAAAAAAAATAACGCTAGTTTCTGGGGCAACGGTATATGGGTCTCCATGTTGGCGCCGAAGTCTTGACGTCTGGACACAAAAAAATACTATATAAAAAAAAAACAAAACAAAAAACAAAAGAAAACCATACCAAACGTTTTTTTTTTAAATAAAGTGATAAAACTTTTAAGAAAAAACATTAAAAAGTCTAATCTGAACAATTTTTTTTCACCTGAGGTTGCAAATTTTAATCAGCAATGAAAGTAAAGGACATGAATGTCCTATTTTCTATGTTATGAAAAAAAAATTACATGAACAATTTTGTTTTTCAACAATTTTTGTTTGACTGATAACAAATCAAAATTATTGAGTATAGAAAGTTCACGAATCAATGCATCTCTCTCTCTCTCTCTCTCTCTCTCTCTCTCTCTCTCTCTCTCTCTCTCTCTCTCTCTCTCTCTCTCTCTTTCTCATCTCTCTCTTTACGTATCTATCTATCTCTCTCTCTTTTTCTCTCTCCATCTCTTTCCCCCCAGCTCTCTCTTTCTTTCTCTCTATCTATTTTTCTCTCTCTTCATTTCCTTCTCTCAAGCTCTATCTCTCTTTACTCTCTCTATCTATTTTTCTTTCTCTTCATCTCTTTCTTCTCAGATCTCTATCCCTCTTTCACCCCCCTCTTTATCTCTTTCTCTCTCTCTCTCACTCTCTCTCTCTCTCTCTCTCTCTCTCTCTCTCTCTCTCTCTCCTCTTCTTCTTCTTGTTCTTCTTCTTTTTCTTCTTGTTCTTCTTCTTCTTCTTCTTCTTCTTCTTCTTCTTCTTCTTCTTCTTCTTCTTCTTCTTCTTCTTCTTCTTCTTCTTCTTCTTCTTCTTCTTCTTCTTCTTCTTCTTCTTCTTCTTCTTCTTCTTCTTCTTCTTCTTCTTTTTCTTCTTCTTCGGCTTTTCTCTTCTCTACCGTTTCCCTTATTTTTATAAAAATGCCCATGAAGCAATAATGACTGTTCACTTTTTCTCGCTCCTCGTTTATTTTCTTTACTATGACAATCTCATCTGAGCTTTAAGTTTTCGGCTTATTTTCAATTATTGCTGAGTTTCGTTTATTTTTGGCTGTTTTTATTGCCATGTTTTTTCGTAAAATTTTAAAGTTATTTCTCACCTAGTCTGCCTTAACTCATTTTTTTTTTTAATGGATTCCAATAAAATTTTTTTAACATATTTACAGAACAAAACACTGAGGTTTTTCTTGGGGTCAACATTCATTAGACCAATGTGAAGAACTCCGCTCTGACCAAGGCCCTAATTCTGCATGAGTTGTGGATTCATTTGCTAGTTCGACCAAATACTTTGACAGTTGTCGCTTAAGCAGCCTTGACTGAGTCAAAGCAACATCGGTTTAGCAGCTACTTGTAACTTTCGTCGCTTAGTTTTCGAAGATTCATAGGCGGAGACGCCGGTGTTCTCTTAATGCTAGAGATGGTTGAGCGAAATCCCAGTCCACCACTACAGTGACGTACCAATCAAGAACCGAACTCAAGGTCTCCTTCTTGACGGTTTAACGCTCTACTGTCTCAGCCAGCTAGCTTTCGTTGAGATTTTATGCCTAGATTCCGTTATACATTGATAATTATTCGTAAAAGGAACAAAAAATTGATGTGAAACTCGTAGAGGTCTTCGTAATAAAAATAATTATGATGTACCAAATTTCTGTTATGATGCGCATTAGATGGTTCTAAAATTATACTGGAAAACATTAATATTATCCTCTTTTCTCCCTTTTTATGCTGGAATATTGTTTCACGTTGGTTCATTTATATTGATTGGTCCTTTGTCAGACACTATAGCCCTGTCAAAATTAAGGACACTCTTATCGTTGTTGTTGAAATCCATTTAAGGATTGCCAGTATGCTATTATTAAGATGGATGTATTGAAGTGTTGATTTCTCAGTCGAGGTTAACAGTTTTACTGCGCATCATTTCGATTCAACAATGCAGATTAAAGTTCACACTTCAAGCTTTTATGCTAGGTTTTATTGAAAAGCTTCAATGTTAGGTTCAAGATTTGCAATATTTTCGGCACCAATACCCAGTCTAGTTGAAAATTTGAAGATTTCTTTCGTTGGAACATTGAGAAATAATTCAATATGCAAGTTAAGAATGTTCTTAATAATGTATTTTTACCTTGTCTTGACTGTGCTTGTATAATAGAAAGCTGGATGCTATGTACCAGTCAAGCAGTTTGACTTGCGCAAGTTTTTCTCGCTCTAAATTATCAGCGAATACAATATGCTTTAAGAATTATATGAGTATAGACATTTTAATAACGTAACATAATGTCTTTAAACCTCTTTTGGACAAAGACGGAAAGCCTATTGAAACAAAGATAAAAATAGGTAAACAAAATGTAACTTCAGTTCTTTTTTTTTTTTTGGACATAGCCATTTCGCTAAGAACAAAGGCCGAACAACTACGTTTGACTTCGCTCAGCCTGTATGTTGATCAAGACGCTTATTGGGACACTCGCTTCCTCTATCCCTTGAGTTGATCCTCACGGAAGCGATTCGCTGGAGATCAAGACGCTTATTTGGACACTCGCTTCCTCTATCCCTAGAGTTGATCCTCACGGAAGCGATTCGCTGGAGATCAAGACGCTTATTCGGACACTCGCTTCCTCTATCCCTGGAGTTGATCCTCACGGAAGCGATTCACTGCAGCTTCATTACTCGCGGAAACGACGCTCCCTGTCTCAGGTTTCTGTGAACTCCAGCTCAGGACCACGCAATTATTAATACTGGAGTTACTGTCGGGCAGTTTACATCCTATAAACTACTTGTTGCGTCCACTGATAAGTTCTTTTTTAAAGGTTGGGAAATCATCAAGCAATTGGCTGGTACTTGAGAGTCACTCTCACCATAGCCCTCATAGCATTTCGATCTTTTTAACCAATTTACTATCAGCATAACGTCCAACGAAAATGAGCTCTCTAAAGTCTAGGTTTTCTGCGGAATAATACGCCAGGTATAACAATACTGTCTTTTAGTGCGACACGCATGATGAGGAGTTATTTGCTTGGTTTTTTTTTTCCATAGGTCGCGATGATCTACAACTTCCTCTTTAATGCCCATGAGGATGTGATGAGATGTCATTCTTTCTGTCGCAAAATATAAGGATACTTGACTTAATTTTTAAGGGAAGAAGAAAATCCTTTCCATCTCTCTATCTATCTCTTTATCTATCTCATCTGTCAATCTAACTATCTATCTATCTATCTATCTATCTATCTATCTATCTATCTATCTATCTATCTATCTATCTAACTATCTATCTATCAATCTTTCTGTATAACTATCTATTTATCAATCTTTCTATCTATATATATTTATCTATTTATCTACCAATCTTTCTGTCTATATATTTATCTACTTTTCTATCAATCTATCTATTTAGCTAACTATCTATCAATCTGTCTATCTATCTGTCTATCTACTCATTTCTCTATCTCGCTGCATATATATCTGTCTATATCAATATCTTTCTCTCTACATTGTGTGCAGCTAATATCAGGCCTAGTTTGCATTGCTTTACGAAAGAACAACTTACATCTTAACGGGTCGAGTCGGAGGTTAAACTTTCCAAAAGTTAGGGTTCCGATCTCGGAATAATCTGTCGTTCGGTCTAGAGTTCCCTGAGTGTACTTCACTTAAAATATTATCTTTTATTTTAAATGTGACTCTGAATTAATGCAAAAGCGACTATAAACTGCTTTTAAAAAATCAAGTCTTGGGGTAATATTGGAATCACCAGGCTTTTGATAGTATCTCTCATACATTTTAATTGATTGCTGGCTGGTTATTGTGTTACACAATTACAATATAAGCTAATAATAAAGGGTTTCTGTTACCTTGTCGGTAAAGCAAATCACTTGCCTTTTCCTTAAATTCATTGAAGAGTCTGCCTTATAAAAGGTAGTTAGTTAAACCCAAGTCTAAATCAGGCAGAGATGCTGAAGGTACTTTTGAGATCTCTTCATTTCTCGAATAATTATGCTTATACGGAGATAAAGAATCCCCACAAGAAAATCAGATGAGAACCAATCTCATAACGATAGAGGATGAGCTATATTTAACCAGAAAACAGCACGTGATTCTCGCTCATCATGGAACAAGGATACGGGAATGAGCTTTATTGAAGTTGGAGATCATTGCCTTTCGTGTAATATCAATTAGAGTATTCGAGAACGTTACAAGCGTTAGAAACCTACTAGTACTCGCTGACAAGCGATATTATTTTCAAATATTGTTAGACTCACAGATCAAGTGTAACCAATGAGGAAGAAGACTGAGCCAAGTGGATCTCCAGGGCTCCACTTGATATGGCGTGACTTACTTCCTAATCGGTAAGAACTATAATTATTACCAACACATAGATCACAAATGAAGAATATGCAAGCCAATCAAATGTAGCGACTCACAGGGCGAAAGAAATGAATCTCAATTATGGCCATCAGGGTTGGGTGCCCGGTAAGGTGAGGAGAACCGGCGAATAACAATCCGTCGACAGTCGAGCAAGCTCAGCAGGTCTTGTAGAGAAGCAAACAAACCACTCAAAGATAACGCAATTCATAGATCTTCGTCAATATTAACATGGCTTGATAAGCTTGGGTTCAAAACCTCTTGTCGTCAGTTGAGCAGTGTACAGCTGTTAACACTTTTGAACTTACCTCAGTGATAGCGAGGACCCCAATAGTGATATTAGAAACCAAGACAACCGCACTCTGCCACATATCAAGGTGAATCAACTTAACAGTGGAGTGATCTTAAACCCATGTCATCTGACCAGATGCATATGACATTATTATACGAGATTAATAATAGTGATGTACTCAAGGAGTTTTTACTTTGAGACGCCTCGTTGACAGAATTTTCTTATCTATACAGACAATAATAATTGTGTAATTATGAATCTCTATAGTTGCAATATTATAAGCTAAACGCTTAATTCTTTTTACTGAAACAGCTGGGAAAATGTCGCGCATTAGATAAATAGGCTCCGATAAATATCGCCTTTGATTACTTAACAGGCGGAATCAGTTTGACCAATAGAAAAACCACCTAGCACCAATTGACACGACATCTATTTCTGTCAGAACTTGCACCGATCTCGTCTAGAAAGGAGGCGAACTTTTTTTTCCATTTAACCAGAAATGACAATTAATATTAATCTCTATATTCGAGAAACCTCAGCACCAATTTCATACCACTTCTGCTGCTCTGCATGCCCAAAGCGTTGCACTAAATCTATACTGTAACATTGAAGGCAGCCAATTAACGATAAAGGTTGAGAAAAGTCATCCTTCTCTCCTTAGACTCCCTAGTCTCTCTTTTTTTTCCCTTTTTTTTCTCTCTTCATGGCTCCCTCCACCTTTTCCATAGTTTTTTTCTCACTGTCTCTCTATCTATCTATCTGACTATCTATCAATCTATCTCACTGTCTTTCTCTCCCTTTTTCTCTCTTTCTTTCTCTCTCGCTCACTCTCTTCATGACTGTCTTTTATAACCCCCTCTTAATTCTATATCGATCTTTTACTTCAACTATCTATCAATCTTTGTATCTATTCATCTATCTGTATCTCTGTCTTTACCATCGTCTTTCTCAATCGCTCGTTCCATTCCTCGTCTCTCTCTCTCTCTCTCTCTCTCTCTCTCTCTCTCTCTCTCTCTCTCTCTCTCTCTCTCTCTCTCTCTCTCTTTCTCTTTCTCTTATCAATGTTTCTCAACCCCTTTTTCGTCTCTACACCTCTCTCTCTCTCTCTCTCTCTCTCTCTCTCTCTCTCTCTCTCTCTCCAATTCTTCCCTTTCTTTCTTTCCAGAGATATAGTTGATTTTCTGGATTCCCGTAAACTTCCAAAGCTGGGTTTATTTGTTTTTTTAAACCAATAAATGAATTATCAATCTATCTCACTGTCTTTCTCTCCCTTTTCCTCTCTTTCTTTCTCTCTCGCTCACTCTCTTCATGACTGTCTTTTATAACCCCCTCTTAATTCTATATCGATCTTTTACTTCAACTATCTATCTATCTTTGTATCTGTTCATCTATCTGTATCTCTATCTTTACCATCGTCTTTCTCAATCACTCGTTCCATTCCTCCTCTCTCTCTCTCTCTCTCTCTCTCTCTCTCTCTCTCTCTTTCTCTTATCAATGTTTCTCAACCCCTTTTTCGTCTCTACACCTCTCTCTCTCTCTCTCTCTCTCTCTCTCTCTCTCTCTCTCTCTCTCTCTCTCTCTCTCTCTCTCTAATTCTTCCCTTTTTTTCTTTCCAGAGATATAGTTGATTTTCTGGATTCCCGTAAGCTTCCAAAGCTGGGTTTATTTGTTTTTTTAAACCAATAAATGAATTATCTAAGCACCTTGGTGTGCCTGAGGCATATTTTGTTACTACTGTTTGAAGTTAACAAATAGAAAATACTTTTCCATTCGTGGTGATATCACCTTTATATACTACTTTATCAACTAGGTGCCCTGCTCTTTAACGTAGGTCATCATGACCTTCCCCGCATCTTTATCCTCGTCGCTTTCAGTGCATGTCCCTCGTCCTACTTTGAGCCACTTTTGTCAGTCCACCCAACATCTTTTACGCTGTTACGCAGTTTCCTCTGCTGCATTTTCTTGATTTCTTGGCACTCTATGAGATTCGTAGCATTTTCTGTAGGAACCACATTTTTGTTACCTCCTGTTTTGAAATTGTCCAGGCCTCGCATCCATACATCAGGATGGATTCAAGAGCTCTTCTTGTGTGAAATGAGATTTGATTATTTGATAGTATTGATTTCATTCACTGAAAACTCTTTTTTTTTTTTTTTGCTTGCGCTTTCCTTGATGCAATTTGAGTGTTGTTGTGTCCATTGCTTGATATTTTAGTACCTAGGTACTTGTACTGACCCCTTGGCTTGAGTTTATTCCCGTTGATAAAGATGTTAATCTGTGTACCCTTATTCTTTCGATTGACGACCATTACTTCTCTCTTTTTGCTAATCAATTCCAATTCTTTGTTTCTGTTTTCTTCTTCAACGATGTCTAATAATTGTTGCAAGCCTTCTTTATTGTCTGCAATTATTACAGTGTCATAAGCGTATCTCAAGTAGTTTACGTTGTGCCCTTCTACTTTAAGGGAGCCATGGAAAGCAGGTGGTGGATCAGTGCTAAGCTAGTGATCAAATTGACAATATGTCACGTACGCCGAACCACTCAAGCTGGCCAAGCAGATGACATTAGTTAATAGGACAATAGTTGAGCAGAACAGGTCAATATGAGCACCGCTCCTATAGAAAGCAATTGTAACTCACTACAGGTATCTTTGCAAAGACCAATTATGACAAAACACAAATCAAAATAATGTATAACTTAGTAAATAGAAATATAAACTTTTTCAGATTTTTTTCTTTCTTTTAAAACATTTTAAAGAACAATTTCCTTGAGTGAAAAATAGTTCAGTTGCAGAAAGTACTGGTGTATATAAAGTAATACCATCATCACATGACTGAAGGGTGTTCTCAAAGGGTATACACCCTTGTTTCGATATCACAGCCTTTCTCTTGGAAACTCATATTTTGGATCTTATTTGCACACACACACACACACGCACAAAAAAACATTTAAAAAATGCACATCTGATCCAGGGTTGTTTATGAAGCAGCTCCCCCTCTCCCCCACTCCACTCAATTGACGGAAACAAAAGCGTGTTTACATCAACCTTACAAATAAAAATACAAACTTTCTATTGGAAAATAAAACCCAAAACTAAACAGCATATATACCCACATGAAAACAATAGATAAACACTAAAATTTCAAAAGAGTTAAGTTTAAAAGTTCAATATGAACAAGGAAAAGAGATAATTTGTTTTAGAAATTCTACGTGAAACGATAAGTTACTATCAGTTTTGTATAATGCGATGTAGCAAACAAAATAATACAACAGGCTTTTTACATAAAAAAATATAATACTTTAAAAAAAAAAGGATTGCACAGAGAATTTCAGTATCATGTATTAGGCAACTAGTGTAGATAGTGATGAGACGATAAACAAGAAACTCCTCATTCGCTGGATAACAACAAGCTCTTTAAGGTGGTGAGGAAACCTCCAATTTTTCTCCTTTTACGATTTGAACATTATTCATCTCTTTCCCTCAGGCCTCTTCTTTCAAAAAGACATACCATGTGTACAGCTAACTTTTCGAAATGGTATTAATAGGCTGAAGAGAAACAGAACTTCTTAATGGTCAAGAAAAGTAAACCCTGAAATTTAAAAATGTGGACATCATCAGATTTCTCCGCGAAATCTTGTGTTTTATTTTTATATTTTTTAAAACTCCTGACAACAGGAGTGTGAGTCTTATTGATCTTCAAAAACACTGGTCGGTGATCCACAAACACTCCGCAAGAGGATCAAGTTAGGGTATCGCCTCCAGTCCCACATTGTTTGACGGAGTTTAGCTTCATAGCAGGACATTATAATCATGGTATTATGAACGGGCTTAATGGAACTAATGAATCAAGCAGCGGTAATAGAAGATTTTTAGCAAACATCGAGCACGTGAATATTTGCGGCGCAAGAACGTGCTGGAATTTTTAGTAACTTGTAAGCAATGGATACCTTAATTTTTAAAGTGTTGCAGTTACAAATAGTTATTTTCTGCCGTATAGTCCTTGAAAAATTGGATACAATACTAAGGTGTAGATCATTATAAATAGATGTTTTCTTCACACTCAAGTATGTACTAACTCGTTAGATTTGGTTAGGGATTTTTCTTAATCTAAAGGTTAAAAAAGCTACCAGGACAGTTGCACTCCCTTATTAAACTCCTGTTGTAATTTGCTTATCGATTGGAATCTATTTTTGGCTCTATTCTGCAAACTGCCACATTTTGGTTTCGGCTTCTCAGCAAGTTCAAAGTCTATCCTAAAGGTCCAAGAACGGAGCGTTCTGTACGCGCGATGCAAGCCCAAGGGAAAGAAATGTATGAATCACGAATTGTGGGATTGCATAATATAAGGTGATAAAATATTTTTACTTTGCCATTTTTTATTGCAGACTTGCGAGATTTAAAAAAATGTAATTTGTACACGTATTTACAGGTATTTTTATCATTTCGATTTTTCATATATTAAAAAAAAGAATTTTATCTTTCATTCTTAAATGCTAGGTGATAATCCTGCTTGTGGCTTCTAAAGTTCAAAGACCTCGCGGTCACAGGATTTTGTCTATGGTAAACCATCCGTTACGCAGTTTTCCCTCTGCTATGGGAAAAAAATGGAAACAAGTTTATCGCTGTAGCGGAAAAACGATTTTCCCAACCGCCTTTAATTTAAAATGTACATAAAGAATAATATTGAGCATTCCTAACCACTTCGATACTTTTTCAGTTTGAAAATTGATATCCAATTTTGCTCACCTTCACTGCCATGCTGTGTGAATAGAGAAGCGTAGATTTGTTCTTGGGTGAAATTGCAGAGTATCTGTTAAACGACACTTCCTGAAAGACTTTCACTTTCACTTTTGAATCAGTACATAATGTGCTTAACTTTCATTTTTCTAGTAAATCTGAAAACCTAGATATGTATTTATTAAACACTTTGTATAAAGCGAATTAGCCGTTTTATGTAGAGCTGTTTTCAAATCATACTAGTTGGATCCCATAGGACGGTAGGGGAGAAAGCAGTAAGGTGTCAGTATTTCGGAAAACATACATCTATTTCACAGACATACTTAGACTTGTCTCAGTGTACATTTTAATGTAAGAATAACGATGATTTGCAATAAATTTGATCGTTTTACAATGTTTTTATTATCTATGCGGATAGAATCCCATTTATTAAAGTTTAGGACTAGCTAGATACAAGTTAATAAACAAAAAAAAAAGTAAATGAACGCTGTTTCTAAGTTAACAATTTTGTTATGTTTCATAATGCGCCATTAAGTTCCTACGCTAAGATTGATTAATATATATAATATAAATCAATATAAATCATAGAGTCGATAAACCAAATATGAGAATGAATAACTTTGATCATTTCATAAAATATGTTAAATCTTATTCTAAATCTTGTAGATAGTAAAAAGTGTTCTGTAAAGTAAGCAGGGTTGATCGGTAACCAAGACCAGAACGACCCAAAGTCCGAGGTACTGTAAGATGCATGGAATTTCAGAAGGGAATTTTCACTGTAAAAAAAAAAAGGATAAAATGTAAAAATCATTGCCGTGTAAAAATAAATGGACTGCTGTGGATTCCAGCAAGGCTACGCGCCTTTTCTCAGTGTTTGAGGGACTTCATAGCCTTCTCATTAACGTTTACACAGGTCTTAAAATAGATTAGGTAAGCACAAAATTTGCTGATTTTTCTGTCTCACACACACACTCTATGCACGTTTTGGTTTTTTACTCCGTATTCATTTTCCTTCTGACCTGAAGCCGTTCATGTGATAGCAAAGCACATGATAAGCTGGGCCCTCCCTGCTCTGTCGGTCTGATATAGCCCTTACTGACAGGGTGACGTCCTGAAATAGTATTTGGGCTGTTCTTCACAGGTATCTATTAACTCGTGATTAGCTCCTGAAATTCAGTGACCGACGCTCACATGACTAGGTGCATAGAGTCGTGGTACGTGCATGATTCTGATAAGTCTTAGAAATAAACATGTCCGAAGGTGTTGATCACACCAGTTTTTTTTTGTTTTTTTTTATTTGAATAACATCTGTTGCCCATTTTTTGCCAAGTTCACCTTATCTTAGGACATCGTCAATGGAAGTTAAAACCGAATCTCAGACAGATAATAGATTAGTGCCACCTGGTATTTTCTCAGGTTTACTAAATCTGATCGTAGTTGAATTTCATTTTTTCTACATAATTTTATGTCAGATATTCGATGCAATTGATGCACCCTGACCGATGCCAAGATATGTACCTGGATCAATATCTCATACCTATAACTATTTGCAAATCTTATTTTTTGAATCCTGTAACCAGAGAACAAAATTTAGAAAAGAAAATTCACTATACTGCCAAATATTTGCAAAGATTCTAGCAAGGCATTACCATTGAAAACTCTGTATAAGTAATACAGAAAATCTGTATCTCCTTTCTGTTTCACATAATTCTTGGTTTAGATGACTGCTGTGGGCACCAAGGAGAACGAACATTTTTCTCTTTCTTTTTTGAGATCAGCCTTTCGGAGAACTCCATCGAACTTCAAATCTGTTCTACTGATCACGTTATTTCTATGAAACTTTTTTACTTTTAAACTATCTAGTTACCCCGTTCCTCCCCCGCCCTCTCTCTCTCTCTCTCTCTCTCTCTCTCTCTCTCTCTCTCTCTCTCTCTCTCTCTCTCTCTCTCTCTCTCTCTCTCTCTCTCTCTCTCTCTCTCTCTCACTCTCTCTCATTCTGTTTGTCTGTCTGTCTGTCTGTCTGTCTGTCTGTCTGTCTGTCTGTCTCTCTCTCTCTCTCTCTCTCTCTCTCTCTCTCTCTCTCTCTCTCTTTCTATCTTTCTCTCTATCTCTATCTCTCTCAGCTCCTCAAATCACCCCCCCCCCCTCTTCCCTTTTGCTCCCGTACACAAAAGTACAGTCGATCCAAATCAACTTCCTTTACCTCACAATGAATATAGCTTCATCCCTAATCTTTCTTACATCCATTTCCTCCATGATCTTAAGAAATTGTCTCTGTGATCACGTGGTTAATGCGCTTACCGCCAAATCCGCCATTTTGGACAAGGAGCAAGGAGTAGGCAGGCGGGTGTTGGCGTTATACTTGACCATGATATAAGAGCTTTAGCACAAAAAAGACGTGGATAATCTACATCATAGAAATCATGAACAGTGTACACATTTATAAAATACGAATGTATTAAGGTAAAGATATTATGTTTGAAAGAGAAATTTTCGAGTCACTCAAAAGCTCTATCATGACTTATTATTACTAACATACAAGAGAGAGAGAGAGAGAGAGAGAGAGAGAGAGAGAGAGAGAGAGAGAGAGAGAGAGAGAGAGAGAGAGAGAGAGAGAGAGAGAGAGAGAGAGAGAGAGAGAGAGACAGACAGACAGACAGACAGACAGACAGACAGACAGACAGACAGACAGACAGACAGACAGCCAAAGGAACAACAAACGTTACAAGACAGAGAGAATTAAAAAGAGAAAGGAATGATGAAAGGGAGAGCGTGCATGGGAGCGGTTTACAAAAAAGTAAGCGATATAGAAAGAGAGGGTGAGAGAGAGACAGAGACAGGGAGAGAGGGAGAGAGAGAGAGAGAGAGAGAGAGAGAGAGAGAGAGAGAGAGAGAGAGAGAGAGAGAGAGAGAGAGAGAGATGATAGAAAGAATATGAAATATATCAATTACGGAGATGGAATTTTTCAAGTTACAGCTTGCAAAGCGAAGATACAGAAATGTCGTTAATACCAATTTAAACAGCAATATGCTTGTAACTATGAAGCTTGTATCTGAGATCTCATCAATCACGGCTGCTGGCTTACCTCAATGGGATCCTTATGAAAAGAGTGGCTTTCATTTGTAGTGAATAAAAATAGGTTTAGGTTAAAGTCAAATTTTATGTCTTGCCTTCATCACCTCCCACCCCTTTTTTCACACACACTTTTGCCCTATGTCAAAACTTCTTTGTCTTTGTATAAGATTTCTCTGGGAACGAAAGGGACGTACACGTTAGTCTTTTCAAAAACGGATCAAGTTATAAATGCTCAAATGAACCCTTTCTCTCCCCACCCCCCCACCCCCACCCCGCACAATGGTTAGAAGATTTTCACAGAACCCAATGGCTAACCTGATATTGTGCAACATTGCTCTTTCACCATTATTGATATTTCAAATTTTAATAACTTTGTCATTTTTTGTAGATCATATATTATATGTTATATACTATATTATATATATATATATATATATATATATATATATATACATATATATATATTATTTATATATAATACTTCTTGAATTTGATTTGACACTTCTGAGTTCCGCTATTATGGCATGTCATGATGTCTTCCTTATCAATGCTGTGGGTTTGCGGTCACCCTGGGTGTCACCTGTTACGATACGGTTGAAAAAAAAAGAAAAAAAAACAATGTCTCCCCATTTTCCTCTATAATACTCACTATTCTTACATCACTGCGACTGGAACAGCGTGCGAGGTCAATGTTATCGATAATATCACCGGGTCTGTCGACGTGTCCAACAGCCAAGTGAATACACGTGTGATTTGCGTGATTGGCCACTCGCCAAGACACTGTCATATCGATGTTGATAATTCAAGTTCATGACATTGATGTTTCACACTCGCAGCACTGATAATGCGAATAGAATGCAGTATTATCTCCTAAGTCGGCGGTTATAATCTCTAGAACAACTCTAGAAACATCACTGAGACCTTGTTATGGTCACCTTATTCAGATGACAGCTAGCGCAATAGTGACCTTTAGAGTGCAATATTTTTTCCCCTCATTTTAATGATAATTAATTTTGTATTGCACTTTTTCTACTTAATCCAACAGCTATTTTGAGCATTAATTGAGAACCTGCAAAGTTTGCGGGGTAAAAGGAAAAAAAAAAAAAAAAAAAAAAGAAAAACTAAAAAGAAAAAAAAAATCTCTTCTGAGCTAAGTCATTGAGAGACCTATACAGAGCTTGGAAAGCATCCAGTCCTGATCTTTTTCCGTTCAGATGTGTTCCAGAGCAGAGCGATGATGTGTGGAACCGTCTGACCTGCACCAGCACAGAAAGCCCTTCAAAGCTTCTAAGGAAAGTTAAAGGTTTAGAGCTGACAATGAAGAGAGTTTATAGAACAACAAAAAATGCTGTAAAGAGCTCCAACGAATTGAGTCTATTTTTCGATGCGTGTGTGTGTGAGTGGGGGAGGGGCGTTATTGTTAAAAAAAATACAAATAAAAAGAATCAACTAAAACAGACAAAATTTTATGTTTTGAAGTTAAATCTAGGATTGTATTTAGATCAAGTGTATTATGGGGTATATATCGATCTGCCCGTTTAGATCAAATACTGTAAATTTACCTTAAACATTACACTCTAATAATATGCGGGATTCCCGACTGTTGACCGACTAAACTAAGTTGTAATTCAAAACAAGTGCTAGTCAAAAATCAAATTCATAAGAGAATAAAGTAACACCCAAGCACAAGCTCAAGGAAAAAAAAAACAGCACTTATCTCAATTTTTCGGATAAAGTTATCGACAGCATATGACATTGTGCGTTTCTCAGAATAGCAGATTGTTCTTTAATTTTTCCTTAGCCACATAAATTCCACACAATTGCATTCTTAAAACGTTGAAACTTGTGAGTTTTTTTTTTTTCACAATTGTCACACTTCCAAACGAATCATTTACATAGTCAGCCTCCGGAAGAATCTAAATTCTAGATCTTTTTTGTTTGCAAAGAAGCATTGCTAGGATGTAGAAATTTAGCGAAAATAATGCTCGCAAATTAACAATCCAAATGGATTCATATTATGAGTGCGCCCGATAGCTAAGACCCTCTTAACGTGTAATAATTTAAAAACACTTCAGCCATAAGTGTTGTTTATACAGAAAAATAAACAGAATGCCACTGAACATGCATATCATGCAAAATATTGGAACCTGAAACTTTTTAAGAGAGAAGCCAAACAAAAAACTTCTTTTGTAATTTCATAGTTGTTTTTTTTTTTCTTTCTTTGCTTTTTTTTTTTTTTTTTTTTTGACATTGGGATAATTCAACTCAAGGCTGCCTAAAATACAATAGCAAGCCAATTATCAACGATTAATAACAGACACTCGATTAAAAGAAACTGCAATAACATATATTTTACACGGAAAAATAGCTAAATGAATAAGATTTATAGTTTCATTATTTCACAACATGGCAAATGGAAAAAAAAAATAATATAACAAGGGCACTTCATCTATAAAGGCGCGTGTTTTTATCCGTAGGATTCGAATCGCAATCTTATAAGCATTTAGTTTCGGAGATACATTGGTGAACAAATGAGGCAACTCACATCTTGATTGGTTATCTAATCAGTAGATCTTCCCTCCATGCTTCCTTTTATAATAAATTGCCCAGCACTCATAGAACCCGCAAGGTTTCAACTGCGAAGAGTGGTTGACAAAATACGTTAAGACTTATTAGTGTGCCGATTCGATTTTCCTTTCTCGATAAAAATGCACTCGAAATGTCATTTCCACAGTTTTGCTAATCTCAGTGGTAATGTGTCGGAAACAAAATGGAAGCTTCAATAAAATCTGAACATTATCTTAATCATAATTATCCCTTCGGTTGCTTTCAGTTGAAGAATAAGATGAGCAGAGTCTTGGGACGGCAAGTCTTAAACAAAAGCGTATCTTATCAAATTATTATGATACTAAACCAGGGTGCTATACTTTTTAGTAGCGTCTTTTCCTTTCTCTTTTTGAAAATCTGTTACTTGTAAGTTTTAAAAGAGTAACGACCTCTAGCGTCTTTTGTAATGTATAGATGTAGCCATGATTCTGATTTGTTATAAGGCACATTTCAGGGCATGTAATGAGACTAGTACACTGTTATTCATCGAAACGGAGAGGTGAAAAAGATGGTGCCGTCGGCTTTTTGTCCCCTACAGCCAAACGATTTCGGACATCAAAATATTTCATTGTATCACTGAAAACATAGATCTAGACCTAATATGCATACAGAGGTAAAAGGAGTAATTTAAATCTTACAGATGTAAAAAAAAGTTTTAAAAAAATTGCCAAAGTTGATTTGTTAAAATAGTAATGAAAAAAAAAAAAAGATCAGCGCGTCAACTTACGTCAACCCTTAACACACACAGCATTAGTGTTAAATTCCTGTTTCTATCGCTCGTCAAAAAAGCGCATTGTTTATTGATATCGAGTAGAACTTGTAGAGAAAGCTCGTGCGCAGATACAAGACGCGACCTCTGATATAAAAAAAGTCCCAGTTCCCACTTTTATATTAACTATTGTGACTGAACAAATAGTCGCTGAGTCACATTAACATTTTTTTTTTTATAATCACTATTTTGTAGCTAGTTATTTATGTACTCACTCATTTCATAACGTAATTACAGTCAAGTCAAAACAAGTTTAGAGACGAGACGGAGGTGTAGATAGTAGTGATGAAAAATAGTCTAGAATATTAATTCAATTAAGTCAAAGATAATGATTCAATACTCTCTAGAAGCTTTATGTTTCTTTTTTGCTAATATTAAATAAAAATTGGTGCTTTTTACATAATTTCATAGTTTCCTCTACAATAGCTTTACAAGACAGAGGTAAGGGTAACAACATACCTATCTCTTTGGCTAATCTTGTTTGGGTAATAATAATAATAATAATAATAATAATAATAATAATAATAATAATAAGAATAAGAATAAGAATAAGAATAAGAATAATAATAATAATAATAATAATAATAATAATAATAATAATAATAATAATAATAATAATAATAATAATAATAATAATAATAATAATAATAATAATAATAATAATAATAATAATAATAATAATAAGAATAAGAATAAGAATAATGATAATAATATGAATCATGATGATCATACTACAATAAAAAAAAAGATGGAAGGACTTTAAAAAAAAATTATGTTCTGTTTTTTTTTGTTGTTGTTTTTGTTTTAAGATTTAGACTCACCTTAAGGAGACATTTTTTTAAAGACCTTGGGGAGAAAATATTGGGAAAAAAAGATAAATAACGATTTCTTTGGCAATTTTGCAGGCATACTTATTCTTATTTACATAAAAAGTTTTTGTAATTTTTTGAAAAATAAATTCTTTATTACATGATCTCACCCATATTTTTCGATAGTAAATATTAATGACAACAATCATTAAAAAAAAAAATCATTCGTCTTCATTTAAAGTCCATACTCGCTTTTCAATGATAGATTTTTCTAGGAGTGCGATGCGCATCAACACAATGTTTGGTTAGGGGCATTTTGACCTTTTATTTGTAAGAGCACATAATTATCCCCTGTCAATGTCAACAGCCGTGACATTATCGTCACGCTACCAGCGATTATGCCATACCCCAATATTCCTTTAGATAGATGGGTGCTAGTATGTTTATTATAAATTCTTGGTGCGAAAGAAGAAAACCAATAACTTTTATTATTATATTTTACTTTCTGTAAGATGATAATCAGAAAATTGTGAAAGAAAGATATCAAAAGAGTAGGAGAGAGAGAGAGAGAGAGAGAGAGAGAGAGAGAGAGAGAGAGAGAGAGAGAGAGAGAGAGAGAGAGAGAGAGAGAGAGAGAGAGAGAGAGAGAGAGGCGAGAAGAGGAGACAGACAAACAGACAGACAGACAGACTTACAGACACACATACAGAAAGAGAGGTAAATTAACAAAGAGCTAAAGCTGATAAAGAAAAGGCAATGCTGCTTTCAATTATAACTATCAAGAACAGGTTTAATTATCTCAAAGATGAAGCGCAGAAATGACATCAACACCATGATCATCAACAATAAATCAGAAAGATATTGTAACAACATGAAAAAGCGTCAAGATCATAACAAATATCCCCAAGAAAACCATTTAAGAACTTATTTGGTAAGAGAAGAAATGCAACAAAAAAGCGACAAGACAAAGAGAAAGGGTAAGCGAAAGTGAGAAAGAAATAGAGAGAGAGAAAATTAAACTGTTACTTAGACTGCATTGTTACATACAATGGTCAGATTCATACAATGGTCAGATTCAAGATCTAGTTTCTACTTCTTTATCAGTGGTCTGAAAGTTGGAACGAGTTCAACTGACCGCGTTTAATTATAGGGCACTCGGATGGTCGCTGGTCCAAACCACTAAAGCGTCAACAGCCTTCCTGCAGCTCTATCTGCATCAACTGTCCTGGAATGTTAGTGACGTGTTTACAGCCTAAAAATAACTAGAGCTAGACCTAGATTCTACACAGCATAACAGTCAGTCTTCTATTCTAGCCAGCCCATGCGCATATGCATATGACGTGATTTCTCAATCTGCTGTTTGGTACAAACGACGGAGATTACACAGTCTCTTGCAGTTGACCTTGTGTGGCCCTTATTCCATCAACATTCTACTTTAAATCTAGATCTCGATCTTGACCTAACTTGTACGACATATCTCTGTCATATCAAGTAACTTGGACAAGTGAAATACTTTCGTTCTTTTACAACCTACGCAAAAATATAATGTCTTGAGATCGATGGTGGAGTAGGCATGTGCCTGACAAGCAGACAGTTGGACAGAACACGTGAATGTCATTTTTGCCTTCTACACAGCAGAAAAAAAGAACAAATTTTTCATGTCTTAAGTTTTCCTCTCAAAATGCTGAGGAAAAACGTCGAAGACAGGGTATATTTTTTTTCCTTATTGAAAGATCGCATTTTCTTTTTGCATGTGGATACAAGCTTCAGGGGAAAAGTTTGAAAAAACATTTGGATAACTCACAGGCAATTGAATATTCAAAAAGTGTGTTCAATAATAATGTATAGTCTCAATCTAAAAGTAATTTACCATCTGATATGAGCGCAGCAGACCACCAATCAGATTAAAATAAATATGGGTTAAAAATGTTCGAGAATATTTTGGAAAAAGAATGGTGAAATGCTGGCACTGTGACAAAACAGTATGATCAGATGGTAGAAAAAAAGTGGTGATACTGTCTCAGATACAACCGGTTTTTCTTCTTATTTGAAAAAAATATCTTTTACAAAATGGGATCATAAATCATAACACTGCTACTTTTTGTGGTTTCAGTAAATCTTAAGTTTGCAACTTGTGAGCAAACCTTCCTTGGGACTTTCGCTGCCAATGCTACTCAGTCAAAAGTTTTTTTCCCAATTTTTCAGAGATATAGCAATCGCATTTCTCAAATGACTAAAACAAATATGCACACAGCGTTTCGAAAAATTTCAGTTTCAATATTTATATCTGCTGTCCTCATCCTATAGCACTCCCACTTACCCACCCACACAAAAGTTCTATACTTACAAGTGCAGACAATAAAAAAAAAAACATTGCCTAAGCATATTCCGGATACATAGCGACATTTTCTTCTACCTCCAATTTTCCAAGAATTGTTCCTGACCACTCAGTCCAATTACCTCAACCATTAACATAATTATACATTTCGCCCTTTCCCTTCCTAGTGCAAGATCATCAGAGCAATGAACTTGCGTACATGTCACCGCCCTCAACTGAAAATTGCGCGTTTCGTTAGTCTTGAGACAGACTAATAATTGGAGTTACCGGTGACAACTTCCCGAGCTGGTTGGCGTAATTACGGATCCAGATCTAAAAATAACAATAGATTAAGTCACTGACCCGTCCGCGGTTTCGAAACTGCAAAAACATGTTTGAGTTGAGAGCGTGAAGGGGTTTATTACATACTTACCTTTTTTTTTCTCATTAAACGCATGATCTTTATTGAGAGTAGGCTGGATGGTTCTGTGTGTTGCTAATGAAACAATTATACTAGGTTTCACGACCAGAAAGATACAATAATCAATACATTTTGTGATATGCAAACTTGAATTGAATTCCAACCGAAGCAATATATAAACTACAGGTAAATATAGTGGCGTAGAAACTGAGATTTGAGCAACTAACTTTAATGGGAGTTGAAGCTGATGCGATTTTAAGTTTTTGGCGCACTCTCAACTGTCAAATTGTAATCATCTCTGTTGTAAGGTTGCTACAGTTGTATGTAATAAAGAAAAAAGGGGGAAAAAAAACTTTTTATCTAAACAAGTTACTTGAGTCATGGAAACGAAACAAACAAAAAAACAAACAAACAAAAAAAAGTGGTTATCAGAAAAAGTGCAATTGTCCTTTTGTGCACTTAAAATTTAATTTAGGAGACTCAAATTAAGTATATCTGCATGTGAACATGTGCAACTTTCGATAGAACAAAACGATTTAAAAAACAAAATACATCACGGAAACCGACAAGTAAAAATCTACGCCCCTCTCTGAACTGCGCTTTTCTGTTAGGGCTTGAACGAGACATGCCACACGTACACTCTAGACCGCATCTATAGCAAAACCTAGCTTTGGATCCGATCCTACCTCTAGCTGCCTTTCCTTCATCGTACGACAGTAGCAAAAAGGGAAAGGAAAAAAAATATGCGGAGTAGGCAAAATAAGTTGAGAGAAAGAAGGAACAGACAGACCGGCTGACTTTGTAGGTCATGAAACTGACACAAATTTCTAGGACAGAATGCTGGTCTGAGTCGAGCTGACCTCAATCGAGAGGAGCGCTGGGTGCTAGCAGAGGGTGTTATATGGTGTTAGGTATCGGCACAGCAGACTGAAAAAACTCTGCAGCAAATAATTGGCTCTGCGTCATGTGAGCAAGTGTTTCAAGCAAATAGTATGCCCTTAAGAGCATGATTACGTGCCTATGTAAACATGTGCTTTTGCCTCGCATGAATTTAGATTTATTTTAAATATCAAACATAAGAATATCAACCAATGAAGAAAGGTGATTGTCTCTAAAGATTGTCGAGTTTTATCTTCTGCTTTGCATTCTCTTGTCCGTTTTAAAATATCAGAATGAGAGTAATTGTAATTTTTTATACTCTGCAAACGAAAATCCTTCTACCATTAGAAAAGAAAATTGTAACCAGTCCTGTTATGGAAAAAAATAGCAACTTTCTTCCTAGTGACATTTATATTATCAGTTATGTGATCTACACCTTTTAAAGAGGAATCTCTTCATCTTTGCAAAGAGTAAACTGTAACTTGTGAAAGAAAAAAAAATCCAACTTATAGATCTATGGTTCCTAAAATTTGAATTACAGGCTTGGTTGTAAAGTCATGTGAGAGATAATTTTAGGCTCGGTGTCGACTAAAAGCAAAATCGGTATGATTAAATCCAAGCAGCCCTTTGAGTAAAGGACCACCAAATTGCGTTGACAAAAAAGCCACAGCCCCTTTGCCTGAGGGGGTTGGTCTTTGCCCTGATCTGTCATTGGTTTGCTCGTCAAAATGAGGACATATCTTGACCTGATTTCAACTCCGCTGAAGTTGACACTTGTGACCCTTTTGATATAGGTCAGGTTTCTGGACGTTTTTTTTTTCTTCTTTTATTCTTTCAACCTTAGTTAAGTCGCGCAAGCCGTCAGCTGACTGGAACTCAGCGCATCTCTTCGTCGTTTGTGCTTGTGGGCTTGGCGGAGGTGGGACTTCAGTCTGGTTCACTAACAAAAAAAAAGTCCTTGAGCTAGATATAAGTAGATCTAGATTGTACTGAAGCACTCCGTCATGATATATAAGCAAGCTGTTATCAGGCAAGGCGTCATTCTGTTTGTGAGGCACACTCAGTTACGTTCACTGCTCGTCAGTCTAGAGTAGGTATTAGCCCAATGTAAGCCTACACTTTAGCCAGTTTTTAGCAAAGACCTTTTTAGAATTCTGTTTGCTCTTTGTCTTGATCAAGAGTAAATCTCAATACAAAAAAAAATTATATGCGTTTGAGAGTATCATTTTGGCCGATACATCCTGAAAGGTCAGACACACCCCTTGAGGATTTCCGCAGGATCAGCTGACTTTTGTTCATCATGCTATACGGTAGCAGATTGGCATTGCGCATAAAACACATGATGAAATCGTTTCTTGAGGGAAGCAAGTCAGACTGCGATTATTCTCCCATCATGGAGCCAGACTTTGAACATGGACGACCAAACAGTTCTTCTAAATTGGGTAAGCATTGTTAGAAGATTTGATTTGTACTGTTTCCCACTTCATTTCCACCTTCACTTTGATTCTTAGGCCCATCAGTGCTGCCAACTCGGATCTAGTCTATATATGTGATCCACAGCTAGATTCTAGATAATTATAACTATTCAAGCAAACAGATGTAAACATCAAAGTATTAAACATGCTTCCATCTTGATGAAGGATGAAATCTAGTTATATATCTAAATCCAGAGCTAGATCCAGAGATAGCTAGGCCAGTAATTCTAATAATTCTAGATCTAATCTACAGTTGATAAGCTCTAGCCTCGCACTCTTGCTAATGAAATATTCGAGTCCGATCTATAAATTAAAGCTGCTCACATCCAGAATGGTCTGGTTCATAACGATTTTTGATAACTGCCATTAGAACGAGGAGCTAGATCTAAATAATACATTACTATGTCCGTATTTGAAAATCACAACGAGTCACGTCTGTCATATTGCTTTAAAATATATGTAAATGAGTCCATTGAGTCTGTATGTAGACGAATAATTTGCCGAAAATGGGTTTCAGTAAAACTTAGACTCATGATTTAATAAACATTATTATAACCTAATTTCTACCACCGTGTGGCTTGTAATACATTCAACTCACCACGTACGCAGGCTCAAGCTTGACTCAACAATGCATTGGTATAATCGTTGTAAACAAAGATGTCACACAACTAACAAACGAAATAGCCCTTTTCTTTGTGCTACAGCTACATTACTAACTGAATAGAACTATCTAATCACCTCATACTCAATAAGGCAACTCAAATATTTCTATCGAGAATTAGACTAACGAATTAGGTTTTCATATCCCATGCTGTTGACTCACACACTATAGATAATAAAGAGGTAAAAGAGTGACCGATCTGACATTGTTACTAACCGTCACCATTGCCAACATGATATCAGCAAGTTTTACAAATTAAAGGAGTGTTTGATATAGTCCGTCCTTAATATCAAACTAGCTGATCCCCCCCTTTTCAAACGAAAACAGATTTGAAAGAACGAGACCTACAGTCACACATCGAAGTCTAGACTCGGTAACAATAGTATTGAATCGCATTGATTTCAGGGCACATTCTCCACGCTTCCCACTGATCACGTATGGAAGATGGTTCTGAATTAGCATGCAAGGCCGGGTTAACTTTAGTTCCGAAACCACTAAATCTAGAAGGGAAGTTTATTATTATGTTAGATTGACTGACCATCGTAGGCACTTATAGGTACTAAATCTTTACTTCTGAACTCATCGCTTTACATTGTATAATATCAGCATCGGTTTTAAGTGTCGAGTGTTTTCAACCTCTCTCCAACTCTGACTTTCTTCATTTCTCTGTCTCTCTGTCTCTCTGTCTCTCTCTCTGTCTCTCTGTCTCTCTCTCTCTCTCTCTCTCTCTCTCTCTCTCTCACACACACACACACACACACACTCTCTCTCTCTCTCTCGGTCTCTATGTCTGACTGACGGTCTCTCTCTCTCTCTCTCTCTCTCTCTCTCTCTCTCTCTCTCTCTCTCTCTCTCTCTCTCTCTCTCTCTCTCTCTGTTTGTTATGTATATTCAGCAAGCAGCGTGATCGCGTAACTGTCTACTGGTCTGAAAAAAAATTAAACATTTATGAAATTCAAATCTTTCAGCACATAAGATTTCGATTCATGTCTGATTACACTTTTTTTCTATGTGAATGGTTGTCTGAAATGTGTTTATATATGACTTAAGGCAGATTTCCGAAAATGAACAAAATAAATGAGTTTGTTTGAGTTCTCTTGAAAACTCGTACAATGAAGAGCAAAGAAGGCATAATAATAAGAAGAAGATGAAGAAGAAGTTGTGGTAGTAGTAGTAGTAGTAGTAGTAGTAGTAGTAGTAGTAGTAGTAGTAGTAGTAGTAGTAGTAGTAGTAGTAGTAGTAGTAGTAGTAGAAGAAGAAGGAGAAGAAGAAGAAGAAGAAGAAGAAGAAGAAGAAGAAGAAGAAGAAGAAGAAGAAGAAGAAGAAGAAGAAGAACACGAAGGGAATTGCGATAGGAAAAGAAGGAGGAAGTACACGAGGAAAACACAGAGTTTGAATACACTTTGAAGAGATCGAAACAATAGTTGGCAAAAATGTTTAGCTTATAAAAATCAATCTCATTAAAATTTATCAAACATATTTTTTCAATGTATTTTCTAGAGGAGAACGACCCTAACATGAACAACTACGGCAGTGCCAGCTTCAGCCCTAACCCCGCAAACACAGACCTTCAGCTAGACCTGTGCATGGGTGAGCAGCTCGAGGTGGAAGCTGGTATTCGAGCTGCTTGTGAGCGGGAACTCAACTGTCGGGTGGTCTTCCCTGCGGAACTCTTGACGCGAGTTGCCGGGGACATACTGCGCATGTCCGTGGCAGAGCCGTGCGGGGTGAAAGGTTGCGCCATCATCCTGTGTCTCCAGGAGAAGGACAGATGCCACAAGTTGGCCACGGTATTCGGGGGCTCCTGCACGCCGCCAACGTTTGAAATCCACGTGACGTTACGGGAAGACACGCGGAGCTGGAAAACTTTCCAGAAAGTGTTCCTTACCATCAAAAACTGCCTGCTCAACTCACAATGGAAGAGTTCCCCGAGAATACTCCACCCTGCGTATCAACTGGAAAAACGTCGGTTGTACAGGAGCGTGTCCTCCAGCTTGGAAGGAAGCGGCTACCACTGATAGGGCCCTGAGACCACCTTGACGTTTTTACCAAACTTTTACACCTATCAAGGGCGCCAAGCTGTACCAGAATGTGTAAACATAGACTGAATCTGGTGCAGGTACTGAACTTATTAAAACTAACCTGACACACGTTCTGTGAGAACATACAAGTTCATGTTCGTGCTCACGTGTGATTGTGATATTATTCTCCTACCTATACCTATCTTGGTGTTCTACCTTCTTGATATACATGCAGTGCTCTCTTCTTTTCCCAAGAGTTTAATCCTCATATTTTGGCTATCCACGACATTTGTGAATGTGTCGGCTTTTTTTTTTTATTTACTTTGATTGTTTGATTAGAACTTTTTTGGTTTGCTCATTTTTATGGAAATGTTTGGGATGGTAATGTAAATGAAAAATGTCCTCCTTATTATGGTGGCAGTTGAAGAGAGCAGGTTTTTTTTTTACGTTTTGGTGCACCAATTTATTGATTCTTCAGGTTAGAAATCGATAAATGTTATACTCTAGTAACATCTTTAAAAGAAATTGAAAAAAAAAAGTAATAAAAAAAAAGAAATACAAACAATATAATACTGACTAACTGTACAATATATCTTTATTCTATATAAATTATATTTACTGTATGTAACTTTTGAAGTTGTTTCTTGATCGCACAACACTCCTCCAGAGCTATTTAGTCTTCTCCTCTCTTCCCTCTCTCTCTCTCTCTCTCTCTCTCTCTCTCTCTCTCTCTCTCTCTCTCTCTCTCTCTCTCTCTCATCACAAGATGCTTTAGTCATATTTTTAATCTATTGCACACCTACCCTTACAATCGTGCCATAGCTAATATTATTGTAAAGTTCGGATGTCCTTTACAAATTGTTTTTTTTTTCTTTTTGTATTGCTACATTGTTGAGGAAAATGTTAGGCAGCGCATGACTTGTATTGAATTTTAAAGAGCCTTTTTTTTCCTCTCGGCACACTTTTATCTGAGGTCTCATGATGAATGAAACAGTTTTCCTACACACCATAGGCCTAACAGAGTCAATAACCCCGAACTTTGAGCAGTCATATGATGTTTATACAATCCAAAAAAAAAAAAAAATTATGTATGATTAGTAGGACAAGTTCGCCTGCGCCCCTACCGTAGTTCCGTGTGGCGTGACATAGAGACTGCTGGAAACACCAGCTGCTGTTGTTCCTAAAGTAGTTCTCGGAAGATTGTAAGATTTTTCAATTGAATTTTTTTCCCATCAAGTGGCTGAAAATCGACTGAACGGTTTAAGTACCAGGCACGAAGATGTGTAGGTCGAAATAAGGTCGAGGTCATTGCGTGGTCGCCCATTGTCAATGTCAGCTCTTGTGGGGTAGATAGGCGTTATGCAACACGTACCTTACCAAGTCGTTCATTAATCTAATCTGAATCTTTCGTGATGTTTGCTCATCTTGCATTAGTTACGGGCCTGGCTTGCACTGATTCAGCAAGTGATAACAGACCAAAGGTCAAAAGATTACAAGAGTAGTCGTGTTTTAGCCAATACTTATCCTTTTGTCATTTCGCGTTCAAGCGTGGTATTAAAGCGATGAATAACACTACAATGTGTAACGTAAAATAAATCTACAAATCATCGCCAGCCAGTGAGTTTGTCTTTCAACCGCCGTTATACTTGTGGAGAGAACGAAACGTTTAGGTCTACTTGCCCTGATTATACTGTAATTCGACGCAGTATTTGTGTTACACTTTGGTCGCGTTGCTTTCCACGTATCTCTCTCTCTCTCTCTCTCTCTCTCTCTCTCTTAAGACAATTCAAGTAGTATTCTTAAAAAATAACAGTTACGGAGCCTTTTCGAAACTATTCAAATCGGTGCCTCAACAGCTCCTTCTTTCTCTTCAGTTTGCCTACTTGGTAATCTGAGTCTCATTTGATTTCTTTATTATTAAAGAAAAAAAATCGGGCCATGGCTACTCAAATTTGATTTTAGTCTGTCGCGACAATTATCAAAGTACGAATCATGGTAAAATGCTCTACTTAATGCCCCTGATGTACCTGATAACGCACGGAGAGATGGACAATATATGTGATGATGTAATTATAGTTATCTATGATTGTACTAGGATCACTTATGACCGACGACGTTGGCTTTCCTGCCTTGTCTCTTTAGTCATTATAAAAAAAGTTGCCTCGACTCGTATTTATGAAAGCGTGAATAAAGAATAGTATTCATTAAAATAAGTTTTGTGCATATTGGACTTTACATTAAAAATCGTATCGAAATCTCTCGAAATTGAATATAACGGATTGTATCAGTATTCAAAAAGCTACATAGTTCTTTCAAAGTTTATTGCTGCCTACATTCCTCTTTTAATTATTCAACATACTCATGTTAAATTACTAAATTTAACTCACATTCAAAATTTAATGATTATACGTCCTTGTAAATAATGTAAATGTGTTTTGCAAAACTTTAGTACGAGCGTTTTTCATTTACTGCAGTGGCGGGGAAAAGAGGGGGGGGGAGGGGGGGGGGGGGGTGTTGCAGTATTATTTTCTCCACTCGAACAAAGAATATACATTCTTCAGGAGTGAATAGTGAAGCTGAATAGTAAATAAACTGTGGAAAGATATATTGAGTCAGCAGAAGACGTTCTTGACGCATTTTATTCATAGACAAGATTCGAACCCCGCACCAGTCACGGTAAATTTTGATTACAATCTAATCTTAACACCGACAACTTGAAGTGCTATGACTCCAAAAACAAAAAAAGAAAAAAAAAATCTCATGTAGACTTTTTCTCATGTACAGTCCGGTTCATGCAACATTATTCATTACCCAGCCTATACAATCAGGCAATGAAGTCTAGGCTTTGTGCGTTGAAATTTTAATATTTTTTTCCTTAAAGAAGGAAAAAAGTGAAAGAAAATGTTGAAGAGCACTTTCGCATGACTTAGCTACTTCGCTTTCAATGTATAATAGTGAAATGTCTTAGGCGTTTGTTCTGTACAGTGACATGTGAATTAGGAATCTTCAATCAATTTTGCTGTTTTTCCTTTTTTTATATAATCCTCAAAGTTCACATAGAACACCCTTATGTGTTTAAGTTGATATTATTTGAATTGTTTGCTATAAAAGTATAAAGCGACTGCTGAATGTGACAATTTCATTTATTTTTTAAATTCAACATGGTATGGCTTTAAAGAAATTATTCGAGGAACTAAATTGTAAAACCAGCATTGTCCTTTGTCCGTGAGTGTTATTTATAAAATCTATAGGACACACCCATTTTCTGATGGTGACAAAATGGATATAAAAAACTTTGCAGATCAAAATTCATCAAGTGCAATAATGTTTATTAAAACGTTTGATTGAACCACTCCAAGTATTCTTGTTCTTTTTTTATAAGGTATAATTGTACTACAAAGAGAAATAGATTAGAGAGAGAGAGAGAGAGAGAGAGAGAGAGAGAGAGAGAGAGAGAGAGAGAGAGAGAGAGAGAGAGAGAGAGAGAGAGAGAGAGAGAGAGAGAGAGAGAGAGAGAGAGAGAGAGAGAGAGAGAGAGAGAGAGAGAGAGAGAGAGAGAGAGAGAGAGAGAGAGAGAGAGAGAGCGAAAAACGTATTGGTTGTCTCATATTTGCAGTATAATATCAGTGATGATGACGATGATTTTGAGTACAGCGACCGGGCTGACGTCAAGATGTTTATGTTTAGCGTTCAGATTAAACAGATTCGTCACATCTATTACCTACACTGAAGATGACGACAGTTATCGTGGTTACGGGGATGAGCTTTTTGATTAAGATATTGAAGAATATGTCACTGATTATGATGATGATGATGATAATAATGTTGATAAAAGTGATGATGATAATAATAATGACGGTTATGAGGATGATGATGATACTGGAACGACGGTCATTAATAAAGTGAATGATGACGATGATAATGTGTTCAGTAGCTTATCTTTTTTGGCCTTTGCCTGTGGAGTCTAATTGAGACCCAGATAGATAACTCCATAATTAGTTGTAACATTTATCTTTTTTCATGAGAGACAGAGGGTCTTGCCTAAGTAGCAGTTAACTGATTGAAATATATTCCTTTCTTACTACATTTTGATAGTGCAAATTAATATCAAATTTTGTGTTTCCTTTTCACTTAAGTTCACAATAATTATCAAAGAACTGTGAATGGCACTCAATATTTTTTTTTTAATTATTATCATTTTTTCTTGTGTGTGTGCGTGGAGGGAGGCGAAATGGATTCTTTGAAGTAGAGACCAATTAATCATCCCATTTTACCAGTGATTCTGTAATTGCACATTAATATGAATTATCAGGCGTTGATACTGACTATATCCATTACTTTTTATCTTAGGCAAGAGAAGGAAAGTCAGCATGATTAAACAAATTTTATTTGTGATGCAAGGGGACAGTATCAAACATTTGATTGGATTATCTTTTTTTTAATAAATTATGAAAAAATAACATAACAAAGTATACTTTGTTGTTTTTGTTTTTTTTAAATGAGAAACAAAATCACTCCCAAATTTTATTTGACTTTCCTTATCGTTCATTTGTTCTAACAAACCAATATTTTTTTTCTTAGAAGTGCCTCTCATGATCAAACATTAAACCTCATAATTAGAATGACACACTAGTGCTCTTTTATTATAAACATAAAGATCAGTAAATGAACGTAGGTTTATTGTAAAACAGTTTTTACATTAAACGTAAGAACTTGAAAGTGAATAGATGAAAGCAAAAGCATGATTGAAGTGTCTATCGCTGATAATCAATTTGGATTATAGAACACTAAACATAATGTTTTACCGAGCGAACATAAAGGACACATGGTGCTTTTGATTACATCATGGGTGCAAGTAAAACCTGCCTTATTACAAATGCACAGCGGATATATAAAGGTTAATAAAATAGTAATAAAAACAGTAAAAAAAATTATGATACTAATAAAAGTAATAATAATAATGATAATAATAATAATAATAATAATAATAATAATAATAATAATAATAATAATAATAATAATAATAATAATAATAATAATAATAATAATAATAATAATAATAATAATAATAATAATAATAATAATAATAATAATAAAAAGAAGAAGAAGAAGAAGAAGAAGAAGAAGAAGAAGAAGAAGAAGAAGAAGAAGAAGAAGAAGAAGAAGAAGAAGAAGAAGAAGAAGAAGAATTATAATTATTGTTATAATAACAGAAATAACAATAATTAGAATGCTAATAACTTAGAGCATAATCTGGTTCTCACACAGCCCCTAACATCGCTATGACTTCTATAGTTTACATCATAATGCCGTAAAAGTTTTACTGAAAATAAGAATAAATAATGTTGCTGCAAAAGACTTGCTTTTGATCGAGGTTTTCAGAAAAAGAAACGTTCTCATATTTTTTTTATTATTATAAATGGATTTCAAGTCCCGCTGATCCAAAATTCTAAGGATAGAACTGAACACCTCATAATTTTCTTTTATCTTTGACCTTGATTAAAATTAATTTAATTAATCTTTGATGATTATTTATGTCTCTTCTCTATAATTAATCTTAGCCTTTGGCTTGATATAAATACATTTCTGAAATAGCGCTATAGCTTTACCATGATATCCAGGAACAAACAGAATAACGAAATCTGGTGATCGATCAGATAAATGAATGCTTAAATGAGAAAGGAAGTTATAATTATAACATGTTAAAAAAAACAACTAAGTATCCAATTCATATAAAAGGCACGTAAATAAAAAATAAAATAATAAAAACTAGTTTCATAATTTCAAGGTATCTGAATACAACAAAACATAAAAGAGCAGCAGTTACTAAACTTTCGTTGAAGAGACAAATAGATGAGACAAACGCTTTATAGGTATCTACGTAATTTAGCACAGGCTTTTAGCAAATTTTAAGGATGCGCATTGAAAAACAAAAGACTCGGACATATAACTTGTACTACTGCAAGTAAACGATTGCAAAACGCATTTCTTTTGTTTTAAGGGAAAGTGTACAAATTGTTAAAGAAAACTCATTTTGTGAATCACAAATGGAGTCTTATTAAATACAACCAAACAACACCTTAAAACATACTTTTCTCAAACAAAACTTATATTTGGTCGACGAAAAGAATATTTTATACAAGCCAAACACTGCAGAAATAACAGGAGAATGAAATATTATCATAATTGTTGTATTAAATTAATACACGTAGAACTATTATAAATGATTTCTCACGTATGGACTTGAACCATTTCATTAAAAAAATAGGTAGTTACTGCTGCCATAGATTCTAGAGCTTTATAGATCTAATTTCTCAACTGCCATTCCACATTTTTTGTCTTAGCCAGTCTCGAGTTTGGATTACTTCATTTAAAATGTAGAATAGGATATTATTCAACCGCAGTTTTTCTTTATTTGTCGAAAGGTTACCAAAAAAAAATGGATATCACAATTTTATACAAAAATTTCTCTTTTTTTTTTTAAACGCGAATGTCTAAAAGTCTTATCTTCCATGGAAAGTAAGTTTCCCTCTTGGACCAAACATGTTTCAGATCAGGTGAAATCTATTTTCACCCCACCTCTATAACTGTTGTTTGGTTGATCCTTGCGATTTAGATAGAGTTCGTCCGTTTCTTAATTACGAAAAGTGTGATCAAGCAGCGCTGAATTGAAAAAAAATATGGCTTACAACTTATGTAAGGATCTCATGAGTTTCTGGCTCTGAACTTCCGCTAGAGATCTAATGGAGGGTGTTCCGCTTCCACAAAAACTAACGCTGCTGAATGTCATATATCAGTAACAGATATATTTGCACTTTCAAAGAACGCAATGTTTACCATATCTATTTAAACTGATAAAGGTATTTGTCTTGAACGTGATCGTAACCTGTCCTGTAATTCTGGTGATTCAGAGGACACCAGCAGTTATGTTTTTTATCCATCAACTTCTTCGTCTGTTTGGTAATGCATTCTGTGCATATCACGAAATAATCCGAGCGAAGAAAGCAACAGTGACCAGCATCAGGCAGGAGAAAGTCAAATACGATGCTCTGTCCTTGCCTTCAACATTGCACAGGTCATCTGCACAGCACCATTCTTCTCTGTTGAATAGAAGGGGAAAGACAATAGAGAGAGAACCACCACAAGATTAAATGCTTTTCTTCAATGAAAAGTACAAGAGAAGGACTTTTATTGATAAAACGTTATATGAAAAAGAATTAAAATTTTCATGAGAATTAAAATTTTCAAGATTTTTCCTAAATCAAAATTTTTTCTTAAATTATGAAATGCACATTTTATTTTATTTTATTTTCTGTTTCCTGCAAAATACTAGTTTCACATTTTATAGTTCAAACATATAAATTATGGTGTATTTTTTAAGGGCGTATACCAGATGGTTCCTAGTGATCTTGTGTTCACCTATTTTCTTTATCGATCAACGACCTTTGTAGAGTTAGCTTCTGGTTTGACTGATAGATATCGATCTCTCTGGAATGCCAGGGTGTTATGAGACTATGGCTGAGAGCAGATTATGTGGTAATCTATCATTATGGTAATTGCCCAATGGTCCAGGCATTTGGTGGAGGATGGCAAAAGTGCACAGCTAAAAACTGGAAATATGATGGTTGGAGGTGTTTGGATGGAACGAGTAAAAGGATGGAGAAATAGAGAAGAGAGAGGGAGACAGACAGACAAAGGCAGAGCAAACATACAAATAAATAGACAGACACACAGAATGCAGAGAGACAGAGAAAGCCTAAGAGAGAGAAACCGTGATAGAGAATATCGTTTGTTTTATACAATCATGTTAATAGGTCTGTAATGGAATCTAAATGGACCGGATATATTATCAGTATTGCTAATCAGGAGCCATCCTGATTTGTTTAATGATTCGAAGTAAATTCACGATAGATTACACAGTATTGCTTTGATGGATACCTTCAGACAATTTAAATATTATTATACAAGTAAAATTCATCGGGACTGAATTAAATCATATGGTAGGTAAGAGTTATTTTTGGATAAAGGAATATTCACCTTGTGTTGGCACCGCCATTTTCGTACACATAGCTAGAGTCGCAAACTTTCCTGCCACAGGTTGCTTTTACCATGTACTCCTCTGTAGTGTTGGAAACTTCGATCTGAAAGAGGGTGCGTTGAAAACCATAGATCTAAAGATTGTCTTGGGCATGAAAGAGATTGAAGATCGCATATAAAGATGCATAGATTTTTTTTTTAATTTTGTTTCTCATTCGCCACCATTTTTGCCTCGAAGTTTTTCTGTTGATCGCTGCAATAGTCTCTTCTTTTTCTTCAACCAGCGTGATGGTAGAACATCATAAAAAGAAATAACAAAATTTCATGACAAACTTTCAATTTTCTTCACGAATGTCTTAAATTATAAAATTAAGTTACCTTCAAAGACTTTTGTATGAAGTCGATATTAATTATAATTATAATAATCCAGCTCATATTATGATATCTATAGATAACTGATTGATCAGATTTTAATGAGGGCCAACCAATAAAAGAGGGACTTATTACAATGATCCAAAGAATTATAAACTTAACATAAGTATTCTATAGCTAAGACTAGAAACATAACAAATGGATGGGCTGTTATCACATCTTATCTGGTACTGATTGTGCATCAAAAAAAAAATTTTTCCGTCGAAAATTAACTGAAAATTTCGTTGCCTGTCAGGAAGAATCGGTTGGACCACATGAAGTCATAAATATTTAACAATTTTTCAGTAAAATGACATACAGGTATAAGCTCACGACCACCTTGCGCTTTTATCATTAATTTGTTTTTATCCTTCTTGCCCTCTACTTCTCTACCAAGGCTTTTTATGCATTTGTCACCAGGGTCATTGTTGTTCTGTTTCCAATAGTAACGCAAAAAAAACAAAAAACAAACGTGTACTCAAGTAGAATAAAATATTGGATAAAAAAAAACGTTTATGAATTTCTTCAGATTTATTTGGCACATTGATATCAATTTATAATGGCATTGAACCGAAGTTTTACTCACTATGCAAGGATAGTAGCTATCCTTGATGCAGTAGTCGGCAGTTCCGTTGCCAATTTGGTCCAACATGCAGTCTGGGTAATAGCAGGTCAGGTTGTAGCACAGAATTCCATCCTACGGCAGGAGAAAAAATTGTTCAAGTCCTGAATCAGTTTAATTTTTCAACCTACCAATACAAAAACATAAAAATGTTCTTTGTATTGTTTGCTTTTCAACTGACATAATGAAAGTGCTTTTAAGACATGTTCATTTGTTCTTTGAATCGGACAATATTTGCCACTTAGCCTATAATATGTTTTCATTTTCACTTCTAGAACTCGAAGAAGATCTGACCCATACTGGGAGTCACCAGGACTTGCAAACTTTATCAAACATTATTTTTTATTTTATTTTATTTTATTTTAACATAAATCTGCTTCTACATTTGAAATACTATTATATTGCAGTTAGTCAGTAACTTAAAAATTCTATTGTGTCATTTAAAAAGATGCATTTGCAAATGTAGTGGTACTGCGCCACGACATTAGATAAAAGATAGATGCAAGCATCACTAAAACATAGTATTATGCCTACGACAGGGAGAAGTACGAGACTGAACAAAAGTAATCTGGCGCATCAACGCAATCGCTAACACCAGTGGTCGGGCTGTGTTACATGAAATCGTCATCAATTTATAATTTGTCTAAATGCACTTTGTTTAGCTACAGAGGACATGCTTCGCAGTTGATATTTTCAGATCAATAGATGCAGCCATTCCAGAGAAGCCACCGAAAACGGTACGTGGTTCTATCTCCAACTGAGGCAGCTATTGTGAAGCGATAAAACAATCTGAGATCGAATTAGAATATATATTTTTATGAGTTAATTACTCTTTTATTCGATAACCCGAGAGCTTCTGGGTTAAGACGCATTATTATTTATAAAAATTTTGTTGCCAACTTCTCTCTTATCCACTTCTTCAAACTAAAACTGCGCTCAAACTAATTCAACCGTTTTTGTTTTTTTTTTCGTCTTTCCTCCAGAAATGGTCTTGTTTGCATATTATTTAAAAATGTAACAATTGGCACTAAAAACATCTATATAACGTTTTTTTTTATGTAAAAATATTGCTCAGAGACATTCAAAAACAAAAACTGTGTACTTACATAGATATCAGCGAAATCAGTGGTTGCGTTAATGTTGTCATCCTCCTCGTCAAAAATACCACTCACATCTGCGTTAGAAAGAATGAGATAGACTTTTCAAAACAGTTCGAAAAGATATAGAGATGGAATGAAGTTAGACTAATAGATTAAAGAAAGAGAGATAGAAAGAGAGTTTGAGAGATTTAGAGGGAGAGAGAGAAAGAGAAAGAGTAAGAGAGAGACAGTTAGAGACAGAGAAACGGAGTACAAAAGATTTGTTCCATTAAATATTTAAGACGTCACTCTAACATAAGTGGTGATGTCTAGGTTTCACTCAGGTAGACAGACAGATAGCTAGAAAAACCGTAAGGGAAACAGCCGAAACAGAGAAGGAAAAGAAAAAAGAGCGTTCAGTGCACAGGTTGAGAGGGATCGCTTCATTCCAGATTAAAGGTTCATCGGAGAAACGGGCTGAAATAGAGACAGATTAGTTTTTTTGGTTTATTTGATATAGCGCCTCTATAAAACTATTAGGCTGCTGTTTATTCGATATAGCTCCTCTATAAAACCATTAAGCTGCGGTTTATTTGATATAGCTCCTCTATAAAAACATCAGGCTGTGCGGAATTCAAAATTCAGAGGCCCCAAATAATATTCGCCCAGTAACAGCGTAGGAATTGATCCTGCTAAGAAAGAGAATAATAATTTTATTTACTGTTAAATTTATACATCTTTTTATTGAAACCAAGAAGCCTGGCCAGCGAACAAATTTGCCTTCATCTGTTTAATGTAACATAGTTCAAACACAATAATTGTTTGGCTAGCGCTTGATGTTATAAATTTTTCTCATTGAATTTAGGTTGGGGACACTATACAATTAGGTGTTTTAATTTGCTCATTTTGAGGTAGGTATTCGTGTCAAATATAACGGAACTACCGTATCAAGACAGTTTCTCAAATTGCGAACATAGTTGCTCAGCAAAAGGGTAGGTATATAGTTTGTCTGCATATTCATAAAAGCTCTTAAGATTATAAGGTTCGAAACCGAAGCGGTGGATGGACCATGTATCATTTTTAAAATAGAAGATATGATTAAGCTTCATCACTCCATTGAAGAATTTGAAAAGTCACTATGTTGATACTCGAAACAAATGTTATAAATGGAATGACGGTCTTTACAGGATATGTTTCTTTAGTTGCCAGAATCAAAATAGCTGTGTAGCAGTTAGTGACTATGTATCTTTCTTTCTCACCCGACAGGTGATAAAGATTAAGAGCGACATTCAAGAAATTTCAAGAAACATGGTGAGAAAGAGAAGAGGCGAGAAAGAAAGCTCAAGAAACTATTGGATTAAGAGAAATGAGAGAGACGAGAGTGAGATGGGGAGAGGGGGAGATAGAGAGAGGAAATAAAAAAGATTGAGATGGACTCACAGAGAAAGAAAGATAGAGAGAAAAAAGAGAGAGAGAAGTGAGGGAGGGAGAGAGAGAGAGAGAGAGAGAGAGAGAGAGAGAGAGAGAGAGAGAGAGAGAGAGAGAGAGAGAGACAGACAGACAGACAGACAGACAGACAGACACAGACAGACAGACAGACAGACAGACAGAAACAGACAGACAGAGACAGACAGACAAGACAGAGAGAGAGAGAGAGAGAGAGAGAGAGAGAGAGAGAGAGAGAGAGAGAGAGAGAGAGAGAGAGAGAGAGAGAGAGAGAGAGAGAGAGAGAGAGAGAGAGAGAGAGAGAGCAATTTAAAAAAGAACAACACGAGTACAACATCAGAACTCATACAGCACGTATCTCTTACCACCGTACACTGTTGAATTGTCGAACAAGTCTAAAAATGCTGTAGTTGTTGTAACTGACGTTTCTGAAATCTTTGCCTTTGTTAATGATGGAGGTGCTGGTTTTGTCGGAGTAGCGATGACGGAGGTCTTTTTCTTCGTGGTAGAAGCTGTTGATTTTGTTCTCCTCGCAGTTGTTGTCGTTGGTGTTGGTGTTGTTGTTGTTGTTGTTGTTGTTGCTGTTGTTGATGTCGTCGTAGTTGTTGGTTTTCTTGTTGTTGTTGTTGTTGTCGTTGTAGTTGTTGGTTTTCTTGTTGTTGTTGTTGTTGTTGTCGATGTAGTTGTTGGTTTTCTTGTTGTTGTTGTTGTCGTTGTAGTTGTTGGTTTTCTTGTTGTTGATGTCGTCGTGGTTGTTGGTTTTGTTGTTGTTGTCGTCGTTGTTGTTGATTTCGCCATCATATTTGTTGGTTTTGTTGTTGTTGCTGTTGTTTTTGTTATTGTTGTCGTTGGCATTTTTGTTGATGGCGCTGCTGTTGTGGGTATTTTTGCCTTTGTTGTAATTGGTTGTGTTGATGTTGTATTCATTGACGTTGTTGTTGGTGCTGTTGTTTTTGTTTGCATTTTGGCTGTTGGCGCTCCTGTTGTGAGCGTTGTTGTAACTGATTTTGTTGATGTTGTCGTCGAAGAAGTTGTTGTTGGTGATGATGATTTTGTTGTCATTGACGTTGTGGTTTTCGATGCTGTTGTCGTAGGTAGTGTTGTGGCTTCAGGAGTTTTTGTAGTTGTGATTCTTTCTGTTGTAGGGGTGAAGGCTGCAGTGGTAATGGGAGTTGAAGTTGTTGCGGTAAGAGAAGTGCTTGCTGTTGTTCGCTTCATAGTAGTAATGGGGATTTTTGTTGTCAAGTTCATAGGTGCAGATGTAACGGAGTTAATGCTAGTAGAAGCTGTAGAAGATGCGATAGTAGTTATCGATGATGGTTTTGTAGAAGTTGTTGCAGTTGATGTTGTTTGTGAGCTAGCTGTCGTTGGTGTCGTCTTTATAGTAGTTGGAGTTTCAAATTTGCTTGCTGGGATTGTAGTAATTAAAGTGGTTATAGAAGGTATTGTCGTGGTTCTAGGTGCAGACGTAGTTATAGGATGAGGTTTTGCAGCTGTTGATAATGAAGTCTTAGATTCTGTGATTGTCCTAGTTGGTTTAGTGGTTGTAATGGGTATTGTCGTCATTGGTGTTGTTTTTGTTGTTGTAGTTATTGATGTTGTTGTTGTTGCTGGCGTTGTTGCTTTTGTTGTTGTAGTTATTGTTGTTGTTGTTGTTGGCGTTGTTGTAATATTTGGATTTGTCGTTGTTCTAGTCGCTGGTGTAGTTGTTTTAGTTGTTACTTTTGTAGTAATTTTTGGTGTTGTAGTTGTTGTTCTTATGGTTGTTGTAGGTGTTGAAGAAGTTGTTATTGCAGATGTAGTGGTTGTGGTTGTAGGTGATGAAGTAGTGACAGTTGGCATAGGAGTTGTAATTATGGTTGTAATAGTAGTTTTCGGAAGTTTTTTAGTAAAATTAGATGGCCTGGTAGCTGTAGGTGAAAATTTTGTCAGTAGCTGTGTTGCTGCTGCTCCAGTTGTAAAGGTTTTTATTGTAGAACCAGTAGATTTTACCGCTACAAAAGACACTGAAGGGGAAATAGTTATACTAGGATCGGTTGCTGTTGTGGAATCTGTAATTTTCTTTAATAATGGTGTAGTTGTAAATGGTCCCGTTCTGTGAGAAGACTCTTGAGATATGATCAACGTGGAGGAGGATTCTGACGCTTGTGTGGATGCTACGTTGGTGTTTTCTAATTTGACGGGTTTCTCAGAAGCCGTGCGTGTAGGAGTTGTACTGGAAGGAAGATTACGTCCGGAATTTAAATCCGTTGCAAATACTTTCGCAGTTGCTTGTTTTATCTGACGCGTCGTTTCGAAGGTCTCCTCTGAGGATTGAAACATAAAAAAGATAATTTATAATTGACAATCATGTGAATTTTATTTTTCACAAGGGTTTGCTAATTAAAAAATAATGATTCTTATTTATGAAGATCTGTTATTATTCTTTCTGTGATGGAGATATTTGGAGAAAAATACTATCCATTTTTGTATAGACGCTTAAAACTTAAAGAGATGCTGAAATATAAGCATAAACATAAACAAAGATTTCCGTAACACACTAAGTAATCCTTTAACTGTCTTATAATGCGCAATTCTCAAATACAATGAGAAAATTCACTTCGATTCATGCCACAGAGCGATGTTTGGTGTTTATAATATCACTAAATGTAAACTAATTATTTGTTGATCTCCTCACTATCAATTTGCAATATACAGAACAGGCCAAATGCGCCAAGCCTAATTTCCTCGTCTGCCTTTCACGTTACTCTACCCTTCTCTTTATGTCATGCACATAAATTATCTCATTTTTAATTTTTGAGAACAACGATGTCGCCAAGAATGTAAAATGGTTTTAAAATGAAATTCATTTGGTAGCGATGGATCATCTGATGACATGAGCTTTATAAAATGATCATACGACATGAAACTAAAGACGACCATGCCGTGAAAACTTCAGAGTTAAAGTGATCAGTCAATCGTATGCAGTGAACAAAATGAATAAATGGGTAAGAGTGATACACAGGAATGAATTCGTGTGACAACCGAAACAGAAACGATCGTATTTCCGTAGAGCGTGCCGCGGCATTGCCCTAACCGACCTGGCTAGTTTAGTTTAAGACCTCCTGCTTATGCTATGCACTTACACCAGGACGTCGACTCTATAGAACTGTATCTTTTGAAGTATATCTATTTGATTTAAAAAAAAAAGAAAAGTATTCTTGAACTGAATAAGAAAACCTATTCGTGTGCATGTTGCTAAAAGTTAATATGTTCAAACACTAAACAGCATTTTGCATAATTTATAATACTCATGAATATAGAAATCTTAAAATAAATTTTGAGAATCTAGTTATCTGGTTTAAACGTTTAGAAATTTTTAAAACCAATGCTCCGGCTGGGCTACTGTTCAATCTGACACCATCTGTTCATTTTGATGGATAGTTATACTGAGGGCAAAAGTCAATTTTAAAGAAACGCCCTCGACGCTGAGCTTTAAATTCTACCATAAACAGAAAGAAATGACGGAAAAATTTGTGTCACCTTTTTATTTTTTTGTCCAGGTAGAGCAGAGGATTAGATCTATGAAGTAGTGATGTTTTGATGAATATGAGCTGAGTCGTATATGACATATAACGAAAGTAGGCAAAATGCAAAACATGAGTGAAATGTGACGTGTGAACAGTAAGTAATGGTTGATGCAAGACAGCTAGTGCAGTAAAGAAGTTAAAGAGAGCAATGACAACGTAGTGTAAAACTTGAGTGACTAAGTTATGTTAAGAAGAAGTGAGGGAAAAAGAGAGAGATATATATGGTATGACTGCAGTGGTACCGTGATAAATTTAAATGGACAACATGAATGACATTCCATTTTCTAGTAGTGAAGAATATGATATGAGTGTTACACGATGCTGTCGTAATGAGCATGATAAACATATATCCTTTGTAACGTGACACAACCGGCAGAAGTTTACAAAAAAATAATCTTCGGCGATTCCAAGCCAGTTCGAATATTAAGTTTTAAATTATTAAGATTTGAGTTGTATCCTAATTTGAAAATATGAGTATTAGATAAACGAAACTCACTCTTTTAAGATTACGCAAACTTTGGAATGGTCGAGCCGACTTTTCTTCTCAACCGAAATTGTTTACCATGCAAAACTATCAAATAAAAATAAAGCAAACAGAGAATACGCGTCCTATAGACATAAGTGTGAAATGAGAGCGGTTCCGCTAAAGTGCCTTATTTAATTATAAAGACTAATTACTTCAATGCTTTGACCTACAAATCGTGTTCATCAGTCATCAATCATATACATACATTAATGACGAATCAACCAAAGATATTAAAATAATATCAGTTTGCATTGATAATGCACAAAATGAATGATGGAATTCACCAAATTTAGATTTCAGTGATATATGGGAATTTAACAGGGTTAGAAATAGGTTCCCTTTTTCATATACGTTCAAAATAGCATTGCCTAAGATACAATTGAGCTCTATCTCCGCATAAGACTGAGAGAGACTGCTAATGGCATTGGAAAATTAACAAATCGGTCAAAATAATTGAACATTCGAAATTCAATCGCATACCTATGTTCTCCTAAAGTGGATTTGATAGACATTGATTATCTTCGATGAATAGATTCTATATCACGTTTCACTAACACATCATGCTAATAAATATTTTTCATTCAAGTATACATTGCTAGCAGGCTCCATTTTCCAACATATTTTTGTTATATTGTGATGCTTGTATGATCATAAAACTCTATGAATACGCCACACTGATTTATGAAGAGTTACCTGAGTTAGAAAGTGTAACAATTAAAGAGGACAATCCAGATGTGGTAGGTTCTGGCAAAGTCTTTGGTCTTGTAGCCAAAGATCTTGTCACTTCTTCTTCATCAATATTTGATGGAGTTGAAAAAATTAATTTGGTGATACTAGATGTATCAGTCACTGGACTCGAAGGAGGAAAGTTTGGTTTTTTTCTCGATGAATACTCTGTAATTGTTTCCGAGGTCGACGATGTTGTCACGGGCAGTTTACTCTTTGTCACAAAAATGGAAGATTTTGATGTTGGTGAAATTGTGGACGTCTGTGTGCTGCTTGTCATTCTTGCTCTGACCGTTGTGACTGTTGCTGTTTCTGGTTCCGTGGATATTGTTCTTTTTTCTGTGCTGGAGGTTATTTTTGAAGTTGTGCTAAGTGAAATTGTTGGCGACTGTTCTTTCCATGAAGTTTTTGGAAAGTTTATAGATGTAGGTTTTGTTTTCTTTGAAATACTTGTGTGTGTTGTTGGTGCTGTTCGTGAGAAGTAGGAGTGTGTGGATCGCGTTCTCATTGCAGAGTTTGTGGATGCAGTTGTTGTATTCCTTGAGGTATTTATGTGTGTTGGTGATGCTGGTTCTGAATTGGTTGTGTATGAAGTTCTCGATGCCATTGCAGAGTTTATGGTTGTAGTTGTTGTATTACCTGACGTATTTATGTGTGTTGGTGATGCTTGTTCTGAAGTGGTTGTGTATGAAGTTCTCGATGTCATTAGAGAGTTAGTTGCTGTATTCCTTGAGTTGCTTGTGAATGTTAAAGCTGGTTCTGAAGTGGTTGTGTATGAAGTTCTCGATGTCATTAGAGAGTTAGTTGCTGTATTCCTTGAGTTGCTTGTGAATGTTAAAGCTGGTTTCGAGGTAGATGTGTATGAAGTCCTCGTTGTCAATGGAGTGTTTGTAGGTGTAGGGGCTGTATTCCTTGAAGTGATTGTGTGTAATGATGGTACTGTTCGTGTTCTGTTTGTGTATGTAGATCTCGTTGTCAATGGAGAGTTTTCATATGTAGCTGATGTGTTGGAGTCGCTTGAAAAGTGGACAACTGCCATTGTTGGCGTTTTTGTATATGTGAGTGCCTCTGAGCTTCCAGAAGATTGACTTGAAGTTGATTCTATCTTTGAAGTTGCCGAATATAAAGGTGTTGTCTTTGTTGTAGTTAAAGGTGATGTTATCTTCGGAGCATCAGTATACTTGGGTAATGTTATCCTCGGACTGCTTATAGATGTAGTAGATGTTGTCTTTGTTGCAGTAATAGGTGATGTTATCTTCGGATCATCAGTATACTTGGGTAATGTTATCCGCGGACTGCTTATAGATGTAGTAGATGTTGTCTTTGTTGTAGTTAAAGGTGATGTTATCTTCGGAGCGTCAGTATACTCGGGTAGTGTTATTTTCGGACTGCTTATATGAAAAGGAGATGTTGTTTTTTGAATGTTTGCAGAAATGATCATGGTGGTTGGTGAAATTCCTATAGAACTTGATGTTGGTGGCATTGGTTTAACTGCAGATATTGTCGTCTTTTCTGTCGTGACAAGACTTTTCGTATATGCATGAGGCTTTGTTCTTATACTATCCATATTAGTAATTCCTGAAGCTTTTTTGGTGTTTATATAACCAGATATTGTTGCCGATGGAGCAACTGTATAATCTTCTGGTGCTGATTCTGTTTTTGAAGTGATTGTATAAACAGGAACTATTGCAGTTGGGGTGCTTGAATAAATGGGAAATAGTGTACTGCCAATGACTGTTAATGGGACTGTTGATTTTGTAAATGTGAGGGGTATTATGCTTTGATTATCTCTATAAGTGGGGGCCGGTGAACTTTGAGAACTTAAAAATAGAGGCTCTGCTGCATTCAAAATGTTCTTAGATGTGAGTGTTGTTGTCTCTTCAAGGAGTGCTTTTGTTATTTTTTTAAGCAGTGTGCTCATATATGTTGGGGCTTTTGTTGCTAATGTGGTTTTGTCCAGATATGAAGTTGACATTGCTGTATTATATTTAAATGCTTTTGTCCATTGATTGTTTGAATCAGCACCCGACATGGGAGATTCAGTATATGTAGGTCGTGCTGTTTTCAAGGTGTCTGTATATGTCGTTGTTTGTGGGACGTCTGTATAGGTAGAGGACTGGGCCTTTGAGGTTGATGCAGAATCTTGTACTTGCAGATTCGTTGTAGATGGTGCAGTTGGATGGACTGTTGTTTGCTCTTGAATTGATTGATGTGCTGTTGTTTTTGTTTGCTGTTGTTCTAGCAACGTTGGTTCACTATTCATATTCATAGCTGACATAGTTGATTGAGTAAATGTCGGTAGTGTCTCTTTTGTTTTGAACACTCCATAGCCTTCAGGTTTATTACTGACTGTTAAATCCATTACTTTTTTAAATGGCGTATCTGTTTTTGTAACCATGGTCGTTGCTCTGAGTGTGGGTAATAGTGTTTGTATAGAACGTGTTTGTATTCCTGCATTGTGATTTATGGACCCAATTCGCGGGGCAGTCGTTTTTTCTAAAACATTTGCTGTTTCTTTCGTTGTGGATTGTTGATTTATGAGCGCAATCGTACTGTGGGTGGATATTTCGTTTTTTGCTGTATCAAGTATCATGGTGCTTAAATCGCGAATTTTTTTAATCACATTCTTGGATGTTGTCAATGTCTTAAGATCACTAAATGATGCTATTGTCTTGTTGCTGCTCCGAATCCCAGCTTTCGTCGTGTTCCATGTTGTGGAAGTTGTGATGGGTGATCCTGAAGCAGATGTGAAGGCTTCAGTGCCTGGAAAAGATATTTTTCTAATATACATCTCAGCTGTTGGGGTCGTTCTTCTATTGTCGGTAGTCTCCCAATTCGATGGTATTATTGTTGAAATTTTGGAAATATTTCGCTCTGTTGCATTAGCAGGCAAAACAACAGATTGATCTCTATCTGCGATATACGTTTCAGTTGTTATATTTCGTCCCACAGACGCAGTCAAAAAGGCACTGGACATTGTGCTCTTAAATTCTCTTGCAGTCTCCGTCGGTGTTCTTTCTGTTTGAACCATCGTCTCATCGAATTTGTGTTTAAGAGTGGGCGCTATTTCTGGATCATGACTGGATTGTTTTTCAAAGTACCCTGAACCTTTGTTAGTTGTTTTTGAGAAAGACATAGAAAAGTTGCTAGTATCCGCAGGCTCGGATGCTGTAGTTTGCTGTGTCCCTTCAATCTTTGCTTTAGAGCTGGGTAGGTCTGTTTCTGCTTTCGTTACTGCTTCCTGTGCGGATGATTTACTTCTGCTTCCAAATGGGAGTGTTGATCTGAAAAATGTTTCGAGGTTTCTTAAAGGTGCTTCGCTTGACATCGTCTTTAAATTTTTATCATTTTCAGAGCTTTCAGAAACAAGAGCTTCGATTACTATGGATGATGTCATAGCTGAAAAGGCTGTTTCAGTAGTTTGATAAGAAGCGTCTCTAGTTGATCGGCTGAGAATCTTTGCTAGAATATTTGGGGAGAATGTTCGATCTTCTATTGTTCTTATAGTAATGCTGCTTTTTTTAGAGCATTTCTCTGTGATGCCTAAACTTGCGTGGCACTTCGGAATAATAACTCCTTCTGTAGTTTGCAACAGTGTTGCGCCTGTGGTATGAAACTTTGGTATTCTGGCGACACTTTCAGAAGAAGAACTTTCAATATCTTTTGAATGAGTTGACATTTCTGATGAGGTTGGCTGTGCTTCTGACTGAGTTGAATAATGAAATGATAAACCTGGAGTTGATGCATGGACGGTGTATGGAGAAGAAGACACCAAGGGGTTCACCGTTGTTAAGGTCACTGGGGAACTGAAACGATGTGGCGCTGCCGTTGAGAAGGTTGGTCGCTGCAGTTTGGTAGAAAAAGACTTGGATACCATAGAATTATCGAAGGCAATTGATAAGGAATGGGAAAACGACTTTACTGCTGTCCACAAGCGTGGCTCGGAAGACTCAGTTGATGATAAAAGTTTGTTTTGTGCATGTGTAATGAGGTTAACACTAGATAATGGCTCGTAAGAATTTTCTGAGCGCTGAGAAGTGTCACCGGGTGGCTCAGATGTCTGTGTCTGTGATTTTCTTAAAATTCTGGTAAGATGGGAAGTCACTTCCAGTGTGGGATTGGTATTTTGTAGTAGGGAAAATCTTGAGCCAGTATAGACTGACTCAGTGGTGGTGCTGGGCGGTGGTTGTGGTGGTGGTGGCGGCGGCGGCGGACCAATCTGAGTTTGGATTGGTTGTGGTGTTGTGAGATACGTATCCTCACTGCTGACAGACACCTGATTCTCCGACTCAAAAAACGTTACGGTTTCTACTGCAGGATTTTCAGAGGGTCCTGTTTGAGTCGCCTTAGTGTTGTTCATAGGTAGTTGTGGTTCATTCGCGAAGGTAATCACAGTTGGATCAGTTTGCCTGGTCGTCAAAGTTTCGTTAAAAGTAAGTGTTAGTGCCCATGTGCCTTCATCAGCTTGATTCATGGACATCTCTGAAAGACCACCTGTCAATGCAAAAACTTTTGTTTTGAAGACTTGTCTTTTACAGGAAGACATCTTTATCAATAAACCATTGATTTGGTATGCTTTGTCTTGATATTTAGAATATCCTCAGAATGAAAGTTAACAAAAAATTGTAGCTTTGATAAGTTATAAAGCTGCCAATATAAAACTGATCTTGATGATAAGCACCTTTTTGCTGGAGGCTTCTATCTGTATAGGTGGTGTTAAAAGGCTATGGGCATCATGATAATGATTGTAACGAGAATGATTCTTTTTTTTCAGCGAGCTCTTTGTTATGAAATTCAAAATCAAGGATCTGAAAGGGCCGCTTGTTTTTTTTTAATGATGAGGATAAAGCTTGTAAATTTAAGTAATGACCAAGATGATAATAATGAAAATAACCTGATTATGAAAATAAAAAAAAGTAAATAATGGAAAAGATAGTTATCTTTTTGACGAAAATCACGACAACAATGGCATTGACGGGGATGATTGTAGCTTGATAATCGTAACGATAACCATAAAAATAATGTTAAGATTCACATGATCATGGTTATACTAAGAGGCTTGCAAATTAATCATGGTTTTTGCAAATTGGTGATACATTGACTCATTTATTTTGCTCTTCAATCTTCATAAAATGGATTTGTTATATTTTTTCAGACCCATTTTTCTTACGTTCAGAGTTATCGCTTGACACAAGTTCCAAAGGATCACTGCTGGTGATGTTTTCTGGTAGACCTGAAGCGCTGCTTGTCGTGGGCATGGCGTGCGTGAGTTCAAGCCCTAGGAAGCTCACCAACAAAGACAGTACGGCAGTGTTAACTTGGTTCCATACAGCAATGGTCAGTTGGCATGTGAAAAGGATAGAAAGTAACAATGAATTCCATGAATATCAGAAGGAGAGGTAACTGAACATAATTAAGTTGAAATTTCACCAGAACAGAAGCGTTTTTTTTAAACTGTATTTCTTATAGAAGCTCTTTTTGGGTGTGAACTTATAGTCTTATAAAAGAAATTTGTGGGACGCAGTAGGATTTAATTACATCCCATGAAAGATACTTAAGAACATACTTCAGTCTTCAAATGCGGCATTTAGCTGAGTAGCGAATTTTTTCTCTTGACAGATTTTTATACATTAGGAAGAAAAGAAGAGACTCAAAAGTATCTTAAAATATAACAGTCTTACTAAAATGATAAAAAATTGCTAAACCGCATTTAGTTAAGAAAGCATAATACATTAATCGGATATTAAAAGTATCATTAAATAAGATGAGTAGCCGCTGCAATTAGAAAAACACTAGTGGATCGTGAGTCTAACGTGCAAACCATTTTGTTGCTAAATAGAAGTCGCTTTGTTTAAAAAGTTCTGAGCGCTGTCATATTATGAATTAATCAGGAATATAAAAAAATAATCCAATATTCGGCCGATTTGCTATGTTCTCAGCAAAAAAAAAAAAAAAATTAAAAAATACTCTTCCTCACACCATTGAGAAAGTCCAAAGTTCATATCTGTGCAATTAACAAAAATGAGAAGAGCTGGAAGTAGAAATAAGATTTAAAATAATACGTGAATAAATACTTTTAACTCCCATGGAAAACACTAAAATACAGAATACAGATTATAATTCAATTGGAGGAATTGAATTTTGTATTAATCTTAGCTACTCTACTCAAAGGCAAAACAAAAATTTTGAAAAATTTTCTTGCGATTTTATTTTAAAAACCCAATCTCAATAAGGAGAAACATGAGACTACTGCAGACTGAAGTAAATGGTTAGAAAATTGTTTTATACAAAAGAGATAGGTAAGCCTATTTTTTCTCCAAATTTAACTTCACTTAATCTTTGATCGAGTAATTTCCGATGCTAGATTAAAAAAAAAAACCAAGAGAATCAGTTCTATTCTACAACCCATACAGCCTGTAACAGAGTTTGAAACCTCGTCTTTTCATCGCAGAGCTGAGTGACGGAGACTTTCAAAACATAATAAATAGGCCTAAACTTATCAAAAGGCGATTCCCCATCAGGTCGAGGTTAGACAAATTCTCCCACGATTTTAGAGGCACACTTTGGGTATCCTTAGCTTGAGACTTGAACCCAGATCCACTCATATGCCTTTGCCACACGGGCACTCTTGTTTTTCTGTTGCCGTTAATTATGTTGTTTCTAAAGAAGGGGAATGCTTTACACAAAGGGGCTTTGAGACACTAAAGGTGACTAGGAAAGAAGGAGCCCAACTTTTTTTTAAAGCGTATCATGCTTCAATGATTTTTTTTCCTCACAGGATGGTTCTACCCTGCACAGTTATTTATTTTAGGTCCTCCAAGTTTAAACTACACAAAAGACAAAAAAAAAATAATAAAAAAGAAATTTACATTTAAAAATATTGCATTCTTGTGACCCTTGAGGCTATGCTCCATTATATAAAGCTGTGAGAGAGGTTTCGAAAAAGCATGTTAGCTCTAAACTCTTTCAGGCTCGCTGTAAATTACACAGTATTTCCTAAAATTAGGAAATGCTTGAAGACAAAGTAGATCATTATGTACATTACCTTCAACATTGTACATGGCACTTGAAACTCAAATCTAGGTCGACTCAGCCAGCACCCCTGCGGGACAGAAAATGCAGTTTGAATTGAAAGGGTTGTTTGGTTTTTGGAGAATCCATTTGTAATGTTTTCCCATCTTCCTTTGATGTATGAATTGGGATTTCATCTTTAATACCATAGATGTTTGCTTCCTTGAAAAATGCCAATTATTGCACGCATTTAATGTAATTAAAGATGATCTTGGTGTTGAGGCAAGTGTATAGCTATTGTAAGTAAGACATACTATAAAGCAACCATAGCTGTATGTGTGTCTTTTTGGGTATCAACTTATGTGTGTTCATAGAAAAACCGTTTTGATAACGCAAAAGAAGTGGTGTCCACCGTGTAAACCATTTGTAGATCTAGTAGGGCCTAATGATACATCCCATTATAGCAACTAACCTATGGAAGTTTATACCCCTGATCTCTTGACAAGATCTAACTAACATACAAGTCCATGGAATCTTTTTTAAAACTATGTGCTACATGAAACATAGTCCTATAATATTAAAGTCTAAAACAGTGAAATCGAAAAAAAATTCCAGACTACAAGTGAATCTAATATGGATCACGACACACTTTTTATGATTATAAATTTATAGTTTTTGTTTTGTATTTGAGTATATTACCATGTTCTTCAAACGATATTCATATTAAGTCATAAATAAACATTCAAGTCTTTGCTTTCTTAAAAACATGTCTTGAAGGTTCACTAATAATCAACGAGCTAAAATGTTTAAAAAAATATATTGGAGGGTTAATAACTCTATCAGCTCGCTTCTCTGAACATGTTTTAAAGAGCGTTAACGAGAAATATTGATAAAGGTGTCATTTTCAGGACACATATAAGACAAACTGAAGATCAGAAAACTTTTCGAAAGAAATAAGAACCGTCGGTCTTCGCTTCTATATCAGGTTGCAGTATTTGTGTGAGACTTCTACATATCGCTTAGACTTACCTTCCCAATCAACACGGTCGATCCCAAAACTGGCTCTGTGTCCTCAGCCAGGTGCGCTATCGGAACAACCACTTGCTCTCATGTTTCACTGAAAGAAAGTCCGGAAGTTCTGGGTTGACTCTGCTACCTGGTTAGGGGAGGCTGGTGCTGTTCTTGTCTCAACTTCCTCCTCGTGAGCCCTCACGCGTGGTTTCTCGATTTGTCGTTACTCACTATCTTCTCCCTTCCTGAAACTGGGCTATAATTTCATTTTTTTATATGAATATCTGAATGTAAAAAAATGTAGGTAGAGCAGCGTTAGAACTTTTATTTTTTGCCGATCTTTTTTCTTAGGATCAATACAAGTTTAATCTTAAAAAGGTATTTACAACGTTTCTTTTTACCTTTCAATCTTTCAATCCTCATCATCATTATCACAACCATTAACAACAAAGTAAAATGTTGTTTTTGTTACGGGTTGTTGTTTTTTTTTTCGTAACCATCAAATACATAGCCCTCATCATCGCACCATCATTATTGCTATCTCCGATCAAATCCCTGCATATTGTTTTCGTGCCATTCTGAGTGTTAGTATGACCATCATTTCGTTGTTGTATGTTGTTGCCTTTTTAATGATTGCTGATTTTTGTTTTCTTTTGGTGTTACATAAAGCTTATAATAATAATAATAATAATAATAATAATAATAATAATAATAATAATAATAATAATAATAATAATAATAATAATAAATATAATAATAATAATAATAATAATAATAATAATAATAATAATAATAATAATAATAATAATAATAATAATAATAATAATAATAATAATAATAATAATAATAATAATAATAATAATAATAATAATAATAATAAATATAATAATAATAACAATAATATAATAATAATAATAATAATAATAATAATAATAATAATAATAATAATAATAATAATAATAATAATAATCTTTCTTCGTTTTTATTGGCAAATACAAAGAAAAAAGTTGTATATCAGTAAAAATGGATTTTTTTGCGGGTTTTTTTAATCAATTTTACCCATAAATCCTATCCATATGATAGTTGTTTTCCTCTCCGAATGAAAATCGATAATACAATTTAGATGTGCCTTTTTCAGACAGAATATTCTTGTAGGTTGAGTTATTACGGAAATAATTCTAATGCTTACATGAAATTATAAATGTAAGAATTTCATGTGAGGGCAATTTTGAGTGTTAGAAAATAGAGTTTGGCAGTGAAGTATAGTAAAAATTCCAATCTTTGGGAAAACTTTTGTTCCAAAAGTTGCTTTCCCCAGCTGAGGCGTGCTTTTATCAACGCTAGCATTAGTTATGGCGTCATGACAGGGCTTTCTGCATCAAATCTCTTGTCAAGATGAAGAGCTCTTCACGCTTCTTCACGCTTTGATATAGGTGAAAGTCGTATAGACCAACCTTCTCATTGACAGTTACTATTTATAGACTCAGGCGTGGGAGGAAGGTACTCTGTTGACAGCCAAGGTTCAATTCAAGATGGGTAAGAATGTTAACGGGACAGGAGCGTTCCATATCTACCCACTTGCACTCTTTTCGAAATGAGTTGATACATTTATGGAAAAAAATTCAATTAAGAGTGACCAAGGGATTACAAGTCTAAAGATGAAAACTTATAAAGAGTTAGGTTTGTTAAGAAGCAAAAGAAAAGGTCAGAGAAAGGAAAGTCTTGAGAAACTCCAAAGACTGAGGGTACGTGGTGATGGCTGTAGAATCAATATCATATTTTGAAGAATATTTTTTGCCCTATTGTAAGAACTTCTTGGCACATTAATTGTTCTTATTTTATCCATTTCGCATGAGTAATATCTTATTCCTCTGTTATAACTCGACAAAATATTCCATTCACATCAGCAAT